>OZ022265.1:21825574-22345574 GCA_963978885.1 Nemotelus pantherinus
ATCGCCGTGACGATCGCTGGATTGCTTCTCGCCGCGACAGACCGCTTTCTTTGTGGCCGAGGATTCAGACTATCGGATCAGTAGGCTGGTAAAATACATGTATATTCCCAGCTGGATGAGAGGGGTATAAACTGGAATCAAAAATTATAAACAAAGGAACCCAAAAGAATGACAAAATGACGGTTGACGGATTCGGGATGCCGCCAACACCACATTCACAGAAACCACATCCAACATTAAAGTCAATCCACTCGATTAAGAAATCAATTTTCAGAGGGTTGGTGTAAATCAAAGAAAGAAAAGTTTGGCCTTTAGAAAAGAGTTCATAAGATGATAGAGAGAGCTCAGAGAAGAAAGAAAAAACAAATTTTACAAAGAAGTAACCAAATTCTCGTAGATAGTAGCGTTGATATCACTGAATAATTTGGAATCCGAGAAAAGATGGAAATTTTTTGGTATAAGATCAGAGCAGTTTTTATTGATTTGAGCAGATAGAGGGCTCGACGTTTGCAAAGTACTCACGCATAGCATACATGACGGCAATTTCCTCGAGAATTGAATGAAGTCGTCATGAGAGGGTGGACGGTATGCCGCATTGAAACTAAGGAGCCTCAATGGGTTTGGGAGGAACGCTGGAAGGAGTGAAGCAGGAGGTTAGGTTGGAAAGGAAATTTTTAGATTTGAGAAAATGTTCATAAACAGCTAGACTACGGGAAAAGGGAAACCAGTTAACTGAGTTGATTTTGTTTGCCGTACTTTAGCGGTTTGAATATAAAAACATAAATTACGATGGAAAAGGGACGATGATACAAGTCAGGTTGGACGAAGACAAAGCAAAGGGGAAATGATTTATGAAGTAATTTGAAATGTTTTCAAAGAATTTATCATAGACTGCAACTGAAGAATTACGAGGAACATGTACTGAGGAAACAATGAGAATTTGGGAAGGACTCAAGGCTAACACAATCAGCTGATGTATATTTGTATATTTGAAGAGGCTTGTGAGCAGCAACTAATACATGGCAGCCATCGCTTTTCCTAATATTGCACGATCACGACGAAATACTGTGTGAAGAAGGGAAAGCTCGTTATTGTAGATGTCTCCAGCCAACCATGTTTCGGTCGCGAAGATAACCTGATCAGAAAACAAAGCACAAGAGACACGAGGGTGGTCTGAAAAGTTTCCAACCTAACAAAGATACAAGACATTTTTCCATAAAATAGATCTGGTGAGTAAGGAGGATGGTCAAGCAGGTCAAACCGTAATTCATGGTTTTTCGCCATGGTGCATTTTCTTGGTGAAAAATGATTTTCTTTTTCTGCAAATGGAGCCGTTTTTCCGCAATTTCTACTTTCAGCTTGTCAAGCAAAGATGCGTAGCATGCTCTTGTAATGGTTTTTCCTGTTTGAAGATAATCATTTGAGATAACTCCATGAATATCCCAAAAAAACAGTCGCCATTCCCTTCCCCGCCGAAAAAAAACCGTTTTTTTGGAGCCGATTTCCCCTTCGCAGTCCACTGTTTCGACTGTATTTTTGTTTCGGGCGTATAATGGTGTATCCAAGTTTTATCTACAGTAATTAATCGGCACCAAAACTCTGATCTATTGCACCTAAATTTTGCCAACAGAGCGTTCGAAATGTTCATTCGAACACGTTTTTGGTCTAACGTGAGCAAACACGGCACCCAACGCGCGGACAGCTTTCTCATGCCTAAATCTTCATTCAATATGTGGCAAATATGTTCTTTGGACATATTCATAGCGTCTGATGTCACTCTCACTTTAATTGGACGGTCATTTAGCACCATTTGGTGAACTTTAGCGATGTCATCGTCAGTGGTTGCAGTTTCTGGACATCCCGAACGTTCATCGTCTACCAAGCTGGTACGGCCAGGTTTAAATTCAGCTGCCCAAGATTTCACTGTGGTAAATGATGGTGCAGAGTCCTCGTACACAGAGTCCAACTAATCTTTGATTTGCGAAACCGTATTGCCTTTCAAAAACAAAAATGTAATGACAGCTTAATAGTCGATTTTTTCCATTTTCACAAAAATACTCACATCGACTCACTCAAACAATTTTCAAGTAAAAACTGCGCGTCCAAAATGACTGAAATTTTGGTAAGTAGCTGTCAAAAGATGCACAACCACATTCCCTAGGTTTTATTGGCAAGAGCTGTCACCTTCACGTTAAGGTCGGAAACTTTTCAGACCACCCTCGTATTAAGCGTACGAAACTTCGTCCTCATACCATGAATATTCTAGTAGATATTCGTTAATCATAGTGCCCGCAACAACACTTAGTTTAGAAGAGTACGATGAACTTTTTTGAATCGTTTTGGGATTTTTAGAGCAGCTTTTTACTCAAATTCGTTTTACTGCCAATGTGAGTTACGTCCAAAATATCTGGAAACAAAACTAAAACTTATTCTGGTTAAAAATCTCAAAAAACAGCCGCTTGTTTTTTTTTTGCGAAAAACAATATAAACAATTTTTTTTTGTTCCACAGGTTTAACATGGTCACAATGCGAAGACACATTTACTCTTCATGCGCTTCCGACAACACACTGCAGCAATTTAATGGACGCATCCAATGCAGCGGTCTACCATGCAGACATTGGAGGATTTGATTTTCACACGGGCGTTGAGGACCTTGGCGGCGAAGATTTCGATTATGCAATGGATTGTGGCGATTTTATATTTTAAACAGATACCAACTAAAACTTAAACACATATAATTACATCAACGGCGGTTTAATCGGAATCGGATTTTACGCAAACCCCACGAAAATATCTAGCATTGATTCTACTCAGTCGTGTAATGCGTGACTGTAAGTATTTGGGACCCATAGAAAAAAAAACGAAATACGAACAAGAAAAATTTCATAAGAAAAGAAATGAAGATGACGAAATGTATTCGCACGTGCCAAACTTGAAAAGGGTAAATTGAAAAGACTACGTACTAAACGGAAACGGAATCGATGTATTTTATTACGCTTTCGTATTTTTCTTCATAAAACAAAAACGACGACGAATAACATCGTATATCTATGTATATGTCTCGTACACACCCCAACGACAAGCGAATTTAAATCTCATTTTATTTAGTTAACGACGCTGAATCCATCGATTTTCCATTTTTGCTATTCGATAGAATAACGTTGTCGTCGCAAACGACAGAAATGATATAAAAAAAAATTCATCATCGAGAATATACCAAACTAAATAAACAAATCGACTTTTTATCCCTCCTTCAAACAAACAACAAGAAGACTTCGACGACGATGAAAAGATGTCATCTTCTTCCAATATTCGATAAAGATGAGTTCAACAATGATGTATGCATGTAAGTAGCGGAATGTCTTTCCTTATATTTTTATATTAGACTTTAAAGAAAATATTGCTACCCGGAATATTATAAGCAAACAACTGTAAGCCACGCGAGATCAGAACGAACGTATAGGAACTGTAGAAACAAAGCTTTTCTTAAACTAGAACATCATTCGATTCTGACAGGCATATTGCGTATGGTGGCGCGTCATAAATTTCTAGCGAAATCCCCTTTAAATTTGACGTGCGGATAGAAAAGTAATGTCCTAATTTATCTCAAAAGGATTTGGTCATACCATATATATATACTACGAAGGATATTTCATAGAATCGATATGGTGAAGTTAGTGATAATTGTAATTTTAGTGATTCTGAATCAATTATTGGAATATTTATTAATCATAATACAATTGTAGATGATTTGTTATTAGATTTTCTAAATGTGTAAAGCCAATAGAATTACAGCTGTGTAGCCAAAGATCATTTCGATTCACTTATGTGTTTGTAAAAATTCAATTTTGTACGCATATTTTTTAAATGAAAATAATCTGTCATTCACTATATACGATTACTATCAAAGACAGTGCAAACAAAACGAAAGTTATTTCAAAGAAATTGATTCGGAAAGTTTGTAAAGCAATGATGTGCAATATGCAATAATAACTCAACAGACCAAATGGGAAGTAAACCCCAAGCATGGCAAGAATAACTTGCATTGACAAGTGGCTATTGTTAGTGTGTTAGTGTGTATTTTCATCTAGGCAGATGTATTTTTGAAATCGAAATGGATGTTTTGCCTGGGAAATTGAAGAATATTTTATTTGTAAATAAAACATACAAGATTTTTTTTTTAATATTTTGGATGGGACTTACCCTGTCAGTGTGCAGATTTTCAAAAGATCACGAAAATAAATAAAGAATGAATCAGGTTTGGGACCGAATACATTGATGAAATTCATGATATAGCTCTACATATAATAATTTTGCTGTAAATTTGTTAAAGGATTAAATTAATTGTCCATTTAAAAAAAAAGAGTAGGTGATAAAATGTATACCCTTGTTTGAAAAATAGTCGAGGAACCCTTTAATTGAATTTGAAGATTTGCTTCAAACTAGCTGATGCACCCAGCAATACTTCAACTTTTGATTATTTTTCTACTTCTACTACAAAAATCTAACTCCAAATTTCCCAATAATTTCTCCAATTAAATCTATGAAGCAATGGACTGTGAAAAACTCGAAAAGAAAGAGAAGCTATTATCGAAGAAAATTGAGCTTTTCATACTTTTGAGTTTACTATAAATTCCCTTTATAATTGTCCGATCAGAGCAAACTTTTCAAGATGTTTTGGCAACTAAGGCAACTAAGAAAATCTTTGTGAGTTGTAAGCTGATTCCTTCAAAAGCTTAGAAGAAGGTTACCATTCACATTTAAAAAACAGCCACCACCAAAATTTTGGAAACTCCTGTAGAATGGCAGTTTGGAAACAGGGAATCCACGGAGAATAGTTTGGTTGCAAATAGTTTTCACTTTCGTGGTCAGGCCTATTAAGGGGACAAAAAATAGGTAATTTTTAGGATTTTGTTTTATGAAAACTACTAAACTTTTTAATAATATCAATACACCATCTTAAAATGTGGAAAATAAAGATCATTTAGGAATTTATTTATTGATAAATACTGGAAAATCTAATGTTACATGGCCATCATAAATAACAAGTTTTCAAAAAGCCGTTCCGCAGTGAGCAATACTGTGGTGAACTGGATCATTTGAAACAAAAAATTGAAATTTAGTTCAATTTTTATTTTAGTTCAATTTTAAATTTAGTTAAATAACAACATAAACTAGTCTCTAATCGTTCGATATGAAAAAATATCCTTTTTTTACAAAATGGCGAATAGTCTAAGTCAACGGTTCGATTTTCACCTTTTTGGCTGCATAAAAAAGTGTTCGTCGAAAAAAAATCGAACGATTAGAGACTAGATTTTTATGTATTGAATCAGCCTGCGAAATTCCCAAAAGATCGGTTTAGTAGTTTTTGTGTAATTTTGTTCGCCGACTTGAGAAATACCATTTCGAGAAAAATAGCGGCAGGCGGCACTGTGGCCTGTCGTCTGCGTAACACACACTTCTCTTTCAAAGCCAATATCTCATTCAATTTTATTCGGATCGACTTGAAATTTTGAGAACATATTTTTAGATAGTTATACTTTAAAAATATTAAGAGAAAACAAAATCAATTTTTTCAAAGTCACAAGTGGGGTGGTCCCCTTAACTTAACAAAAATCCGCTGTAAGGAGCATTAGGCAACTTTGACATTATGTCGAACGTTCCGTAAACAATTCGTAAAAATAAAAATATTAAGATATCTCAAAGTAGTGTGAGGAGAAACGGGGCAGTGAGTTTTTTGGTTTTGTGGCGAATAGTTCAGGATCCCCAATACTTAGATGGCTCGTGAAATACACAAAATTGTGTCTTGCTTGTATTTGGTTTGATGTCCTATTTATCAAAATATACTTTCGCTCAGCCAAATAGCAACGAAGAGTTTTGGTGCTTTAAGCGGTTTTGGCCCGACGTAAATTAAAGCATGTCATCGATATATTAGAGGACATTAACTTGAAGCTAGTCCACTTGAATGGAGAAGTCAATGGTAAAGGTCATATATAAAACAGGTCCAATGATGGAACCTTGCAGCACTCCTGATGTCACAGGCCTTTTAATTGAATTAGCTCCATTAACGTTAGTATAGAATTGTCTGTTAGCAAGGAAGCATGCAGCAAGTCGTACTATTTTAGCTATCCAAATTTAATTAACTTGAACAAAATACCTTTCTGTCATACTGAATCGATTACTTTCTCGATATCTAAGCGCACACTACAGTGGGGATGTTACGTTCATTCAAATGGGATTCAATCTGATCGTGCAGGTGTGAGATGGCATGCTGCGCCCCATACTTACGCTTAAAGCCAAACTGGCATTCCGGTATTGCATTAGCAAGCTCGCAGTAGGTGGAAATAATCTCCATTCAGATCCTCTCAAAAAGTTCTATTAACAATGCAAGGGAATCGGATTTAAATTGCAGGATTTTTTGCTCTTGCCATTCCTGTAGGATCACTATCCAGGAATCGGGATAGTATCTATTGTTTCAGGCATTTATGTCATATTTGAGTTTACCCCAGTCGGTTTGTTTGAAAAACCTGATTTTCTTTGATTATATTTTAATGAGAATAATGAACGAATGGAAATTAAGGTTGAGGTCTATTACAAAAAACCAGTATGCGTCGAAGAGTGCGGAGAATCAATACTGCTAATCAGGTCGAAAGACTTTTTTTTCATATATACAAAGAAGTGACCAGTAGACGTCTAGAGTTTATAGTTTTCATCACTTTGGCAAAATGTTGTGCACAATTTAGTTCAAGAACGGTAACACATGCCATATCCTGATTACTCTACTGATACCGTTTTTATCGTCCAATAACATTGAGTACCTTGTGAAGCTAATTCTATGACGGTTTGATAGTATAGTTTCTCTAATTAGTGCCAAATCTGAATTCAATACATCCTGGAGATGTGGAGCAGACGCTCTCGGCGCCATCGAAATGAGTGAACCACTGTTGATATAATCATTGCTGCTATCTTATTTGAAAGACGATGTAAATGATTTAAGTGTGGCTATCAGCCTCTCAGTATCGGTTGTGGTAGTAAAAATGAAGAAACTGAAGCTAGATGAGCATGAAACACAGAAGAAATCGAGATTCCCACTGCATGTGTGTAAGACACTTTTCTTGCAGCTCGCAAAACTTTACGTCGTAAACTACTGACGATCCCTCCAAAGCAGATCGCGATAAATATTGTTCGGCCCAATCCTGACCACCATTTCTTTAAAAACCAGACACCTGCCAAAGTTGACTGGAGGCCAACAAGACCACAATTAACACACGCAAATTTTGCGTCTTCTAAATTTTTGCACGATGGTGCCTCTCCTTCACTTCACACAGTTGTGAATGAAGATGCAGTTAGCGCCACCGTGACCAAAGTTTTGGCAGCAATAATACTGCAGCTTTTCTTTATTTCCGATTCGCTCTTACTTCACACTCATCCAGAAGACAAACTGGTTTTAGTAAATAGCAGCTATCTCCAGGGAAGGCTCAAATTCAACTATGAAAAACCCGAACAGAGATCTGAAATTTTCACTCAGGGCCAATTTCTTCAATTTTTGTCCCACTAGCTCACGGTGGACATATGTTGGTTTGACGCCCCGGTTGAAAAGTGCTAATTTTTTCACTAATCGCAGTATACGTAGTGGCACTTTCGAGACTGCTCTTGATAAATTCAAATACCTTTTTATGGAGCTCAAGAGATGAGATTTCTTACTCGAACTTACAGTTTTTAATGGTTGGCACAATTCCATGTGCTTTCATGTCTTGATTTTCATTGTTTTTTGTCCATTTCCTTTGTCCATTTTATGAGCTGCTATGAGTGAGATTTTGCCTCTTTGACCAGTCACAGAAGTCGAGAATAGCGTGTTTGACTTAGTATTAAATCTGGGATTGATAGATTTTACCTGATCCTTTGATTATCTACTATTTTTCGCCTTTAAAGGCGGCTTTAGATATGCGGTGTTTGTCAAACACCTCCTTTTCGCCAAATACCGAACACCTAGTCAAGTCATTTGGCTTGGTGCTTGCAGAATGACAAGCACAGTGAATTAGATATTCGGGCATTGCCGAATGTTCGCCAAAATTGGAACATGTACGAGCTGCTCGTCGTTGTTCCCTCCCGCAATTTTTGTGTGAGAAAAACGAAATATTTGCTGCATCTTTCAGCATTAATAATTCATTACATTTATATCTTTAAATATGGATTTCAATATGGATGTTGATTCAGCAGATTCAGTTGACATTATATGTATTTATACCTAAATACCGAATGTCTAAAGCGGGGACCCGAACATACCCAAACACAGTGCTCGTCTACTTTGATGTGAGTTAAAAGTTCGACAAACTACGGGAATAGCGAGCACCCGAATGTTTGTGCTTGGCCTAGGGCAAGCACTAGGCGAGCAACCCAACCACACATGCGAAGTTTGCCAAACTAGGTGCTCGGTATTTGACAAACACCGCATATCTAAAGCCGCCTTTGTGGAACAACTAAATTAATCCTTACTGTTGTGTATTAGCTTGCTTTTCGGGTCAGTAGTGAATAATAACGGATCATCAGCAACTGTTAATACGTTTTGCGTTACTTTTCTGCTATTTTCGTTTTTTTTCCGAAGGACTCGATTTTCTTTTAGACTAACTGAAGTTTCTGCCTCTTATATCAGACAAATTTCCAAAACTGGATGTATTTAGTTTCATTTTCTATTCCTCCGCCGTACCTAGTTCAAGTGCGAAGGTATTGTTCACAAAAATGACTTTTTTTGAACACTCAGTCTGAAAAGAAAATTGTTTGCACCACTAGGAAAATGTGCTTTGAATCGAATTGAAAAAGATTTTATTTTAACTTTTTTTTGTACTTTCTTTTTTTGCACTTAAACACTATTAACAAGAACAAAATTACAAACTAGCGGCTATATTATTTTGGCCTGCTAGTTTTTATCTTTTTAATTTATTTGTGACTATATTTTGATTTTTTTTAAATCTTGCACTATAATTACCATACCCAGCCTTGTACAGTGGCTAGGATTTTCTTTAAATTAGCCACTTTCTTTAAATTAGCCACTTAGCTTGCGCTATGAGAAGTCTAATATTTACCTCATTGCAAATAACAGCCTAGTTAGACCTAAATAATATCTTAGGTCTCATCTAGGCCCTAATGTTCGTTGGGAGGCCTACATAATTAAATGGTGCACCCAATAGCCGCCATTGTCAGGTTATCTTGAAGGGGCAAATAAGTGGCTCATTCGAACCACCTGTACACGCAAATGACCGAATGAATTCGTTCTCATATCCATCTTTCTGTCCCTAAAATCTGGTCGTTAATTCTACAACTCAGTCCCTAAGTGGCTTCGATCCCGACTCCTGATACAGGAGAAGGTTATTCGGCCGCCTTTTAGCCACCAGACTGCAGAATCTACCAGTACAGTAGTGGAGGATTCTCCTTTCAAATACCTCCGCTTCTGCCATGGCATAATGGATATTCAGAGGTCAGGATAGATCGGATGAGAATCTATTAGAAAATGGACTTAGCTTAGGTGATCATGCCCATTTTTTTGGCAAAAACAAGGCTGATGCGTTGAAATAGCGATTTGGCAGCTGCTTCAAAACTATCACTATCTCGATGTTTGTACACTTCGAACAACTAGAGACCGCCTAACGGCAATTAGTTCTTGGTTAGAACGATTCGAACTGCTAATACTATTTACGTTGCAGACAAACAAGGCGAGTAAGAAATAGGTAGGTACGAGCAACGTGGTCTCTAGACCGGAACTTGGTATATTTTTTTACGGGCACATTTGGATTTGTCAAATTCAAACATGCTTTCCATTTACACTTCTTTAGAAATTGACTTTTTTCGACAGGTTTTCCTCTTGCACACCGTTGACACTCTTTCAACACTTCATCAGTTACTTTCACCAATGAAGCTTTGCCAAAGGCTTCATGATGTGTCCTACTGTGTAAATTACAACACTTCAGGTTTTATCATCTCATCGTCGTTTTTACTAATTGTGGGTTTTTGACAGAATATGCACGAACATGCTATATTAACTGCTAAAGTTTTATCAGCTGAGCCTTTCAATCGCTTCATGCCTGTTCGTTTGTTCGACACTCAAGTTTACCTTTTTTATGACCCAGCAAGTCAAGTGTCATGTGAACACTAACCATATTCATCTTCCCTGACTCAAAGTTCAAACCTTATTTTTGAAATAAATCTAAATTTGTCTACATTTTCCATTGCCACTGCCCAATGAAATATTTTTTTTTGCACATTTTTAAAATATATCAAATTTATAAAACAAGTCGAGTACATACTTCAATCTGTATGTGTGAGACATCATTGCTTTTACCGCAATATTTGTTTCCTCACTTGTAGTATCTTTGTCATATACCAGATCTGAGGCTTTACGTATTCCAAAAACCTTCGCCTGGAAAATATTATAGTAGTGAGGAAGCCAGAAAGCTGCTTCCATAGCTGCATCTGCAGAATATGCTGCAGCATCCACTCCTGCATTTGTTTTAGAGCCGTTTAATACTTTTGTGGCTGAAGGATCTTGACTCGAAGTGTCCGGATTCCTTAAGCCTGACTGCAGCTTTTGCGGCAGTGCCTCTTACAAAGATATCAAGCAGAGGGAGATGAAGCAGGACGTTCAAAGCAGACGAAGGAGTCGATGCTAAGGCACCTGTAGTGCAGAGAGCCACCAGCCACTGAACTCTGTTCGCCATGCTAGCAAAGGTTGTTTTGTTCACTGCTGGCCACCAGACTAAACATCCGTAAACAAGGATCGGTCTATCTATCGCCAAGTAGATCCAATGTGTTAGAAGAGGGCCCAGCACTCTCTTGCTGGCGTAAATCGCGTTGCTTGCCCGCTTAACTCTCTCCTCCTAATTTGCCTTCCTTCTGAACTTGCTGTCCAGAATTAGACCCAAGTATTTAGTTTGTGACTTGAAACTTAACCTGGGGTGCTGTCTAACCTAATTGGGTCTAAAACAGGAGTTTTGTACTTCCTTGTGAAAAGTAAAGATCCGTCTTATTGGGGTTGATGCCAAGGCCCACGGTGTTCGCCCACTCCTCAACCAGCCACAGAGCGTACTCGATGAGCTAGCCAAGGGTATGTGGAAACCTACCCGAGATTTAACTCAGCATATGCCACAACCGTGAGTCCCTTGCTTACCAGCCTTTCCAGAATTGAGTTTATAATAAGGTTCCACAAGAGAGGGGAGAGAATTCCTCCCTGCGGCGTGCCTCTATGGATCTTCCTTATGATTTGCGCCCCCGTCCACTCCGCTGATATGAGCCTTTGCTTAAGCATGTTGCTTACCCAGTTACGAATAGCCGGCTGGGGGTTGGATGCGTGAATGCTCTCCATAATGACTGTTGTGTGCACATTATTGAAGGAAGAAAGTCTAGAAATTCTCCCAAAGCGTATTCTTTGTAATGGAGTGCCCTTTCTATTTCGAGAACTACGCTATGGAGAGCCGATTAACATTGGAAACAATAAACTTTGGAGCATATTGTATGCAGCAAATTATGCATTGCACTTATTATCCTGTTTTTGTAAAAAAAAAAAAACACACATAAGAGTTTACAATCATGAGTTAAACTTACCACACATCCTCACTATACCTTTTTGTTTCGGTCTCAAAGCTGATTCCCTACCACCGCATTTAATATTATACATTAACTGCCTAGTATTTCTAATACTTCTACAGCTATAACTAGAATATCAATTATTATAATATTACAACATATGATTTACATAACTAACCAAATTTTTTACGAATTCTTACTTAGTTTCGAAAAAAAAACTAATTATGTCAGTTTTTATCTTTGAATTGCTTAAATGTATATGTCACGATATATATTTATTCAAATCAACACATTGTAAGAGCGAAACACCAAAAAAAACGATGAGATATCATGCATGAAATAAAAAAAATGGATTTTAAATTTAAAAAGAAATATTTAAAAAACAGTATCATCTTGCTTATTGAAAATAAAAAATTATCAATATCAAACGATGAGATGATTTAAGGCGGAAAATGTAAGAACAAACAAAAAATCATACTATTTACTCTATAAACAAATACTTATCGCAAAAATACATAATATGGACAGCTGCAAAATAAAATATATATCTTGTAAAATTTCATTTCGATTTTCGTGAAAAATTTTTAAATTATTTATTGTCCATTGATTTTTGTATAAATATTGTGAATTCCGGTCGAAAAAAACTAGTATTTGACTTTGATTTTTGTTCAAGATTTCATTTCGAGCTTAGTGAGCTTTATAGAAGCACACGTCTAGCTTGTACTGTAGATAGTACAATAGTTTATCTATTATGACATCTATAAGCGTGTATTTGAGTAGGAAGAAGCAAGCAGTAATTTTGACTGAACAGGAACGGAACGGACTAGTGAAATAGAAGGTAATAGAATGTGATAGGAACTTGTAAGTTGGAAAAATATTATTACATCGTGTGTGAGAAACACGTTTATTTAAATCGAATCTGGTTATGTTGGTACTGAGAAAAAATTCTGTTAATTGTTTATTGATGTTTGCATACTTTTTTATACTTGACTTTATTAAATGCGAACACTTTACGCCGCCAATATAGAGATTAGAGATTGAGAAATATTTTTATCTACTTAAATGAATGTAATTTGAACTTTATTAAAAAAAAAGAGATTAATGTGATTAAATCTAAAAGGTAATCTATTTTTTATGAAGCCTCTCCTGTTCATCACAAGTTCCGCACAGATGCGGAGCCCTATAAATATTCTTGGTGCTCTAGTACGTCAGATATGGAGCTACCGAAGAAACCGAACTTCCGACTGTAACTAAACATTTTGTCGCACTTTGCCAAAGAAATTAACTCAAGCTTCGAGCCGCTAGAAGACAATTGACCTTGCAGTTTGGCTGACCTTACAATTAATGGCTGATGCACGTAAAATCTTATTTGATTTGATTAATTAATATATTTGTTTGAATTTTGGGC
Organism: Nemotelus pantherinus; assembly: GCA_963978885.1. Classification (NCBI taxonomy): domain Eukaryota; kingdom Metazoa; phylum Arthropoda; class Insecta; order Diptera; family Stratiomyidae; genus Nemotelus; species Nemotelus pantherinus. The sequence continues at coordinate 21,838,561 of OZ022265.1, forward strand.
AGGTCCCAAGATTTAAATTTAGTAACTTGAATTTAACGGCGAAAAAAATTTGATAGCCTTGGGAAATCAATGGAAAACTACTTAAAAAATTGCTGAGTAGGGCATTGAGATTTTCGAATTGTTTGTTTTTGCAATGCTGATGGAATACATGAACTTCAGGTCAACTTTGGTTTCTTCTGATGACAAAAAACGTATCTGAATTAAATGATCTCCAGACCAGGTCTGTCAAATTCATATTAAATGGATCAAACTCAAGTTTTTAAAAACTAGAGCACCGCTAACTGAATCTGGTGGGGCTGTTGCTTTCTTAGTGATATTAGTAAAATTACTTTCTTAGTAATATTACTCTGCTCGTTATGTTCTCGAATATTACCTTTTGTAATTACGATAATCCGTAACGTCCTAATTTCCTTGGGATCAGTTATATGTATGTAGGAGCCGTCTGCTAAATATTATTGCTATTTGCGACCATAGTACAATATCCGTAGCCCACTGGTAGCGCCAATAAATAGCGAATATCTTAAATCTTCGAAACTTTCAGCGTTATTCCGAACTAGTCTAATTCACAGGATAGGACTTCAAATAAACTTCTCACCACGTAACATATATTGCGTAGCTTAATTCCAAGACTATCTAGCCAACCGATGAATCACTAATAAAGATTATTGTGGATATTGTCCTGTATTCTGAAGAGGATCCGCAACCTACAGATGAATCGGCATCCTTTTCGTTACAAGGATCAGTTTATGGTACGTTGTATCTCGGCGTTTGAAATATCCAAGAGCATTTGTCATCTACCTTGGGGGAAATATGATCTGATCAACCGATATTTGTGTTGGAACTGCCATATCATTTCTACGAGCACTTCTTCCTTTCCTAAGCAGGCTTAATAGGAACACACACATAAAAGAAATCGATATTTTTTCACATCGTCAGTTTACGGCACGTTATCTATGGAATGCTGGTCTTTTAGTCAGTGACCGACTATTGAAACGACATAACAACAGTGCATGATTGAGAAGTGATTCTTTAAGGGGGTAGTACCGGTTAGAATGCTAAAAAAATAGCCTGATTTTCAATATTTTTTTTTCACCTCCTATATTTTGTATAGACTTTAAAATTTGCATGGGTAAAATATACGTTTTGAAGATTACAAAAAAAAATATTTTTAATTTTTTTCATTTTTCTATTTATTTATAGAGGGCGCCAAAGTTGACGTCTCGAAAAATGCCTCGTCATACTGCGGACAGATAATCTCAGGAATGAAGAGTCTGAAACAAAAAAACCAAGCCGCATTTCAAAGAGGAATGTTTCTTACGTGGTAATCTACCATACTAATTTAAAAAAAAATGATAAAAAAAATTCCAAAAATCGTATTTTTTTCACTTTGTTTCGCTTGCCAAATTTTTTTGGGTTATTTTTTGGCAGCAGTACACACAAGATACTTGAATAAAGTAGTACACCAAATTTGACTTAAATCGGTTCGGCCAATCCGGAGAGTAAGTGTCCGCAGTTTGAAAAAAAACGTCATTTCGAGAAAAACCCATTTAAAGTTTTTTCTCCATTTATTTATTGACTTTTATTTCAAAAATATGTTTTTATCACCTACAATTGCTCAGACTGCAATCCCTGGACCATACATAAGTATTCGTGAGTCCACATAAGCCAGTTGCTCTTGCAGTTTGGTAGTTTTTTTTTTTTTTTTTGTCAAACGCGCTTCCTTTGCCGCTTTTTCTGCTTGACTTATGCGATCTTCATCTTTGCTTTTCACAGTAATTAAAAGCAGCGGTCTGCGGTAACTTATTTATTTTTGTGAATATCTAGATAAAATTTTGAGACGTGATATCTGAAGGTATAATAAATTGAAAACTGCAAAAAACAAAAAAACTGATTTTTCCAAAATTATAACCGGTACTACCCCCTTAACTCACAAGCTGTAGACTGGTTTATCTGACTGAAAAACCAGATGCTTTTGTTTTTTTTTTCTACTTTCTACCCTCTTTTTTATCAAAGAGTCTTCTAAATGTCTGGAAATGTTTAACGCCTGGTTTACACATACATATGGCGAACGTTTCGTCGAGGAACTTGTGAAATTACTTCCCTCCATATCTTCGTATGTAAAAAAAACAACCGAGAATAAACAAGGGGATCATTTACACACTCGGCTCGCCAACATTTGCCATGTGTGTAAACGCGGCCTAATATTCTGAGATCGATCTGCTGGTTTTTTTTAACTTATTTAAGACTAATTGTGTGCTATAAAAATTTGGTTCAATTATCTGAGCTTCAACAACAAGAAACTGTTCAGTAAGTTGTTGCCAATAATGCGGGTAGACGTGACTTCTGTAGGGGCAAAATCTGAAACAAACGAGGTGTGGGCTAACACTTCCCATCCAATATTTTCCAACTACCTTTAAACCGGTCTCGTAGCATACGCTGAAACGCATCAATTGTCAACTGCACAGCTGTCCAGTAGAGTTTTGATCTGGTTTTAACAGCTGACAATATATGCCATCTATGTAATCTAACCAAATACAAAGCCTAACTACTTGGGACCCTCAGCAGTAAGAGATTAACCAGTCTCAGATACGCGGATGGCATCGCGATAATAATAAGAGACTCACATTCGGATACTTTGAAATCCAGAATACAAAAGAATGCAAATAGAATGGTTCAATGAGGAGAGTATATCCGTAAATCCACAATAGACTAACATAATTCTAGTTACGAGGGAAAAAAAATCGAGGTAGGAGGCCCAAAAATAAAGGGTACAGAGGTGCGTCTACAGGAGGAGGTAAAATATCCAGGAGTCCACTTGGATGGGAAAGTCACCTGCGACAGTTATATAAGCGAAACAATAACAAAGACTGCTACAGCACTTTAGGTGATAAAACAAATGCATGAACGCAATCGAGGACTATATCCAAATGCAAACACTCTGGACAAACAAATAAATGGCAAGACCTACTAGTGTGGTGGATGAAAGCTACACAGAAAACTGTAATGTACAAAGGATAGGTTGCCAACACGCTTCAAAGGATAGATTGGCTGCTGACTAATGAAGCAATGAGGTCAAAATAACCCCGCCTTTAGCTACAATGATGCATGTTTTTCTAAACCTTGAACTACTACACGTCAAAATCCAGGAGGAAGCAGTTAAACAAGCGATAAGCCTAAAAAGGCTTGTAAGTACAAATCAAGAGACCTAAAAGACCTTTTTAGTATCTTGGAAGACATCAGGTTTATAATGAAAATGCTGAGCTTCAGCGATCAAACAGAGATTAAGGCAACTTTTGACAAAGGATTAAATGTCAAAACAAAATCAAGAAAAAAATGGGAAAATGTTCCTCTACCATCGCAAAAAAGGGGTGCAATTGTTTATATATGGATGACTCAAATATGGATTTGGAAATGCGAGCAGAAATCGTTGGACCCAGGTGCAAAAAGGAGGCCACTTTTTATCAAGCAGAGCAATCGACTATGCTTAAGGCCACGCATATAATAAAGGTAAGGAACACTAAAAGGGTCAGCATTAAATTCCTTTCGGATAGCGAAGCGGTTGTTATTTTCGAACAAAATAAATAAACAATTCAAAGTAATGTCCCATTATTAGCAAACTTGTTTTTTAGGCGATCAAAGTTAGAAACCAATTTTTCATTTTTGCGAAAGAAATGAACCGCTGACCTGCCACATTGTGAAGCATTCATCCGAATAACCAATAATCAGAAGAAAAATGCCCTATCAATACGACGGTTGAAGAAAAAGAAAAGAAGAGTCTTAATTGCGCTACATTGGTTCCACTCCGTGCTGGGGCATGTTGAAGGCTAATACGAGCAGCAAAATCAATACATGGCCTCAGAAGAAGATCGAAAGCTATTGGCTCAATCTAGAGGGTTTGGAATATTCAAAAGACTACCTCAGTTTCGACACAAAAAAAAAACAAAACAAGCAGCGGGTCCCCATAAACGTAGTATAAGGGCCCTATGTAAAGTTTTAACAAGATATCTTCCAGGAGAAGCGAGACGATTGCTGTAGATACTGCGGAGAAGTGACTGAGAGTGTAGACCATCTTCTCATACACTATCCGCAACTAGCGAAACGAAGATTAGAACCGCTTGGCTCACCTCATCCCTCCGCTAGGGTCATTAGAAAAGTTCCGTCCAGAAACATGTTCAAATTCCTGAAGAGTCTCGATATGCTCTAGGACATAGCGCCGAGGAGGCGCAATAGACCCAGACCCAGAACGTCTACAGTGCTAGAGGTCCTTCGAACAGGTTCTATGCATTCATTCACTCATTACCTTTGAGCTATGCCATTGATTTAGCTCGTTTTGACGTTGATTTAGGAGACTTTGTAAACGATTTTCTGCAAGTTAGGTCGTATTTCATTTTTCATTTTCATCTCCAAAATAAAAGTACTCAAAAGTCAAAAAAAATATTGAGCCTAATCATGACTTTACAATTTTAGCGCCCTTAAAATTGTTCAGTGTTTTCATATTGCTTGAGACACAAATTATGTGAAGTTTTGAATGAACTAAAATAGTTCAACTAAGATAATTCAACTACTTTCATTTTTAAATAGTTTGATATTGATTGATAAATAATTTCGTTTTTTTTTTGGTATTTATAAAAATATTTTGTTTTTATTTCAACTTACAAGGCAATATTTTTCAAACCTTCAGAACTAAATTTCTCAGTACCAAGAAAACAAACAATATTGCTCAAAATTCACATTGAAAAGCGGATAACTACGGGTAGAACTTGACATAGGAAGCTTCGAACGCAATTTTGCCGTAGTCAACTAAGTGTTAACTTGAATATGGGTACCACACAGGCCCGTGCGCAAGGGGGGGGTTTTGGGGGTTCAAACCCCCCCCATTAGGACTCTCTTGTACTTTATGACTATCATCATTAAAGTTTTTTTCCACGAAAATTTCATGTATTTTCAAAAGTTATATTTTGGATTCTTAAATTAACTGTACAGTTCTACAAAATAATTCTTTGTACTTTTTATTCAAAAACAATGCTAAAGATATTGTTATAAATAAATGATTTATATAAATTATTCACTTAACACTTGTACGAGGATAAATTTACTGGATTGGAAAAGTATAACACACTTTTCATTTCAATTTCCGCGCTATCGACCTCTATCGATTGTGGGTGATCGTCAATTGTCGCTGTATCATCGTCAATCTTTATATGACAATGACATGAGGAAAGTGCATTTTTTTCCTTGTTGTTTGCTCGACTTTGTTCATTAATTAACGGTTGTTGACAGTCATTTCTAACGTTTATTTGTTTGAACGTGAATTTTTACATGGATATCCGTCGCTTTTTGTGCAAAAAACCACGGATAGAAGTCGAAAATGTAAGTACTGAATTTTTCACAAGTTGAAATGACAAACCTGGTAACTCGAGTTTTATGAAGTTTCTATAAAATCCCTTATAAAATTTCCAGATGATAACAAAATTTCGGGATTTTTATAAATCAAGTTTTTGAAACTTATAGATCTCTATGAAACGTAGCTAATTTTAATAATGAATTTCATGAAATGTGAAAATTTTTCACAAAAACTTTATAAAGTAAAGAAAACCTTTATAAAGCATACCTGAATTTTCAAAACTCTCAAAGGGAACTGTGAAGCTCTTTTCAATCATATTGCTGACTATTGACTGCTATCGACTTCAATAGTGTCTTCTTTAACTTTGAACTGAGAAAAATTCTTTCTAGTTTATCAGACAACGATTTGACTCAACGGTAGCGTTTTAGACTTTCACCTCGGGCGCCTGAGTTCGTGACCAGTTGCAGAGAGTTTTTTTTTCTCTATTTGCTATACAGGGTGTACCAAAATCCCCGTGCCGAAAAGAAATCCGATATTCCTTTTCGAATTTCGAGTCGAAAAGTCCTCTACCACTTTTTACATAACTCAAGTTATTCAAGGTTGAAATTTAAACAATAAATACGCTCCCTCGACAAGTGGGGATAAAAACCACGAACCAAAATTTTCCTGAATTTTCTTCATATTTTTCTGAGTCGAAAAATCCTATGCCACTTTTCGCAAAACTCAAAATCAAAAATGATATTCGAGTTAGAAGTTTTCACCAATCAGATTTCTCAGATTTCAAACTCGAATATCTTTTTTGATTTTGAGTTTTAAGGCAAGAAATTTAATTAAGGCAAGAAATTTAATTAAGGCAAGAAATTCAATCATTGGAACGACAAGAAAGAAAAATGTTTCTGTTCCTACTATGAAAACTCCATGTTTGATGGAAACATTCCTGGCCTCCATGCGAAATTGCTACTTGATATTTTGAAAATAGAAATTTCATTACGGTAACGACACATTTTCTCCATATCTACTTGATATGTTAAAAAATTTTGTGAGTAACATCTCAAAATGTTAAGTGTATTTATATTAACTTTCAGATATCCATGCACATTTTGAGCTCGGTACATTCTTTGACTTCAAGCTTGAGTCGAGTACTTCAAACAGAAAATCAGGATCTTGGTGAGGCTGTTGAGTTAGCCGATGCTGCAAAAGAAGAACTGACAAAAAGAGGAGAAAACGCCACAGAAAACTTCAGAAAAATTTTCGAAACTGTAAGCCAAATCAGCGAAGAATACGACATTCAATTGCGAAAACCAAGGACAGCTTCAAGACAAACGCAACGTTCTAACGTGCAAACTGATTCAGTTGAAGATTATTTTCGAATTACGATTTATATACCATACCTTGATTCGTTTGTGACACATTTACAGGACCGGTTTCTGAATCATCGCAATATTTTATCGAATTTCGCTTGCCTTTTTCCGAACAAAATGAAAAAATTTGATGAAGAGTCATGTGAAAAATTATTCGAACCCTACTCTTCAATTTTGCACGATGATTCGCGTTACGCATGGGTGAATGAAGTCATACTCTGGAGACGACGCATTATTGAAAAGGACATCAAAAATTCTCTCGAAGCCCTTGAAATTTGCAATGCAGACGCGTTCCCGAACGTACACCAAATGCTTCGCATTATGGCCATTTTACCCGTGACGACAGCGAAAAATGAACGCTCCTTTTCAACATTGCGTCGTCTGAAAACGTACATTAGATTGACAATGTCTGAAGATCGGCTCAACGGCTTAGCCTCCCTCAATATACACCGTGAAATTGAGATAAATGTGCAAAAAATTCTGGAAGAATTTTTTTCGTTACCTCGAAGAATTAATCTGTTAAGTAATGAGAAATAAATATGAAGTTTTTACATGCAAACGTCTTTAAAAAATAAAATAACAGTTTGTGTGTTTTTACATATTATTGAAAAAAAAACTTTTATTTCAAAACCCCCCCCTTGATTGATTTCTGCGCACGGGCCTGGTACCACAACTTAACAATTTAGAGTGTTAACAATATTATGCCTAGTTGTCGTCGTGATTAAACGTAACAAAAGTAAAAACCGAAATATTATAACTGTGTGTTACTCATCAGTGTAGTAATATCTATGTATACTAGCGAAAACAAACAAAATAATTATAGCCATTGTTAAATGTGTATGGACGTAGATGTTATCTAAAATACTAGACGATTTCTAGAACATCAATATGTAACACATTGTTTACATATTTCGTATCAGTTATTTTACTATTCTTTCACTCTTTGTACCAAACGAAAAAAAATAGATTAAACACACGAACGGACTCGTATTTATTATGATCGCCACTCATTCAGTAAACTCTACGTAACACTTTGTCCGTTGTGTGAAACGATTGTTTCGATATTCATTGAGAATACGAGTGAAATGAAGAAAATAAATCTCAAGAAAAAATAATTTTAAGTGTTTTGTAAGCAACTAACACAAACAAAATGTGTTTTTAAAAGAAATGAAAATCGTATGAATATCCCGAAATTCATCGCCAACAATTAACACGAATGTATTTTTAATAGATCTACAATTTGCAAAGAACAACATGTAACTGTTCGCAATGAGAAAACATGAATATTAAAACGTATTTAAAATATGTAAAACAAAGCAAAAGTAAATGTACTTTTAGATTTTCTAGTAGTTTTTGAAAGAAAATGTATGTATTCAAAGATTTAAAGCAAAGTATTGCGAATTGAAAACAGAATAAATATCAAGAAATAAATTGTATTTCTTTTTTTTTGAAAATCGCTGGTCGATTGCAATGAAAATGAACAAAATATATATATGCAATTTACACTTAAAAAGAAAATTTATTAGCATAGTCTTAAGTCATAGTCGTAATTAAATCGATGTTATTGTTTGTTTTTTGCATCTATTTATCGCAGCATAAGAATATGTTGATTTAATTCAAATGGGTCATTTGATAATTCCTTTGCAATCAATTTCAAAAACAGATCACAACCATTCTAGCAATATTACGCGAATGATTATCATAAAAAATAAATATACAGTTATTTCATTTTTACAAGCATTTGAATCAGTCTACCATCGTTCACATTAAATCGATAAAAATTCCAAAAAACCAAATCCGTAAGAAACTTAAATATACCAAAGCTATTTGAACAACGGCTTAAACAATTCAATTACATGCTCACATACACATATGATCGTAACAATTACATAAATGTATATTTTAGAATATTAGACACTTTGAATCCAACCCAATGTGTTCACTTTGAAATAAAGTATGAATAATATCCGCATAAACTAACAAACCTAAGGATAATTGAGAGGGACAGAAGAAAGAAAATATTTTTTCAAATAAAAGAACTGTCAGAATATATACCGTATATTTGTTCAAAAAACGAGATATGTATGTATAAACAAAACACTATGAAACTCATACATAAAAGTAAAGAAATATTTTGGGAGAAACATAAAACTAGTCTTAAACGATTAATACCGAACTATACTTATACTATACACGAAAAAAAACAATGCAAGTTAATAAAGCTATAGATGTTGGACAAAGGACACAATTAATTGTTAATGAAATACAGTCAGCGCTCGACTAACGTTCGTTCCTCGAATGACATACACGTGCCAGAAAAAGTATCCGTACACGATCAAAATAAAGCAACATATTAGGAGATTCGTGGTAAAAAGAACTGCTACATTTTAATATTTAAGCAATAAAATTTATTCAGTAATCAAACTACCTTATCTATAAATTTTTTATTTGGTATTCCTTTAAAAACTAGATTTTACAAAACAAAAACAAAAAATTTCACTTAAACGAACCAGAAAATGTATCCGTACATGACAATACGAATTTAAAATATTCAAATATTTTTATTATATATAAGGGCTTAATAACTTGTCGGATAGCCTTTTCGCTTGAGGACCTCCCTCAGTCGATGTGGCATGGAGTGGACCAATTTGGCAGTATCCTGCCTGGTAATTTTGCCCCATTCATCGACGATGACATTTTTCAGCATTTCCTTTGAAGTTATGCTGTGCTGACGGATCCTGCGCTCCAATAAATCCCACAAATGTTCAATGGGATTAAGATCTGGGGATTGGGGTGGCGTACGCAACTGATGATTTGTGTTGTAGAGCAACAAAATCTTCACATTGTGTGCTGTGTGCTTGGGATCATTATCCTGCTGGAACCAGAAATCGTCACCAAGTCCCAACTGCTGAACGCTTTGCTTCATATTCGCCTTCAAAATATTAAGGTAAGCGTATTTATCCATAGTTGATTCGATAAACACAATTTGGACAACTCCTTCTGCCGCCATACACCCCCAGAACATAACACCACCTCCACCATGTTTGACAGTAGGTATCAGATTTCCTTTTTCGAGGGCAGTATCGCTCTTCCGCCACACTAACTTTCTGCCTTTAATGCCAAATATGTCAAATTTGCTTTCGTCTGAGAACAGGACATGTTTATTAGGACTTGTTTATAGATTCATTTGCGAAATCCACACGTTTCTTCCTGTTCACTTCCGAAATGTATGGTTTCTTACGTGTTATACGAGAGCGATATCCATCTTTCTTCAGTATTTTTCGTATGGTATCCTCGTGGAGAACCTTGCCAAAAGAGTCTTCTATATTTCTAATAATTTTAGAAGCAGTTACTCGAGGATTCTCTTTAACTGACTGCACAACGGTTGTTTTTTCGCGCTCAGTCAGTATGGAGGGTCGACCACAACGAGACTTTGACACAATCGAACCAGTTGTATCAAATGTTTTCACCACATACTGGACAGAAGAGTGAGTTCTACCTATTATCTGACCAATTTCGCGGAAAGTTTTGCCTTGACTCCTAAGTTTCAGCATAATTTTCCTTTCATCAGCACTGATTTCCTTAATTTTGGGCACCATCAGGTATTCTAGTGCATGAAAACTTTAAAATAACTTCATTCACTTCTAAACCTATCACAAATCAAAGTAGAACTATTATCAGGTCTAAATACATACATATGCATCTGCACATGCCACTGCATAGCACGGGGAATCCCCCGTTTTGTTTTGTACGGATACTTTTTCTAATCAAACGTGTTGCCATATATTGATTTTGTTTGAGTTTCAAGTGTTTTTAAATAGCAACTATTATGAAACATACTGGTAATTATGCAAAAATGTCGATTTTATGCTATTATAAAAGAAAACAGTCAAATTAAGTGGACATCTCCTTTTTAATACAACAACAACTTTGGTGTCTTGCATGTACGGATACTTTTTCTGGCAAGTGTACATACGAGGGGCGTTCAATGTATTCTCGGTATGTGTATGTTAGAAAATAGATAAAATCTTGAAAACAATTCATTTTTCAATATAGTCTCCCGTAATATCAATACATTTGTTTGATCGGGAAACAAGTTGTTCTATTCCCTTAAAAAAATAATTTTCTTCTTGGCCTGAAAAATGCTCATCTATAGCGGACTTGAGCTCATTATCGTCAGCAAATCGCTTTCGCTGGAGGTATTTTTTTAAATTTGGGAATAAAAAGTAGTCACTAGGGGCCAGGTGTGGCCTGTAGGATGGGTGGTTAATTTCCTCGAACCCGCACTCTCGTGCAGCAGCCATGGAGAGCTGCGCAGTGTGAACCGGTGCGTTGTCGTGAAGAAGCAGCACTTTCTTTGCCAGCTTTCCTCTTCTTTTTTCTTTTATTGCTTCTCTCAAACGCCGTAAAGTGGTTGAGTATTTTTCTGCGTTGATAGTTTCACCTTTTTTTATGTACTCGATCAATAGTATTCCTTTAGAATCCCAGAAAACTGTGGCCATGATTTTTCCAGCCGATGGATTGACTTTGAACTTCTTCGGAGGGTCTGATCCCTTTTTCTGCCACTGCATAGACTCCTGTTTACTCTCGGGGTCATAGTGATGAGCCCACGTTTCATCACCCGTAACTATCCTTTCGAAAACACTTGCTGGATCGTCGCTTTTGAAGCGCAGTGAGCATGCGCGGCACCCATCTTGCACAGGCTTTTGTAAGGTTGAGATAATTATGTAGTATAGTGTGTATAGTACCAACGGATAGCTTAGTTATTTCTGCCAACATCTTGATTTTTACACGTGCATCTTGTAATACAAGTTTTTCGATAATTTTCACAATTTCTTCGGGTGCTGCCATGATTGGCCTGCCTCTTTTGAATTCACTTGACCACTTCTGTACATTCGATAATGAAGGAGCAGAGTCTTGATAAATGGCTACCATTTCTTTATGGATAGTTTTTTGAGGTTTTCCTTGTTTAGTGAGGAATTTAATCACCGCATGGTGTTCGATTTTCATCAACATTGTCGCTTCAGTCATTTTCGTCGTCTCTGACTGGAGGTCGCAAACAAACTAATGAAGTTATCAAAATGAAATTTTATATAAATACCCTCAGAAAATGTTGTTAGCTAATGATATATTTTAATTACCCACAATAATATCAAATCATCCCGATACCGAGAATACATTGAACGCCCCTCGTATATATGTACATATATCAAGGAGACTCGGCGTTTTTTTGAAAATGTATGGGTCGATTGAAAGTTTGCTATTTAAAACTTACATTCTTTATTTTCTCATTTTTATTCGAGTTTCCAAAATCTGACATTATATTTTAGAAAACAAATTCACTTTTCAAAGGAACTGGGGTTGATTGATCGCTCTTAGGCACCAGCCATCACTTTCGATAAATAAACAAAATATTGATACTATTATTTTTTAAACTTTTTTTTACAACTTCATTACTTGTAGCCTACTTTTTTACTAATTCATACTTGTAGAAAGTGAAATTTTCATAGATAGCTCTGGAATTTGTGTGAAATGAAAGCCTATTTTTGTAAATGTAACCACAATACTCTCTTGCCAGTATAAAGCCAGAGAGATACGTGGCATAAAAATTACCTTCTTCACTAAACTTTTGCTCGGAGTTGAATATATTAAAAGCGTGTTTCTCGAGCGACGGTTTCACCATTACTATCTTCAGTATCAAGAGGCTCGTCAGTAGCCTCTGCTGAAGATTACAAGTAACAAAGCTTGAGCCTGTTAAAAGAAGCATGCGGATTTGTTCCTAAAGTCAAAGGTGTAGTAGTCGGTATGGCTAGATAGTACTTTCAGTTGACGGTGGAAAGAGTGGTAGATGTGATAGCAAGAGTTGCTATAGTTGCCGAAAGTTCGGAGGCAAAATCGATTTGGTTGGTCTTTCTACGAGTTTACCGCCCGTGACGCGTTGTATATTTCTCGGGCTAGAGATCTTAATCGAACAAGTATTAGTATAGCTAATACAATAGCCCAGACCAGTAACCCCGGCCAAAGATGCATCATTAAGAACTATGATAGCCGAGTTAAGAATACGATGCCATTTATTCAAAAAACCTTTGGCGTTTGCCCAATATTTGACCAAGCTCAGTGTGAAACTCTGATTTAAATTGTTTGTGCAATTCGATAACAGTGTATGAAAGAACTTCAAATCGTGCACTCTAGGTGCTCAGTAGAGCAGAAGCACATTAATTGCCAGTAATGATGGCCAAATAAATTGCTCCAGGCAACGAGAGTTACAGTCGATGATTGTGTGACAGTAAGCATTTCACTCAGAGTGTGATAAGGGACTACCTCTGTCGATACAAAAAAAACATTCGGATACCTTAAAACATTTGGAGAATGCAGAAAGGCTCATCGGTTTACTTACGTGTCTCATTACCTTCACTTTGGGACCCAAGTGGCAAGGTCTTTGTTCATCGAAGGCCAGAAAAATTTGATTGATATCTGACACCTGTTTCCTGAACTTGAAGCGGATGTTTTTTTTCTTCTTTTTTATAAGGTGGAAATTTTCAAAAATATGCTTGATGGATCTAGTTCGGGAACATGTCGGATTTTTATCGACTCAAACTACCTCCTTCTTCTTTCACACTCCCCGTGGATCTACTTATACAGCATTACTTCATGGAAGTAGATTAGTCCTCAGCTGCTTCTCACGATCCTTGCTTGCTACAGGTAGCTACAAGATCCACCATGACCGAATTGAATGTTGAGTCAGGTCTAAGCTTTTGAAGTATATTGCACCACTCTCTGTCCAACGCCTTCTCTCCACTACGAGTACTTTGCAATGTGAGAAGTGGCACTCGTCTTTTGATCTCTTGCATGCATGTTATCCGTGCTGCTATCCGTAAGCGCTGCATCCGCAAGAATATCAATGGGCAGCATACTGACTATAGCACACGTCGCCTCATAGAAAGTTGTTCGAAAGGCGCAGCAGATTCGGAGTGCAACCTGCCGATAGTTCGCTTGTATTATTGGCCAGTTGGATTTTATTTGCAAATCTCATGACCACTTTGGTTGATTGGTTTGATTGATAGCCTGGAGTGAGTCCAGAAGGCCCCTAGCACTGTGACCTCCTGGGTCTATTATGCCGCCTCTGCGTTATTTCTTATAGCATGCCCAGACTTCTAATGAACCTGGAGCTCGAATCTTCGTCTCGCTAGTGCTGGACAGAGTGTGACAAGATGTTCTACAAACTCTGTCGTTTCGTCACAGTATCTGCAGTGGTCGTCCTACTCCTTACCTATCCAGAAAGGATCTTTTTACAGGGAAGGTGGCCTGTCAATGCTCCGCATAGGGCTCTTATACCACTTTTGTAGAGAGCCGCTGTTTCTTTTGCCCTTTTGTTATCGAAGCCAAGGTATTTTTTTGAGTGTTTTAAAACCTCAATATTTAGCCAGCAGTCTTCGATCTTTTCTTGTTCTATGTTTTGGTTTTCTTGTCCGTATCTGCCTTTGTGAAGCCCCAATATAGGGAAGGACCTATGAAGAGCATTTTTGCTCCTTCTTTGGATTTGATATCAGCTTGCTCGTTTCCTTGGTGGCCCTCATGGCCAGGGATCCATATAAACTCAAGGCTGTTCTGTGCCCCTACTTCATTTAGGGCCTCTCCCACCTCGAAGAGAATAGCTGAATTATTTGATCATCATTGACATCCATGAGAGCCGCTTGAATATCCGAAAGGATCTTCATTCTGACCCTTTTAGTGTTCCTTATCTTTATTATTTAGGAGGTTCTGAGTATAGCAGATAGTTCTGCCTAATAAATAGTGGCATATCTGCTATCGCGAGTGCTCGCATCGCATTCATCTCCTTAAACTTGGTCCTTATGGTACCATATGTGGAATTACAAAAAAAAAATGTTTTTTCACCAACACTTTTGTATATGTTCTTTGTATTTTATCGTTTCGTGCCTGTTTCTGTTTTGGTTTAGTGAATTACATTTTAATTACCTTTTTTGTCAACCTAAACGTTTTCACATTCTTTTTTTTACTTTCTATGTTGCTACCCATACAATATCTACAACTAGTTCCGTGCAATATTTGTATCATATAGTGAGTTTAAAACAAACACATTAACCTCCCCTTTTGCGCGACTCAAGTTGTTTTTTTGGATAAACAAAATCGAAAATAACTTTTTTAATTGCGCATAACTTTCATCAAAAGTTTTTGAAGAATGTCATTACTATCCGCAACATCGAACAGAAGGTGTTAATCAAACGGAGATACGTTAATCGGATGCTAACTGTATGTATATGAGTGTCATTCATCACAATCGCTATGGTTCGTCGAGCATAGAAACTATTGAATTCATAATAAACACAGACTATCAGTTGAAAATAAAACTATTAAAAACCGCAAACAATTTAAACGTGCAATAGATGTTTTTGAAATGAAATAAACTAAATCGTTGCAGAAGACAAAAAAAAACAGATAAAAATCATATAATTCATGCATATTGATGTAAATGTACGTTGGGAGCTAAATCAGTAATAGATTTTAAAACAAAAACGAAATGAGAAAAAAAAAACCATGAATAATACAAAAAATGCACAAATTTTATTCTTGTCTACAGATACATAAATGCATAAACGTGATTTTGTGGCATAGCGAAACAGTAACAAAAAAACAATCTACAGAAATATACAAAAGAAATAGCGAAAAATTTGATATAGGTGTTTTTAACCGCAGTTTGTTGAAAGTTACTCTGCGTTCGTCCTACCGTTAATTTCATTTATTAATTATTATATATATATCATACAAATGTGTCGCTTTAGAGAGCATTGTGTTAGATGACTCAAGGAAAAAAATTCAAAAATACATACAATAGCGAATTTGTGTAACTGGTTTTTTTTCTGAGAGAAAGAAAAAAATGCATTTAACCACCCGAAAATAAAAATAACCAAAAACTTATCGATGTTATGCTCGTTATTATCGTAATCGTGCAATAGAAATCGCAATACTGTATTATAGTTCTATTATTGACCCTGATAAGTTAAGATTTCATAAATATTCGATTCGAATTTCTGTTGTTTTCGAAACCGTCTTTAAATATATTTTTTTACAACTATAATAAATTGTTTAAGTATTTTATTTTTGTAATAAAATCGTTAAAATCGAATTAAAGTTTTATACATATTATTTGAGACGGATATCAAAATGTTTATGGTGAGTATAAATTATTTTGAATTAAATTATTCTAGCAAAAAGGAGAGGTAAATACAGTAAAAACGTTTCATAAAATATTAAAAGCTTTTTCATTAGAACCTTTGATATTGACTATGATATGTTACAGCCTTTGTTTTTAATTGATTTAAAAGAAAAAAAATTATGCCAAAATTTCTGACTGTTTATTAGTGATTTGAGAGAAGAAAAACTTAACGCAAACTTAATTATGGCAAATTTTTTAAAAATTTTTGGCCAGGCTAATCTAAACTGCTCATGATTAGCAGTTGGGTATATACAAAAAGTTCGTCATAAAAACTTTCGAAAAATGTTTCACGTGAACAATGGCCTAGTTTAAAACAAGCGCTTAGTCGGCGGATTAAGCCCAAAGAAAGTCATGCTGCGTAACACCTACACTGCTGGCAAAAAGTTTAAGACCATATCGCAGAAATGAAGCACACATGGATTTATAAAACTGCAAGTTCCCTTTTTTACAGTAATTGCCTGTTTTAAGGAGGGTTGCTATGAAGGAATTTCAAATGTATATGGGATTTCCAAATTCTCAGTCAGGGGAATAAAACACGATGGGTTTCCCCCACTTTAAAGACCTTAGGTGTCTACAATTTTTTAAAGTACTTAAAATAAAGCTTTGAAATTTCTGGGAATATGGATTTAAAATATTGTGAAGTTCCTATAAATAGGTACCTTATCCTCAAAATATTTCATTTGTGAGTTTTTGTGTTGATAAGTAATACGGATTGTTATTTTCAGTGAATTTTATTCCGTGCACTTGTGATATTTAGTTAGTGGTACTTTTTAGCAAAGTTTTGGCAAAATATATGTTCAAAATGGGAAAAGCGCGCAGTATTAAGCCGGAAGTTAGAAGTGTGATTGTGGCGCTTCATAAACAAGGAAAGTCAGAAAGAGAGATCAATAATGAAGTAAAAATTTCAAAGACTGCTGTACATAATGCTATCGTTAAATTCAAGGACAGTGAAAGTTATTGTGATGCTGTAAGGAGCGGACGACCCAGAGTGACAACAGAAGCAAAAGATAAAACTCTAGTGCTTATGAGCAAAAGGGATCGAAAGTTAACTGCACTAGAAATTCGAGCAGAGTTCAACGCGGAACATTCAAAGTCCATAAGCTTGTCAAATGTGAAAAATCGTCTAAGGGAAACTGGACTCGTGGGGCGTGTAGCAGCTAGAAAACCTCTGTTTCGAAAAGGTTACAGACAAAAGCGGTTAGAGTGGGCACGAACTCATAGCCAGTGGACAATTGAAGACTGGTTACAGGTGCTTTGGGCAGATGAAGTTTTTGGCTCCAAACGGAGGGTTTATGTCAGGCGATCTGCTGGAGAAAGAATCGCCGCGAACTGTGTAGTACCAACAGTAAAGCATGGAGGTGGTTCTGTTATGGTTTGGGGGTGCTTTTTGCTTGCTGGAGTTGGTGAATTAGTTCGAATTGATGGCACGTTAACTAAAGTACGTTACAAGGAAATCTTGCAGAACACGGCCATACCATCAGATTTGCGGTTCATTGGGCGAAATTTCACCCTTCAACAGGATAATGACCCCAAATACAGTTCTAAATTATGCAGAGGATATTTAGCTGAAATGGAGAATGATGGAATACTATTGAATATGACCCAGCCCCACAATCACCTGATTGTAAACCAATTGAATTGCTATAGGAAGAATTAGATAAAAGGGTACGTGAACGCTGTCCGACGCCAAAGCAACACTTGTGGGAGCTTCTTCAAGAAGGGTGGAACAATATATCCCAAGATACTGTAAGAAAATTAGTTGAAAGAATGCCAAGGATTACTAAAGCAATAAAAAATGCCAAAGGAGAATATTTTGGTGAATGTAGAATTTAAAGTAGAAAAAGATTCTTTTTGTTTATTATAAATTTTGGCTTGTAAACTAGAAAAACATTAAGCTGACATTTGCTAATTACATAAAAAGTAATCAATTACATTTTATCTAGAAATAAATAAATTCTAATTACCATGAAAACTTTGTTTATTTTCTCGATTCCTATGTGGTCTTAAACCTTTTGCCTGTAGTGTATATACAAACTACTCATTTATTTGTTTGTCTGTTTATTTATATACAAAGTTAGAAAAAATCAACCAAATAAAAAACGGGTAAAATATTTGAAAATACTTCAAGGATAAATACAAGCTTAAATTCATTTTTTTGCATATTTATATAAATTACATAAAAAATAACATAAATAGTGAGAAAAATGCAGTATACGATCATCCGGTCGAAAAAAGAGTGAAAATATAATAAGACAAAAAGATATCAGAAAATACAGAAATGATCTAGGTATCCCGTGCCCACGTAAGAGATGGTCAGTAAAATGACAAGAAAATCAAACCTAAAATCTATATGTATAGTCGGTATATAACCGTACAGAAATACTTATTTGAGAAATTCAAACTTATTTGAGAAATTCAAACTCATTAAACCATATAACATTTGATGGCCTCCAAATACGTGTCCTAGAACACAGCGGCGTGACTGGAGTCTACCGAGTTTTATCTTAGTAATTATATCTGCTACCGAGTTTTATCTTAGTAATTATATCTGCTTCTAGGTAGATACTGTACAACTCATGGATGTAGGGTCTCCGGAAACACCCTTCTTCACATATGGGGCCAACGATTCTTCGCAAGACTTTCCTCTCGAACGCGGCTAAGAGGCTAGAGTGCCTTTTGCTGAGCACCCAAGTCCTGGATCCATACGTGAGTACTAGCAGGACCTAGAGGACCGCAAAAGTTTTCAAATTCTCTAGATGTTAATATTTGGTGTTTATTTTCACTACAAGATCAGTACGATATGTACAGTTATTTTCTTAGTGATTTTTCAAGATGGCACCACTGGCACAGAATTGCCCGCATTTCAAAATCACTTCTATCAAACCTGGTCTTACTTAAGACCAATACATTTTGTAACTTTCAACTGTATCTGATAATTGGGTCATGAGTTCCCGTGAGAAAAAAAAATTAGCGATTGAAAAATATTTCTGATTGAATAATATCAAACCTTTATTTGTTAAAAACTAAATGCAAAAAAATCAATTCCATAAATTAAATTTAAAAAAATTTACGGAGGAACAAAAACAAAAAGTCAATGAAATATGAATCAAAAGTAAGTGCACACGTGTTCAAACGTTGCTAGATTCTCAAGCTGTAAACAAAGTCACGGATCTTTTACTATAACGGAATACAATTTCTAGGAAACAGCAATAGCAACAATTCTTGGTAAAGTCATTTTTAAAGGAGTTAATTTAATTTAAAACGTGCTAGAAGAAAGGTGTGAAAATGACGGAAGAAACTGAGCCAGAAACACGAAAAATTATAGTGAATTTGCCTTGTGAAGATAAAAGTTTTCGGGAAATTGGAAAAATGGTAAAAAGTCCACACAGTCCAGTTAAAAAAATTATTGACAAATACAATAAATTTAAAATATTGGAATATTTTAAAAGATCTGGACGGCCAGGGAAATCAAATAGAAAAGAAATAAGGTTTATAGTGAAAGAAGTTAGGGGTAATCCCCGTTCAAGTGCAGCAAAAATAGCTGAAAAATTATTCCGTGACACACAATCAATCCGTTTCAGCTTCCACCGTTCGAAGAATATTGAATGAACATGGGCTACATGACAGAGCACAACGAACGAAGCCGTTTATTTCTAAAACGAATAAGAAAAAAACGCAAAAATTATGCTAAAAACATATAAAAAACTGTACTTATAATTTTTGGAAAAACGTTTTATTCTCTGATGAGACTAATTTTAAATATTTGGCGGGCATACAAATAAAAAACTTTGGCAAACTAAAAATACTGAGTTCAATGAAAAAAATGTTTCCGGCACAGTGAAGCATGGCGGAGGATCTGTTATGGTTTGGGGGTGTATGGCAACACCGGGAGTTGGAAACCTTGAATTTATTGATAGTACAATAGATAAGCAAGGCTATCTCAATATTTTGCAGCGAAATATGGCTGACAGTGTTGCGAAATTCGAATTGCTTAGGTCGTGGATCCTCCAACAAGATAACGTTCATAAGCACACTTCCTATTTAGTAAGGTTGTGGTTGCTTTATAGAACTTCCATGGTATTGGATCATCCCCCCAATCCACAAACCTCAACCCCATTGAGCATTTATGGTATTATTAAGAAAGGAAAATTCGGTAACGTCTAATCACAAGCAGGGAAAGTTTGAAAAATGCTCTTAAGGAAGAATGGGATAATCTTACCTGCAGAATTTACCAGAAAATTCGTAGAATCCATGCCTAAAGGACTGGAAGCTGTTTTAAAGGCAAAGGGCAGTCAAACCAAATACTATTTTTTCTTAAAATTATTATATGAATTTTTATTATATGAAGTGTGCACTTACTTTTGACTCGTATTTCATTGACTTTTTGTTTTTGTTGTTCTGTAAATTTTTTGTTAGTGAATATATGGAACTGATGGACTTTTTATATATGGACTTTTTAGTATATTGTTTTTAACGAATAAGGGTTTAATATTCCTCAATCAGAAGTATTTTTCAATCGATATTTTTTTGTTTATTGAAGCTCAAAAGCAAATTTGGAAGGTGTGCACTTACTTTTGATGGTCATAGTAGGCAAATTGGGGAAGGGTTGCCGTTCTTGTCCGTTGTAAAATACCAAATGTTTTCCTTTCACTATATAGACAAAGCATAAAATTTGTATATGAGTGGCTTTTTTTTCCAAAAAACAAAAGTTTTTCAGGAGAGTCGATGATTTGAAGGTTTTCAATTTAAGCGCTTGCCCTAGCTACAGGGTTGCCAACATACTCATTAAAAGCAACAACAATTTACAACTTACTAATACCAATACGTTCTGAAAGTTTGATACTGATTCGACAGTTCTGTCAAAAGTTATCACAATTTAAAAATTTTCAAATTTTGCCGATCGCTTTTTAAGTAGCGCACACATGGGACTAAAAAATTTCCAAAACATTATCCGACTCACATTTTCGCGAACTTAATTTTTGCAAAAATTATTTGTGGACGGAAAAATGGGCATATTAAAAATATCACTTAAATGGCTGCCGGCGCCAATGGGTGAAAGATAATTGACATTTGATGAAACCTGGACCTATTCCGCATATACACCAGTGTATTCTGAAAGTTTCAGCTCAATAGAATGGCGCGTTCCCGAGAAATTGTCACTGAAATTTTTTGATATATATATATATATATATATATATATATATATATATATATATATATATATATATATATATATATATATATATATATATATATATATATATATACATATATATATACATATATATATATATATATATATATATATATATATATATATATATATATATATATATATATATATATATATATATATATATATATATATATATATTTACAGCGAAACCTCCGTTTGCGGACGCTTCTAATAAGCGAAAACCTCCCATGTCCAGACAAATTTTCTTTACACACGCTTGTGGAACAAATTGACCTCCAACAAGCGGACCACGCACACCATATTTTCGTACATTCGATACAAAAAAAACCTCTCACAAGCGGACACAAAACGTGTTTTACCAAATATTAATACGAAAATTGAAATCAAATCGGAGATGCCCCTTGTAAGATTGTTGTTGTTGAATGTTTGTGGAAGTCGTTGGCTGGAATGTAAAGGGGCACTCCCCATTTTTGAAAATAAACTGTTTTGTGTGTGACTGTTATTCGATATTCTGGTTTGATTCTATATGCTTCAGCAAAGTTTGCGTGTGTTATACGGTGATTTTTATGTGGAGATATCAGTATGGCTACACGAAACTTTATTTCTTTAAATGAAAAATTAACGTATTTGAAAAAGAAAAGCTGTCAGTTCGAGAATTAGCTAAGAGGTGATTTTTGGCTACTAAGGGAAGTGAAAAGACTATATTTCTCTTCACTGAAAGGTTTGGTATTGGGAAAACTCAAGCAACAAATGTTGTGAAAAATCGAGATGCCATTCGATCCAAATGGAATTCTGGTATTAACATCCAACAAAAGAAAAGCTTTCTCAATACGGGAGGCTGAGAAATAGATCAGATCTGCTTTGATTGGTTTGCCAAGGCTAGAAGCCAACATATTCCAATCTCAGGACCAATTATCAAAGCGAAAGCAAAACATATAGCCAACCAATTGGGATATTGTGAATTTTTGGCGTCGAATGGATAGCTAGAAAAATTTTTTAAAAGGCACAATATAACATTCAAATGCATAACTGGCAAAGCTTCAGATGTTGATCAATTGGACGCTGACCAGCTAAGGGCAAAATTGCCCACTATTTTGTCTGGATATAAACCCGAGGATATTTATAATGCTGATGAGAATATACTGTTTTTTCGTGCTTTACCCGATAAAACTTTCGCCTTGAAATCCGAAAAATGTACTGGTGGCAAACTATCTAAAGAAAGGCTGACAGTTTTATTTTGTGTTGTATTTTCTGTGAAGTGACTATCAAAAATTATTTTAGAAAAGCAGCATTCAAACAAACAACTCAAAATATTTTAGAATTTGATGCCGAAGATGAATGGCCCTTATCAATGTTAATAAATTTACAAAAAGTGTTCGTCGATCTCAAGAATTAAAATTTGGAAGAATTTTTAAACATTGATAAGATAGTACACACGGATGATGACGGTATTGAGATTCGACTTGAATATCAAATTAACACTGTGGCCGAAACCGATTCCTATGACGAGGAAACCATTCAAGATATTGATTCAATAAAGTCAGGCCCTGATGCAAATTGTTCATTTGAAGCAATTCGCAAAAGATGACTATGTAGCATTTCAATATTTGAAAAGAGCAGAAAATTAATCATGTTTTTCATTAGATTATTTCTCTGCATACTATGTAGCACATATATAACCTAGTTATTACTATTAAAAGAAGAAAAATGTACGTATCAATATAAGTTCCTTTATCTGTATCTACATATAAATATTAATAAACACGAAGTAATTATAATTGAAATATGGAATTCTTTACATTAATACATATACACATATGCATGTATTTAATAAGCATGTAAAATTCTAAATATTGTTTCATACCTCCGACAAGCGGACACCTCTCATAGCCGGACAACAAGACTGGCACCACGAGTGTCCGCCTGTGAGAGGTTTCACTGTATATGGAAATATGAATTTTTGGCGAAATCGATTTTAATACTAATGTTCTTCGAACATTAGTCAAAATTAAGTAAACAAACAAATATCAACTTTTTGTCTATCATATCTGCCAAAAAAATGAACTAAATCTATTTATATTCACATTTTCATTCATATTTATATTTTATAGATATTGATATCTTCTATAAACTAGAGAATGAATATTCTCTTAGCAGAATATCTCTAATGTCAATATTTCGAATTTTTTTTTTTTTAATAAACTACTTCAAACCACTTTACATGCAGAATTTTATCAAACATAAATTCCCCGTAAGTATTGTGAATTATAATTTCCGACTTATACTCTCACTGACTAAGGCACGCCAACATATGTGCGCTCGTACGTATCATACACTCAAATGGTGATGGAAACGATGACGGAAATATGCCATTTTTATCGATTATCATTTTTCTCATCATATTAAAAATTCACCGGAGGTTCACGCCAAAGTAGAATTTGAATGCTCTCATCGTGGCTTGTTAAATGATGATTGCATAACAACACCCAAAGTTTGTACAGCGAATGCATAGTAAATAATACTATATAAATATTTGCACTATCAACTATGGTGAACTTGAATTTTTTTCTTGTTGTGACAGCGACTGAGTTTTGGCAAATATTTATTCTTGCAGCTATTGTATTACAACCAAGCTCTTATGAGTTGGTCTAATTCGAATGAGTCCAAAGTTTAAAGCTGACAAACATTCGCCGAAAACTGTAAAATAACCCTGTCTGATAAATATTTTAATTATTTCATATACTAGCTTGATCAAACGCAAGTACCGTAAATCATCGAACAGATTAATACGAATGATAAAGCACCTTTATAAGCCTATGTATGTATATCGTGCGGCATTTTGAAATCTCCCTCCTAAAGCTTTTCATGACTTCTGCTCGAAATCCACGAAATAATCTCTTTTAGAATTCCAAACATCCATTTCCTTTTCACTTTTCACTATAAATCCGACTGTCCTTAAAATCGATCCTTTCATAAAATTCGCCTACGCCGTACAACATTAGCAGCTTCATCTGTAATTTAAACTTTGAACTCCTTGCACTGTTCGAAACAATTTCACAGTTCGTTGAACGTTTGTTTTGTAGCTTCTCTTCGACATTTCTCTCGATATTCGCAATAACGTGGCGGCATCGTGCGTATTTCGTACAATCGACTTAACGACAAATGGTGAAAGTTTGAAAGGATATCGATTTTGGCTGGACGTTGTGATATTCATTAGAGCAAACAAACTTTGATTTGATGAGGATGGGTATGTTTGTATGGTGTCTTATAGCTAATGGTGCGAGAATAGCCCGATGGAATCTGCCGTTAATGATAATGCTAACAAAATTTCGATTGTTCCGTTATAGCTTTGTTGTTTCTGTCTTGCGTATGATCTCAGGGATCTTAGTAACAATGATGGAGTCAACAGTACACTTTAAGTTAGATGGTAAACAGTTTTAATCTGATGCTCTAAAACGTTACTAAGACGAGTATTACGAATCGCAAAGTTTGTGAATTTATTAGATTATTTACAGATTTTAAAACATGATAATTACAGCTTTTTCTAGCGATCACAAACCTTTCAGGAAAAGAAAAAAGGAGGTAAACGAAGGAGTTAGCTTTTAAACTATTTGACGATTGAATAAGCTAGAAGCACGAAAAATTAATCTAGATAAATGAAAAAATGACTCTAGTTCGTTAGAAAGAATGATTTCCGACGAAAATTGGAAGAAATGTGCAGATTTAGTGCGACAGTAACTAGAGCAAAGTCCAGTCAAGTGCTCGGCAAAAAATTGATATAAGACCGTCGATAAGGCTGATAAGAATTAATTATCCGTAGAGCATGGCATCCAAGAAATGACCATAATAGCCCGTTGTCTGTATAAGCGAGGCACTCCTCTTAGTTCATGCCTGATGGATCCTGGTATGCTGTTTTACTGGTTCTACGCAGACGGAGGGTCTCTAAACAATGGGATGTATTTGCTCCAAGAAAGAGGGTTCCTATATATAATTCAGCCGTCTGTAGCCGCAATAAACTAACAAAATTACGAGAGAAAGTGCTCTGTCCTTGCAGTACCATAGATCTCTCACACATCGGCTAGCAAGTCATGTACACGACAGCAAAGTCACATGACAAGATGACACTTGACTCCGCCTGGGAAGACATTCGCATCTTCAATGCAAAATTCCATTCCCATGGAAACCCAGACGCAGAGTCAGCAAAAATAGAACACAAATAGTTGTGGGACATGAATCAAGGAAATAAGATTACGACAATAGGTTTTCGCTGTTCGGCGCTGCATCTTATTTCGTCACGTACCGGAGACCAGTGAATTATGGAAAAATAGTCGAGTGTATGAATTGTGTTGGTTTTTACTTTTCATTGTATAAATAGTAGACATACAGCGCTGCCTAAATGATTATTTGTCATAAATGATCATTTAAGTGCTGTCTATTATATGGTAATTCTAACTAAACATCGTTAAAAGACGAAATTAAAATTCATTTAAATATCGCTTAATGATACTTTAACTTTAGTCGTTTATCCTTGAATGAGCTCACAATCAAAATATGCGAAATTCTAATAATTCCTTTGTGAAAAGTCGTGTATTTAAAGAATTTAAAATTCGATATTGCACCATTTGTACTCTAACTTAATTAATTAGAGCATAAAAGAGGCAACATACACTTCAAGTACTTTCAATTTCTCCATTTCAAATCAGCAATTTAAGTGCCCGTCTGCCTAGACTTGCAACGTCCAATAAACTCATTAACAGAAACATTTGGACACAACCGAAAACAGTTCTCTTCATTCACCTAAAAACCAGTTATTTCGGGATAATTTCTAGGCGTGTTTGCATCTTATTTCGTCATAAGTAGGCGTGGTCACGCTCATGTCGTAACCTTTACGATCCATGGTTGTGGGACACATGACTTCGCCCCAGTTCCCAGACCGTTGTCAGATTGTAACCACATTGTGTAAAGAGCACAGTTTTCTAAGCAGTTACGAATAAAGTGTCAATATATTGTTCATTGTGAAAAGTGGTGTTTTGGTGTTGTTTCTTAATACAATATATAAACATACAAATCTAGCAAGCCAGAACCAGCCAAAATGCACCGAAGCTTGTTTGCTAGAAGGTGAAGCTGGAAAAAAAATTAAGGAAACCACAACACAATATAAGGTGAAAATGCCTGCATCCTTTAGTGAAACTGAACTGAGGCAGACAGCCTCAGGCCCCAGATTCAGTGGCCTACGCCGCTCTTTAGCTCTGGCCTTTAATATAACGAAAGTGGTTGGAAGTCCCTCCTTCTGAATTTTCAACCTCATTTTCCTCCGGTGCTCTAGACTAGGTCGTGGTGGAACTAAATTTGCTCGCCTCGAGGTGTTTGAGGTCCATCAAAATAATTTTGCACCGTGACGAATGCTGGAGGACTTGCATTTAGCGATGGGGACCCCAGCGCTACATGACGTTGCGAAAACGTCATGTGTGCTTTCAATTCGCTCACTTATATTCTGCTTAAGCGTTCCCAATTTTCGGTGGAAACATCATTCCCTTCTTTCTGCATAAGTGATCGAACTGGAGGGGTCTCTAAAGGTATGTATCCATATGTATCATTTTCACGCGTCGTATCACCGTTGCGTATCAGTGGATACGACAAACGTATCTTCATTGCGTATCAAAATTTGATAGAAAGAAACGCAACGAACTCGATCGGTCACTTGGCGGTTTCTTGCCGTCGCATCAAAGGAATGATACGATACGAAGTGGAGTCATATGTGGACACGTTGCGTTGTACACTATAGATTAGTGAATAAAAGTGTTGCCGCTGCGTGTCGAGTTTTTTGCAACGGATGGTATTGATGATACATTAAATATTGAGTAGTGTGGACACCGTATTCGTTTAGTGAAGGATACGCAACAGGGATAAAATACGGAAGAAATGCAAGATATGGATACCTACCTTAAGAGTACGTCCAAAACCGGTGAAACTTTTGATGACAAATCTGGTGGCAAACATGAACTCTTCGTCATAAGCTGCAGTCATTGGACCATATCTTTCCACTCTCCTCGCTTATGGGCCTGGCTACTCTCGTGTCTGAAGTTGGCCTAACTAGAGATCAGAAAGAGTGAGAATGCTATATTACACAGAGAGCATACACTGTCTCCCTTCAGCCCTTACTCCTTCAAGCATTAGTGATGGAAGAGGTGTTCGTACTTGATGGTCGTCATTAACAACCTTACTCGAGATGTTTGCTAGCATATTGAACACTCCTTTCCCACTTCGTCCCCACTCAGGTCTTCATGACTGAGCCTTAAGGGTATTTTGACGTCTATGCTGGCAGACAAAAAGAAATTAATAAAATACAACTTTAATGTTCAAGTTCCGTTAGATATTATTTAGCACTCAGTATTTAAGTAACCTAATGTAAAATAGGTGCAAATATGAGAACTAAGCATAGATTATATGCAAAAATACCGCAGTATAAGCATAATGCAAAAATGAGTTTATTCAACAAGAAATCTGGCTAATATTTGATTAACTCCGAAAAAATTTATCAGCCCGAAATGGGTTAGACCCAATCAGATACTCCCATCAGGTCCGCTGGCTCACTGAAAACTTAAAATTTGAAACTTAAGAGTGAGTGCTTTTTGTGGTAGATGAACATTTTTGTAACGAGACATTAACTGCTCTTGGAGAAAATGCTCAAAGAAACAACTACAGGAGAGATCATGTAAAAAGGCTGAGAGATTTGACACATGCAAAAGAAAATGAAGGAGTTATTCTAAGAAAATCTAAAAAATTTTCGTTATTTACAATTATATAATTCGCAATTTAACTAAGAGAAAAAGATAGCCGTATAAAAATAGAAATGTAGGATGTCTGCTTTCGCTCAAATCTACCGATGAATGAAGATAAAGAAATCAAAGCTAAGTCAACTAATTATTCCAACCTAAACGATTCTCCCTAAACTTGCCCAAACTGAAGGGACGTGGTGGTATCATGCCCGGAAAAGAAATCAAGTAAAAAGTTGGCGTAGCCTCCACAAAAATATGGACTGAGAATGGCGGTAAACTACCAAACCCAGCAATCCTAAAACATGTCTCCATAGATTTATTTTTCAGTTATTTTTTCAAGTTGTGGGCCCACATTGGGCGCTATTTGTATCGATTTATCGATTTTTTTAAATTAGCAGGTAACAGGACTTCGATCTAATTGAAATATCGTGCCATCCCCTGCAAATTTTAAATCCTTACAACTGCTTCACGCCAAGATCAGCCTACACTATGAATTTCATGTCTGTCTAAAGTATGAAATTTTTTGAGGCTGACGCTTCCAAAAATTTATATTTCCAATGCTTGAAAAATTTCAACATATGTTACTTATTTAAATTGCAGATGTTTATCAAATGAAAATTTGATGGCAGCATCTGTTGGTACGAAAATTACGCAAAATTCCTGGTACTAGCCCCGTAGCCAAAAGTGTAACAAATCTGTTTCCCGTTGAGACCAATTGTATTTAATCTAATGACAGCGTATAAAACTTTTAGAATATAATAATTTTACGAGCTATCACACCCAAAAGTTTAAACATTTCAGAAATTGAAACATTTGTTTCTTATTTTGAAAGCAAGATCACCATCATTCGAAAATTTAGTGGTTACATCTAATAGTAAAAAATGACAAAAATTACCGTAGCTGGCAGCTCAATTTTAATTTCGCAACAAAAAATTCGCAAAATTTGACTTGCACTAAGATAAACTTACTGTGTAACTTTCATTTTTATCTGATAGCCGTTTTGGGAGTTCTGGACCATAAAACTCTTATTTTATTGAAAGTTATTTCATTTTGGCACCACAACCACAAGGTTTCCAACACTTCCAAATAACATCTATCAGGTCTGCTACAACTTAAATTCAATACATATTTTGAATTTAATGCTGCTCTGATAGAACAGGCCGTGAGCTCTCGTGACTAGAAGTTTGAGTGCTCTAATAATAGGTAAGTTTGGTGAATTTTGATAATTTTTAACTGATAGGTTAGACAAAACATTAAATTTATAAATCGGTTGCCTTTTTTTTCCTAAAAAGCAACCATTTTTCAGGAGACTTGATGATTTGAAGAATTTCTATTCACGTGTCTTGGTAGCTACAGGGTTGCCGGCACATTCTTCAAAAAAACATACAAGCGTACATCTTACGCATTTCAATATACTTGCAAATTTCGTAAAACTCTGTACAATCATAACTAGATATTTTACTGATTTTCTTCGCCTTCAGCACCTAACACACAACTAACTTCCACAATTTTCATTTTCAAAATATCTGTTCCAAAATATCTTGCTACCATAAAAATATAGGGGGTATCTATAAATTGACAAAAAAAACAACCGCTGTCACCAAAGATATGAAGATATTTGGTTGTAAACTATTGGGTGGTTACATTGAAATTGTCGTTTTTTTTGCAAAACGTAACAAAAAATTGTTTAAAGAAAAGATACATATTGTAATTTAATCTTGAAAATAGCTACCAATACACCTTAAGACTCTTTGTCAACTTGAAAATAAAAAAAGACCCTTTGTCAACTTGATGAAACAAAATATTCCTCTCCGCTAGAGGTCTCTATTCCAACAGTTTCAACAGTTGATACCACATGATGACTGTGTAATGCCACCATACATACAAAAACTACCCTTCCGGGGTGAGCGCTTGCCTTCGAGATAGTTCCAGGAGCATTATCTGGCTCTAACTTCTGATCTTCCCTTCAGAAGCGTACATGTGTTCCTGGAAAATGCCCGGTCTTTCTGGAGTAAAGAGGCATACAGATGAGTCATCTCTTAACTGTTACATTCAATGCATATGTGGTCAAAATGCCCACGAAATCAAATTTCGTGCTCACGACCAATGATCAAGCCGGATATTTATCAAATGAAAATTTAATGGCAGCGTCCATCAGAACGAAAGTAGCAAAATCCCAAATCTCCAAAAGTCTATTGAACTAGCTCCTTTTTGAAACCTACTCGTCCAGTAAATTTTATTTTGATCTGATGACTTATTTGAAAATTATTGAGGTAGAAAAATTTTGTGGGCTCTATAGGATGAAAATTTGATAGAGAGATGCCGTGGTACATATGTAATGAAAATTACCAGTGCTGTAAATAAATGGCTATCAGACTTGCTACACAATGAGAACTACCTGCTCTTAATACGAAAATGACCAAATTTCCCGGTGCTAGTAGCCCTTTCCTTACACCACAAAAATTTGCCTCATGTTTAGGCCCACCTACCCTGTCAGTTTCGTTTGAATCTGAGAACTGCATAAAAAAAAATATCTTTAAATTTTGTAATGGTCCTATGATTCATTTTAAAGCAAGCGCAACTCTAAGTTACAAATTTTCTTCGCCTACTTTTAAATAAAATTCCAAAACGTTTACATAGCCAAGCTTTCAACATTATCCGTTATCATTTCGCAAATATTTTTCCGAATTTCTCCTTTTCGTAGAAATAAAGAGGAACCTCAAAAATCACTTAAATGTCCACCGACGCCAAATGATGAAAGATAGCTTATATCACGAATCTAATCCTTATATATATACTACTGTGATCAAAAAGTAAGGTGAATTTGTTTATAAAATGTAAATTCTTTATTTATTCTTCCAAATCAATTTCATCCCTTTCAAAGTAATCCGCGTCCGATAAAACGCACTTTTGCCAACGCTTTTTCCAGTCCTCGAAACAGTCGGAATAGTCTTTTTCCGGTATAGCCTTCAAGACCTTCTTCAATTCGGTTTTTATCTCCTCAATCGTGTCAAAACGGCGTCCCCACATTGACCTTTTGAGTTTGCTGAATAGCCAGTAGTCGCACGGAGCCAAATCAGGCAAATACGGTGGTTGCGGAACGATGTGAGTCGAGTTTTCGGCAAAAAAGTCGCGAAGAACCAATGCAGTATGACATGGTGCATTATCGTGATGAAGGAACCAAGAGTTGTTCGCCCATAATTCCGGCCGTTTCAGACGAATAGCTCCACGCAAATAACGCATAACGCTTAAATAATATTTTTTGTTGACAGTTTGGCCGGGCGGAAGGAATTCATAGTGCACTACACCACGATAATCAAAGAAAACTGTCAGCATGACCTTGATTTTCGATCGGCTTTGCCATGGTCTTTTCGGTCTTGCTTCACCTTTTGCACGATATTCGCAGGATTGGCCGGTGGTTTCAGGGTCGTATGCGGAAATCCAAGTCTCGTCTCCAGTAATGATGCATCTCAAATGGTACTGATAGTCAGACACCAAAGTTTCAACCACATCAACGCGACGCTTTTTTTTTCGAAAAAAATTGAGCGATTTTGGCACCAATCGAGACTGGACGCATTTGAGACACAAAACATCCTTCAGAATGGTTTGGGCTGAGCCAAATGATATTCCAACTAGTGTTGAGTAGGACACGGTTTCAAAAAGAGTTTGTAAGAGGCGCCTCTTTTTTGTACTGAGCCAGTACAATGTCCCACTTCAAATGAGGCGAGGCGTTTTTTATGAACGCGGTACAAAAGAGGCGATAGTACAAAAGAGGCGATATAGTACAAATGACGCGATGTAGTACAAAAGAGTCGATGTAGTACAAAAGAGGCGAATAGTACAAAAGAGGCGAATAGTACAAAAGAGGCGAATAGTACAAAAGAGGCGATAGAACGAACTCTAGCATTCGGCTCGCCACGACACGACTGCTTGAATTGAAGATTTGAGTTAAAAAGTCTCAACTCGTCTCTACTCGTCTCTACTCAGTAGTTCAAACTGATTAAACGTACACACATCGTATTTTGTACGGGACATTGACTAGCTTGCATCCGCATCGTACAATGTAATGCCTCTCTTTCACATGTCATGTTGGTCGTCACTATCGGCTCTTTGTCTCTCATCTTACAAATCGCAAAGTGAGGAGTAGCATGACAAAAATTTTGAAGTGGTACATTTCATGAATTTGTCGCGTCATGACAATTTTCGTTCTTGTACGGGACAAATGTACTGGCTCTTACAAGTCCTACTCAACACTAATTCCAACACTATCAGCGAGATCTCTAATTGTTAATCGACGATTTTCAAGCACTAAATCTTTAATTTTTTGCACGTGACCCTCGTCGGTAGACGTTGATGGTTGTCCAGAGCGCGGTTAGTCTTCAACGCGTTCTCGGCCCGATTTGAACTCGTTGTACCACTTATAAACGTTTTTTTGTGCCATAGTTTGATCACCAAAGGCCTTCCGCAACATTTTCAACGTGTCCGCACTTGAATATTCGTTCCGCAAACAAAATTTGATACAAGTTCTTTGCTCAACAAAATCACCCATTGTAAAAATTGAAAAATTTACTTTTGGTTGTTCACAAAAACACGTGTAGCTCGGAGATAATTAAACCTTTTGAGAAACAGACGCTTGACAAATGTTATAGACAGCCCTACCAACCTAGGAAAAAAAATTTACCTGCCTTCCTAATGCCCGGGAGTTCTAAATGAAAATTTCACCTTACTTTTTGATCACAGTAGTATATATATATATATATATATATATATATATATATATATATATATATATATATATATATATATATATATATATATATATATATATATATATATATATATATATATATATATATATATAAATTCAATTTAAATACATTCTCACAATTAATAAGTTATATACTGATTCCTGGACTGATTGCACACGGATTGCACCATTAAACATTCATATTACACTTGGTAGCCTTCCAACTGCCTGAGCTCCGAAGAATAATTCAATCGGTTCCTTATCTGATCTGCATAAAAGCCTCATGACCGCATATTTGATTACCTCACTTCCTACTCTCAAGCTCGTCGTGTACACAAAAGCACCATATCCTTAGCAATTGCATTACCGTTTTCCATTATCCCTTCATTTTTCCACAAAATCAAGTTCGCCTACGCTACCCGACGATAGATTAGCTGACTGGCTACATTGGACTGTTGTCGGTTGATGGGTAAGTTGAAAAGATGTTCCACGCGAAGGTAGATAAACAGCTGTTGTACAGGAATCCGGGCGAGGCATGCAATGTAAAACTGGGCTTGGTGGTAGGTTGCTATTGCTGCCGACATGGAAGTCGGAACAAACAGGTGAGGCCGTGGGATCGATAAATCCATATGACTTGATGGAAACCACTGCTGCCGGTGTCATGCCGGAAACCAGAGCAACAAATGCTCGTGTACTAGCGGAGGAACGTAAACAACAATTTTCAGCTGACACACTTTGCGATTAAATTAAATATTCAACTCGGGTCGCCTTCGAACGAACTATGCAATGTTGATTCGATAACGCGCCTTTTGCGAATTAATTAGTTGAGATAGCGCCATCGAAGTAGTCGAGTAGATATCGCGAGAATCTAGTACGAAGCTTAGTCGGCTAACGACTTCACTGGGCGAAGAAATTCCAGCGAGGTGAGCTGCATGTGAACTTATCTGAATCTGGCAAACGATATATCAGCGAGCTGAGCAAGACTTGCTAGTGATTCGTGAATAAAATTAAAGTGTACTCAAATCGCGGTCGGTGCGTTGCATTCATCTCCAACTTGTTGGTTGTTCTTCATTCTGTGCTAAACCAGCTCGTCATTAGTCATCTGTTGCAAGCAAGCGTCCTAAGCTTTGGAACTTGAAGCTAAGACGAGCTAAACTTAGCCGTGTGACTTAATCCATCCGCGATCTTTGTAGTGTTGTGAAGACGGAGAAACGCGAGCGGTACGATTACGTGCGGTCTTCCACCTTCGTCGACGTCGTCGTCGTCGTCAGCAAACTTGTACTTTGTTACGGATGACTCAAATCTGGAGAACTAAACAGTGTGTAGCATAATTAAGCATTGAATCATAAGTGTTCTTGTATAAATTAAATCATTCATGCGAAAGATACAAAACAGCTAGTGAGTGACGCGAAAGATTCAAGTGCGCAGGTTTCATTCGATCTACTACTACTGATAATGCACTAAGCTAACGTGGCCTCAGCTTAAATGCTCTCTAATCGTACAAGCAAATACACTTAGGAGCTATCAAAGCATTGCAGGTAAATCTTGGTGAAATCAAAAATTAATACCATATTCTCGTCGCAACAAAAGAGCGTTTAACACAGATAGGTGCATTATCTATGGACTAATTTTTTTCATTAAAAATTCACTATCACGGCACAACTGTTCAATTCGGATGTAAAGTATTCAAAGCGTTGCATTATATATCATACGTACTAAGAGCTTCGTTGATAACTAGATGCGAGCTCTAGTTAATATTATATTCATAGGTGCGTTTTGAACTTCACTTTATAATCAGTCCACTGTGAATGATTACAAGAATTAAGTATAAACGTAATGGTGACTTGCATTCTATTATATTTTCGAGACATACACAATAAAAACATTAAAATGAAGGCTAGGAATATTTTTATAAAAACGCTAATATTAAGAATAACGAAGCTTCAAACTCCGTCCAGAAATATTTACATATCAGCATATTAATGAGCATCTACTGCAGAAGTAGTCAATTTTGTATTTTTTAATGGGGATGCTATTGATGCTGCTGAGCTGAAAAAAATGTAATACGTCGAAATTGTATGTAAGTAGTCATATGTCTCATAGACTAGAAATTAAAAACAAATATGATGAATGTACCAGTTTTTCCCAGTATACTAATAAATAATGCAACTTAATTCGTAAAAATGAAGAGTGAAAACATTAATGCAAAAATAAATATATATGTTTTCTAGGAATTTTTAAAGTTTGATGGCTTTCTATGACACACAAATGTAGTAAAAGTTCATTCAATAGTGATTTGGCCATCAAATAGAGAAGAAGTGTGTTTTACGAACAATGTTTTGTAAGAAGTTGTCATCAATATACATATAGTGCAATTTTTAGTGGTTTTATTACGAAATATTTTTGGAATAAGTACGTTAGAAGGTTATGTTTGGTCCGCGGGAGCCTCCTCTAGACAGACTTCGGAGAAGGCAGTCAGAATACAGAAATGCGTATTGCACAACCTTTAATAAGCGGAGCGCCATGGGACTTCATCCTTCTTCCAGTTAGAGCCGGGCATTACCACAAGAGATGAAGAACTGTACCTTCTTCATCCTTACATCTACATCCACCTAAAGGGTACAATACTGCACACAGTGTGTAGTTAACCCTAGAATGGTACCGATGAGTAAATTTTACTCACATAGGGTAAACATTTCGTCGCGCACCAGCCAGTTGGCCCCTCCGACTGCCATGAGACTAGAAGCTTTATAATCTTTTTATGTTTAATGATAAAATAATAAATGTGTATAATACTATTGTTGCCATCTTTTTAATAAAAACATGTACCTAAAATCATCCAAAAATTTACCGTACCATTCCAGGGTTAAGACAGCCATCATTGTGCCGAGGGACCCTCTTCCTAAATCGAAAAGTTCTCTAGAGTGAACAATGTCAAAAGTTTTAAACAATTGTCTAGTGATCGCACAAGAAGATTTTTCCACTCAGGACTTCAAAGCGTCCTTTAAGCATTTTGACCTGAAGGACGGTTTAACGTAAATGTAAAACGGAAAACTACAGAGCGCTTCCGACAAAAGTGAGCCAGCTTTAACAAATTGCTCCACTTCACAGTTCCCCTTAATGTACTTATGTCCTGGCACCCAAAACAGCTGCATTATTGAATGACTCGAATGATCTCATTAAGAGACATGCAGCGTTTAAGGAATAGTTTTGAAGAGGTGTAAACTCCTAAACTGTATAGCCGCCTGGCTGTCAGCGAAAATACAAATATTCACTCTGAATATCTGATTACATAAGAGCCAATCGGGCGCTTGAAGAATCGCCAACATCTTCGCCGAAAAGACTACAGTGATTCGACAGGCGGAAAAAAAGCTTCAAATTAACGCCACGGAAAGTATATCGCACCCCATTCTGTACGTTACTTAGTTCTCATGTCAAACGTAATTTTCTTTTTGAAAAATTTTACCCAAGTTTTTGTTCTTTACGAATGATTTGACGAACCGTGTAAAGTAGGCTCATATGGTACGTAGCGATTTAAAAATGTTGAGAGGATAACGGGGCATATTGACTAAACCGAAAACCGATTAAAATGCCAACCGAAGATGTAGTGGGAATCCATCAACAAGGCAAAAAAAGAATTGATTGTCCCTAGAGTGGAACGGCCATGAAGGCCCCTAGTCCGCATTAGTGGAGCACGCTTTTATTCACATCCGGGAGATGCTGGCTTGCAACTTTTCGATATCCACGTCGTCTTGGTGAGTTTTTGACGATGGGGTGGATAAGCACTTGAAAGACGGACGCTATGTGTTTTTCATCCGTCAAATCAACAGCCAGTTACCAGTTGCTAGCAAGCCAGTTTCGGCCAAGATGAATCAAAGTGCGTTTATTAAGAGACGCTAAAAAACAAAAGCACACTTTTTTCAGAAATGAAACGAAATATTCTGTCTTTGTAAGAATCTCAACAAAAAACTTTTAAAGGGCTGACTTATTGTCTAAAATGATCTTCAAAATCTTTATAAAATGAGCATCCAAACTTTACCCTGTAGTTCAATTTCTTATTGCTCTGTTACCCCCGGTAATGCGTTCTCGTAAATAGAAGTTTGAGTGTTTAAAAGTATTTAGTTTGGCGAATTGCACATAAGTAGTTTGGAGTTTGGTGATTCTTGTGCGACCCTAAATTTGAAAAAAAAATTATTGACAAGGTAGACTAAGCATTAAATTTATAAAATGTTTGCATTTTTCTTAAAAGCAATAATTTTTCAGATTCGGAGAATTTCATTTCACGTGTCTGTTGTAACTACAGAGTTGCCTGCACATTCATCAAAAAATGTCCTGTAAATTTCGTAATGATATGATGACTCTGTGGGAAGGACCCATGACTCAAAATTTCAAACATTTTCTTTACTTACTTGAAGGTCTAGAGCGAACACATGGTGTTAGATAGAAACTTTCAAAACATTATCATCATCAAGTTAGGTTAGGTTAGTTGTACTGGCTGGCACGTGGCCACACATAGACCTACCGGTCCGTAGCGATACCAGATAAATGGACCTAGAGAAAGGAATTCAGTCCAAGCGGCCATCAAAGGCCCCGAACTTTTTCACGAACTGAAGGATGTCCTTCAGCTTTTGCTCTGCCACGTGCGAGTGATCCACCAGCCAGGGCTCTCCGAAGTATCGCAGTCTGGTTCTCCCCAGTGCCGGGCACCGACACAGGAGATGCTGGACAGTTTCTGAGACCCCCGGCTCTTGACACCTTCTACAGGTGTCGCTCGTTAAGAGTCCCATTTTCATAGCATGTGCTGCTACAATACAATGACCAGTAATGATACCAACGAGTCGTTTGCAGTCAATCCGCGTTAACTCGAGGAGGTACTTGGTCGATGCGAGATTGTATGACCCCCACATGATTTTGGTTACCCTGCAGGTCTGAGTTGCACCCCATCTGCGCGTTGCACTCTGCATCATTTGGGAGTCGATTGAGTACTTAATCATTTGGATAGGAGTAAGGATGTCAACCGCTCCCAAAAGAAGAAGACTAGCCCCATACTTGGCTAACGCATCCGCCTTCTCATTTCCATCAATGGCCTTATGACCGGGAACCCAGAAGATTCTGACTCTTCTGCTGCTACCTAGTCTGTTCACGGCCTGAATGCAATCGAATACACACTTCGATTTGTATGTATGAGACATCAGTGCTTTTACCGCCGCCTGACTGTCCGTAAAGATATTTAATACTTTACTAGTAGTATCTTTGGCGTATATGAGGTCTGCGGCTTTACGTATCGCAAACACCTCCGCCTGGAAAATACTACTGTGATTCGGAAGCCTGAAAGCTGCTTCTATAGCTGCATCTGTAGAATATACTGCAGCGTCAGTGTAGATGCTAAGAGCTGCAGGACACATTTGTCGATTGCATTCCTGCCCATCTCCCACAGTCGCTCGATATCCCCGCTCAAAGCACAGAGTGGGAACCATCAAGTTAAGAACATGAAAAACTTACTTTTTTTTAATAACTTCTCTCCACAAAAATAAAGAGCTACATGTAAAATCAAAGATCGTCAAAGGGTTAAAGACATCTATATCATAAATTCGTACAGACATATACCGTATATACCTGAGATCATCGTCTTAATTCCAACTTGCTATATGGACCAGAATTTGGGGAGATACTTCTTAAAAGCTCCGCAAACGCATTGCCAGTGTCCAGCGGAAGGGTGCCTTGCGAATTACCTGTAGCTACTACACTGTCTCAAAGGAGGCCATGATGGTAGTATCAGAAGCAGTCCCGATAGATCTATAAGCGCGAGAACGCAAGGAAGGGTACCTCTCTGGACAAAACAGAGCTGGACAAAACTGAGGCTCTGACACGCGGTCATACGCTAACGCTTCAAGCTGGTAGCAGCATTGGAGTGAAAGTGATAAAGGACGCTGTACGGCTAAGCAAATTTGCCTTAGTGTGCCTTGGCTTAGCCGTTGTCATGGAGAGGTAAACTTCTACCCTTGTCAATTCTTGACAGGGCACGTTTACTTCACGAAATACCTGAAAAGAATGAATGAAATGAGCACATAGTAAAGGAAATAATAAATAGGAATGAGGATTAATGTTATACTAATTCATATGTTATTGCTCTATGTGTAAATTTAACTAACATTTAAGATTATATATCTGTTTGCCTCTTATTACATTGAAAT
Organism: Nemotelus pantherinus; assembly: GCA_963978885.1. Lineage (NCBI taxonomy): Eukaryota > Metazoa > Arthropoda > Insecta > Diptera > Stratiomyidae > Nemotelus > Nemotelus pantherinus. The sequence goes on from OZ022265.1 coordinate 21,877,418, forward strand.
TTATCGTTTAAATTTGCTATTAATTTTCAACTTTTTATATATTATTTTTACATATTCTCTTAGCAATAGAACAATGTTTTTGGTTAATTCAATAAATTAGCGATAGTTACAAGCTCAAAATAATACAATCTTTCAGACATATTCCGATACATTCGACTTTTAAAATTGATTACCACCCGAATGAAAAATCGTTTTGCTTTCTAGTTCTAAAATGAAAACTGGGAATATTTTCTGTTTAAGCAGACAACTGTTTTCAAACAGGTTATAAGCTGGTTATACTTGATAGCGTACTTGCTACTAACTGGATAAACTGAGAGCCACTTTGCTAATACAAATCCTGAAGTTGGCTAAATTACGACCGTAGACGTCTGATGTGGTATGTTCTTCACTGCGACTCTCACCTTGAGCTAATTCCAACCTGTTATCTAAAAATGATTGTGTTCCGGTGTAGGAACATTCACATTCAAGAATCAGAAAATATTAACTATTTCAACTCCGCCTCACAAGAGCAAAACAGTCACCTAACTGAAATCTAGTTCAAAAGTTCTTCAACTACACAGTAACGTACAAATAGACCAGTACGTAGCATCCACAAGAATTTATTTCTGCAAATTTCGTACGGACAAAAAACCGAATTGCATCGAAACTTACACTATGGACGGTTCCTACCTCCTCAAACTCTTCCTCTACTCTCATTCCTCAACGAGATCTTTTTTTCGCCTGATATGACTACGTCAGTCAATCAGGTGGCGGTCTATCCACATAAAAGTCGTCCCAAGTGACGGACAACTCAGTAGCTGGCTGTGAAAGTGATGACTTTTTTATTTCAGGATACGACTGGACTACCTCGGAAGAAGAGGAACTAATACTAACAAATTTTATACAAAGTGGATAGTTCTTCAAAATCGTATGCATTTGAATTTGAGTTTGACGTCAAACCTCAAAAAGTGGCCTGAAAAAGAACAAAATTTGGCCCAGATATTGACTTTACTTCTTGCACCACAAGCATCTTTTGTAGTAATTTTAAAAGAACTTTATTTTTAATTAAAATATGTGATTTTAAACGGCAAATCCTCAAAAATGATATCAAAACATATTTATTTTTTAATTTTAGTACAGGAGTGGACTGATATTAGAATACATGTAAATAAGGAGACTAAAATTGTACTGTTGGGTTTTTTAAAAAAATTGAGCAATGGCATAATTTGTAATAATGTAAAAAAAATTGCAAAAATTACACTAAAACTAATTTTTTAAAAACTAAAATCTCCGAAAGGTAAAGTTTACCGAATTACTTAATATCATATTATTTTAGTTATTTTACCTTGTCGTATAACGAAAACTCTGTTCTAAAAATTACTTTTCGTTTCTTCTTCAGTTGATTGTATGTATTTTTCAATATCCAACTTTCCAAGACAAGGTATAATACGTCCCGCAATTTTCAATTGATTTCCTGTCAACAAAAACGACAGTAATCCATCGAAATTTTCTTGGCATTTCCTAGTAACGAATCCGAAATCCCGCCATTGCTAAAGACAAAAACTGAGGTTTTATTTATTTGATACTTGGCTGCCTTTTCCAATGAATTGGGGTGGATTTTATTTAATACAACATTTAACGCTCAATCGCTCAGTTGTCACTAGATCTTGACAGTATACTTAAGTAATTTTATTTTAATTTGACAGACGTTAGAGGCGAATGTTAGCATTGAGTTAAACGCTAGATATACGACCAGCCATAAATTGTATGTAGAACCAAACTTGTTTGTCTCACAGAACAGAATATACAATTGCTCGTATAATCGATGTGCATGGAGACTGAAACTGAGACATATAAATCCAGTTTGCTGAGTTATGTCAAAAGTGATAGTGCATATAACTGTTATTTTCACTGACACTTCGTCTATTGATAATTCTTGTCAGCAACATTCGAAGTTTTCATACTTCAAATCTTTCATTATAATAAACAGAACGACTGAAAATTTAAACATTCTTCAAATACGAGCTTTTTTCATCACATACTGTAAACCAAAGATTTTATCTTAATCTTAACCGAGGCATACCATAGTCATTTGGCTCATAATACAGCAACTCAACGGACTTGAACATCCGCTAGTAGTAACAAAGATTGTTGCTTAACAACAAATAGTGCAATAGAGCCCGCTATCTTCGCCGGTACGTCAATTCCGCGTCATCAAAACAATTTGCTTGCAATCAACAAAACAATTAATTCGTATATATTTTCATCGAATTTTCATTTCATACTGGAGCTTTGTCCAAAGGTTTACTTTACGTGCATTTCGAAGTCAGAGTTTACTGCAATTCGGGAGTCGGTGTCATTGAGAGTGTGATTGTATGAAAGATGAAATAATAATCAGAAATAATAAAGACAAGCTCGGTTCTGTCAAAATCTATGGAATAAGACTTTCTCGACATCTTTACGCTGTCGATTAGTGCAATTTATTTTTGAAATTTTTTCCTATACATTTTCGGGGTAATTTGGTGTGAATTCTGTAATTTTCGAGCGTGACGTAAAAGATTTTGATGGTGCTCGGCTGGAGTTCAGTTAATTTGTATGTAGTTTAATAGCTGGTCGTTTTTCGATGGTGTATTCCTAATCCATTGTGTTATTACAAATGATCCGTTAGTTTAATTGACAAATCAAATTTTGTCTGAAATTCACGTTTGCGCGAAACCTGTGATTAGCGACTGAGAAGGCAACAATTAAAATAGAAGATTCTTTGTACTAAAAGTGCAGCTGCTACTGTTGGTTTTGGATACGTATATGTACATAGATTAAAAGGTATCAAGGTATGTACTTACTTATTGTAGCAAATTGAAATAGTGCCAATGGTAAAAGTTAGAATTTATGAAATATTTTTCGGTTTTGGGCAGTAATATATAATGCAAGCATGTTTATATTGTTTACCATGTATCCAAAATAAGGGGAAAAGATGGTAAAACCCAAAATACAATCAAGTTAAAAGTCCAGCCTAATTCTTTTTCATGATTTGTTATTTCTAGAACATCATACAATAAATAGTGGGCTCATAGAGATAAGAATATCAGTAGATACGTATGCATTTCTATGCAGTCACAAAGATAATTATTAACTAAAAAAAAATTACACTGTATATTGGATACTGCCTATAATTATGGGGTCAGAAAATTGCAAATGGCATATTTTATGCATACTATGAGGTATCATGTAGTGAAATTCGTTATTCATTTGATCAAACTGCTTTCACTGATTAAAAATCAGGATAAAAATATTTCTAGCCTTATTATCTCAAATATATCTTAAATATTCGAGGCATAGGAAATAAAATAATATTTTCGGCAGAGTGAAAAGGACAAACAATCTCACCAAATATTATTCTTCTTCAGTGTCTACCTGCCATTAATAGTAAAAAGTAAAAAGGATCTTATCATTTGTGGAATGAGTAGCTAGAAAGCGTGCAGCGCAAACATAAATCGTCAAACATAAACCCATTGATTTTCTTTAGTTTAACCCATTTTAGATTCATTGTTAGCTGAAGCTCAGTGGTTTTAACCTGAGTTGCTCTTCTTAGAGGAAGTTTTTCTCATTTGTATCTACGCTTGAATGAGAAAAAATTACTAGCTCTGCCACTAATTAGAAGGTAAAAGTAGGATAACAGCTTCTTTACGCGCTTCTGGGTATCTCTTCAAACGCAATGCAGTATTTATGATGTCTGCTGTTGTATGTAACGTATTGTTAGGTAAATATATTGCACAGAGGATTTTAGTATTGTCAACTCCAGGCGAATTGTTATTTATTAAGACTATTCATCAATTCACCTCGTCTAGATTCAACAATTGCAATGTTTCCTCTTCCAGAAATTCGGAGTTAAAGATCGTTCTGGTTATGCTCTCGATGGCTTGCTCTTCGTGCAGATCATTGTCCGATATGATGCTTTGCTGAAACTTCAGCTTCAAAGTCTCAACTGAAATAATAGTATGGCTTCGAAGCCTAAGAATGAAATGTGTTGGGTATTCCATCATCATCATCATCATCATCGATGGCGCGACAGCCCAAGTCGGGCCTTGGCCTCCAGTAACGTCCGCCTCCAATCGTCTCGATCCTGCGACCTGGTTCTCCAATTATTGAGCCCCAGTATTGACCTGCTGTCTGCGTCTATCGTGTCTTCCCAATGTTTCCTCGGCTTACCAGCTGGACGCTTCCCTTGTGCTCTACCTTTCAACGTTCTTTTAGGTAGTCAATTGACCTCCATCCTCTCGACGTGGCCAGCCCATTGTAATTTTCGAAATTTAATGCATGTGGATTACAGGTGGGTCGTCATATATATGGTACAACTCATTGTTGTTTCGCATTTTCCACTATATCCCTTCTTGTATGGGGCCAAAAAATCATCGCAGCACTTTGCCCTCGAATACGTCCAGAGCCTTTTCGGAGTCCGTAGTCAAAGTCCAGACTTCGCTTCCATAGAGAAGCACAGGTTTAATGAGTGTTTTGTATATGCGAAGCTTATGTTTCCTGTGCACGTTCGTAGACTTGATTATGGGGAGTATGGAATAGTACGCCTTTTTTGCTGCATTTATTCGTCGTAAAATTTCGTCCTTTTCACTGCCTGAATTGTCAAGGTGGACTCCTAAGTAGATGAAGTTATCTACATTCTCGATGTTGTAGTCTCCTAAGGTCAAGTCTTGTCTGATTGGCGCCATTTTTCTTGTCTGGGTCATTCCATGCTTCGACAGTAATAACATCTTAGTTTATCTGGTCATGGTTTTTCACGAATGTCACAAAAAAGTAGTTGGCAGAAATTTATTCTAAATAATTTATGCATTAGACGTTCAAATAGTGCTCAGGTTAACCTGTTTTGAAGTCCATTAAGGGGTTACATGGGTTTCAGAGAAAAAAAAAAAACGCCATTTTTAAATGTTTCAAAAATAAAAAATAATGTATTAAATTATTATAAATTATTGTTAACAACTAAAGTAACTCTTGAACTATATGTAAAAAAAAATTTTAGACAAAAATATTGATAATACGCCCTCTGGCAGCTATTTTACGAGAAGGCTCGAAAAATGCGGTGCCAACGATATCTTGAGCTGGATTCATCCGAAACAAAAAAATCAAATTGTTTCTGTTAGAATATAAGTTTGACTTGTACTTGAACGAAGGATTTGTAAAAATATTGAAATCTGAACTTTTGGCAACGTTGCGAGTAAAAAATTTAATTTTTGACCCAAAAATTCAATAAATAATTCCATGTGTATTAAATTCTAATGAACGAAACACAATTTCCTTCGTTCAAGTACAAGAAAATACTATTTAAAAGAAGTGTGCGAAATTTGGTTAAGATTGGTGCATTAGTTTTTAAGTTATCGTTGGGACCGCATTTTTTTCGAGCCTTTTCGTAAAATAGCTGCCAGAGGGCGCATTATCAATATTTTTGTGTAAAAATTTTTTTACATATAGTTCAAGAGTTACTTTAGTTGTTAACAATAATTTCGAATAATTTAATACATTATTTTTTATTTTTGAAACATTTAAAAATTGCGTTTTTTTTTTCTCTGAAACCCATGTAACCCCTTAAGCAGATCCCCCGCTACCGTCCACTAATTCTTGAGATGGCGTTCTGACCTGGATTTGAACCAAGGACTTTACACGATTGAAGACAGTTCTCCACCCACTAGGGTAGACGAGCTCATAAAACAACGTTGACAAAAACATTCGACCAGATTATGACAATAGTTTCAACCAGTGTCGGCTCGTGGTTTTGAGACTAAGGGAAGCACAAGCAAAATATATAAGCATATAATATAGATAAGCATACTTATGAAGCGCGTGGTAAACTATATCTTTGAAATACCGTGTAAAAAATCAATTAAGTATTTTAATGCTGACCATATTTGCATTAAAAGCTAGTGATTGATTGTTAACAGCTTCCTACTTACTATGATCAAAAATATCACAAAAGTTCAAGTTAATTATAGTATTTGAAAGCAAAAAAAAAATACTAATTTCTTTAATTCTTTTTTCAAATTAAAAATCCGTCAGAATCCGCCAAAAATCCGACCATAAATGAGCTGTCAGATTAGACGACTCGCCTTCGTAATTTACAATCCGAAGTTAATGGATTCCCGTGCAAACAGCAAATCATAATACGAAAATACGATATCGTATGAATTCCGATTTTGGATTTTGATTCATAATAGGCCCCCTGTTATAATGTCAGAAAACCTTATCGAGACACTCAAACAAACGTCTCTTAAAGATGCTGCTTAACACATGTACATCGGTTGGCAGGCAATAACCAAAGAGTCCATCAAAAAGTCATGAGGATATAATGCATCTTTTAGCAAATTAAATAGGCAGTGCCACAATAAAAATAAATTTCTCATATGATTTGCAATAAAAGTGCCTAATATAGTGACCTTTTGCAAACAGTTAACTGAACGAAATTATTGGTCTTGGTTGCTAAAACTCAATAAGATCTTCAATGAAAAAGAATACCCCATTAAATACTTTATATCACAATTACCTCAATTTTGGTTTTCCACTTTAAAATCCATATTAAACGGGTAAATATTAACTTTTCAAAACAGAATCTATTCAATACGGTTTCACTTTAACGAGCTTTATGTTATAATTTACTTTAAAAACTGTTTTTTTTCCATGTTTATTAATACATACTGTCAATACAAAAAATACACGTCGCAAGAATTATAACAGGTGCGTTTTTTGCGAAGAAGGCATAAAAAAACGCACCTAATGTAAGCTATCAATGCTAAAGAAAGCACTTCAGAAATTCAACATAGAAATAACATAGACGAAAGCAATCAAGTGGTCAAATCACCCAAAGCACCTGAACCGAGAAACTCATTATGCGAAAGTAAACCCAAAGCAGATACAAAAAAAACCGCTCTGGAGCAAAATTGCACACTATATTCTCCATATCAACATCACAATAACTTGCACCGTACATACACCATGCGAACAAAGCATAAAAGGCATCAAATCAGAAGGGGAACAACTCGTAAGAAAAGGAGCAGAAGAGAATCTACAAATTCTGTAACGTAGGTCATGAACGTAATAGAGACGCGGATGACTTTTCAGCGTCAACAAAGGCGTCCAAAGCAATCAAGTGGTCATTTCACCAAAGCACCAGAACCAAAAAACTACGTCTTTTGGGAAAACAAACCCAAAGCAGACATGAAAAACCGATCTGGGGAAAATTGCACACGAAAAAATGTAACTCCTACTGTTCTATTCCCCAACATGAACATCACAATAGCTTGCACCGTACGTGTGTATATGTGAACAAAGCAGAAAATGCTTCAATTCCTAAGGGGAACGGCACGTAAGAAGAGGAGCAGAAGATAATCTACAGATAAATCATGAGGGGGAACAGTAACATAGCAGAAGACGCGGATAGTTTTGCAGCGTATCAAGTTCATTAATTACCAAAGATTTTGGGGTCGTTCAGCGGGTGGATGGGGCAAGGGTTTTTTGAATTTTTCTATCCACCAAGACGGTGTGAGCTGAGCCAGCGACCGCGATGCTATTTGAGTACATTGATTGTAAAAATTTTGTGGGCATCATTTAGACAAAGCGTCTAAGTAGATCTATGCGAAAGCTACGAGTTTGAGCATTGAAGGCAGATCATTCCAGTGTTCTGTATAGTATATCTCAATGAACTGTATGGCATGTAGTGCCTGTAGTTTATAGTAAAACGTTTGAGCTTTAACTTGGAAGCTCTGTAGTTGGACTGTCATAAAATAAAGCCATTTGATTCATAGTAGCGATGGAGTTTTGCCTTTTGTAAGAAAATAAATGTTATTACTTTCACTGTTAAATATTGATTGTAAATCTTTTGGTTGTTTCATATTGATTATTTAATCAATTTTGTGAATTAGCAAGGAAAACACTGCTTCCTTTGCGTACATCGACGAGCCGCCTCTGCTTTCAACTGATAAAAAGTAGACACATTCATCAAATTAATTTTCAGGACTTGCTTAAACCACAGATACCAAATAAAATACCGAGGTATTTTCGATAGCGTCTTTTGGATCAGAATAATACGTTACTATAGTCTCCATCACAGAACACTCCATGAAAAGTCTTCCATTTTCAAATCATACATTTGCATAGGCGTTTGTTTAAATCATCTCACGGTTTCTATGACAGTGATTAATTAATTTTTGCAACCAAACAAAAAAATCAATGAAAGAACTTTCAGTTTAAGTTTACATTAATTCACCACACCACATTTTATACCTAATTCGCACTCGTACTTGAATGCAAAATATGGCCATAGTTTAATGTTAATCACGCCCAGATGCTTGTCGTCTTTTCGTAACCTAAAGTCATACTCAAACCAATGATAATGATGCCTACACGCTTCCAACACAACTTTGATTCAGAAAAAAATCGAGTTTCAAGCAACTTTTATTTTTTTACACTCTCTATGTATTCATTTTTCAATTTCAATCTTATTTATCGTTTCCATATGTTCGTTTCAGGCACTAAAACCGACAGTTTACCAAGTACGTCTGCAGATCGGTTCGTCATCGCCGGTAACCGGCAGATCGTGCAATATTTTTATGAAAATTAAAGATTCTTACAAATTTGGTTTGTGCCGGTTTCGTGGTTCACTGTTCGCGTCTTGGATCATTGGACTTCATCGACCACCAACCACTGAAGAGAGAGAGACAAATTTGCAACATTGACTTTGTAGCGGAAAAAATACAAATCTTTAAGATACCGAACCTCGCCTCCAGTACGTCACAATTTATTGGATTATTCAAATCGACTCGAAATGGCAACGCAAGGTGGTGCTTCAAGGTTGGCTCAGATGCAAGTAAGTGTATCAACAAAATTTTACTGATTTGAAAATTTCATTTAATTTTGTTTGCGATGAAAGTGATGCATTTTGAAACGGTGAATAAGATATGCACATCTCTTGGGATTCATGCGAAAATATTTCCTTTGAAGTTTGAGAAGGTTGCTTATAAGATATTCAGCACATTAGCAGTTTGCAAACAGATATTCCGTCTAAAGTCGTCATCCTGTCAGACTCTTCTAAAGGCATATCATCAATAATACCCTCGCAAATAGCAACCTTCTACATGAAACTCAAAAGAACAATAAATCCCAATCTTTCAGCTCACCTTACATTCACACAGAGGCAATTCCCTCCTCCACTCTGTTCAATTATTCATAAACGAATATATCTGAATCGTACGAGCTGAAAACAAGTGAAATGTAGATAAATATTCAGTATGCCTCGCGACACAAATAATCGAATGCAGTATGTAAACAATTTTTATCGTCGCACGATGTGGCCATTAAAGCGATGGAAATAAGATATTGTTCTGGACTTTGATTAATAGTCAATGGCACTTCGAATATGATCGATTAATTATTTTCCTATTAAGAATTATCATTTCATTGGTTTGACTTGGCTCTCTTGTCTATCTGAGCAATATTTGAATAGATTGTGAACCGTTCGGAGAGCAGTTGCCTTCTAGGGAGGTGACTTGTTTTTATTACTGATTAGAATAACCTACGCTCGGTTTCGGTATTTCCATGCTGTTTTATTGTTATTTCATTTACAGAATATTATTCTTGGATACGTGAGCCGTTCATACGCTGTGGGTTTCAAAGGAAATGTGAGCTTGATATGAAATTTCCGGCTGTTTATCAAAAATTATCTTAGTATTATTCAAATATTGTTTCGATTTTCAAATGAAAATCTTATTTAACTGGAGACTGCTGGTCAAATATGGAACAGAGTAGAAACAGCAACGTAAATTTTAAGTTACAATGCCATTTTTTGTTGATACTGTTTGGTATTTCAGTTTATGTTTCTGATAATCGTGAGTTTTTCGCATAACAGATGCGATAAATTATTCACAAATGAATACAATACCACCTCAGCTGTATTCGCATATTTGTTGATCATGACATTAAACTGCACATCATGCAAAACAATAGAGTGAAAACAGCCTGCACATTACACTCATCCATTCACAATTTCCCATTATCTATAGATTCAACATTACGTAGCATTTCTCATTTCTGAATTGCAAACAATAATAATCAATATTGCATCGATCGATAACGTTCCGATAGTCCTTTTAATTGCTCTTAATTGGACCACCAATCAAGTAGTAAATTACACTGCAAACATTGGTATAGGAAAAGGACTTTTGGATCATTTAATTTCGTAACCAGTACAAAGTCATTGTAACTAACAGTTCAAATGGAAACGCTTAGTAGCTTCAGTTGGCAGTTTTTCATTGAAAACTGCTTTAGTCCCAGAGAATGTGTTTCGATTTAGAGAATTTCGCCAAATAAATGTGGTCGGTAGTGAGTGATGTATTTACTAGTGAATCCTTATGATGGCATATACAGCGTGCCAGTGAGAAAAATAAAATCATCGCTTCTAGTTATACAGCCTGTTACAAATGTGGTATGTTTTAAAAATAGAGCGTTTATGCTGTAAATTATTTATTTAGATTATCTTTCAAGTCTTTTAAACTCGAAAAAGCCGTGCCAGTTTCAGTTGAATCCTCTGATCCAGCCGTTGGATTAGGCTCTTCGGTTCATGACGACGATGAGTATCATGATGCAAGAATTACTTAAAAAATCAAAACATGTTGCTCCTATTTCTCAATGATTCATTCAAGATCACTCATTGGAATACTTGGAGGCATTTGACACCGTAACACCTAAAATACCACAATTAAAATCCTTGTACAAGAAAAAAGACTGGCACGAATAAATTGGCAGCTGGACAGGTCTTCTCAAACTAAAGCACGACCTAACAAAACTTCTAGTGAGCTCAGGCTGCCATTTGCGAAGGACTACTAGCTCAAGTTCCACTCATTCTTGGATAACCTCACTCCCACTAAGAATGGCGACTATTCGTTGTGGAAAGCGGTAAAAAAAACAAACCTGCCATCAGCGAAGCCCCACTTAGAACTGTCAACGCCAGGAGTGACGAAGAAAAAGCCACCGCCTTCGCAGCTCATTTCATTTTTTAAGTTTATCTTTGTTTATCTCATAAAATAAATGTGATTTTGACGCTCTCAGTTTTCTGTTGAGTATATATAAAAAAATATTGTTCAGTTGACTCTCATATGATTGTACTATACTTATATTTTCGATTGATTTGAGCAAATCATGAGCGGTAAATTGGGAAAAAATGTTGCAATTTCTACCAAAAAGTGTGAAAATGACAGAAAATTGTTAAATTTCCTATGAAAAGTCAGAAAAAAGCGAAAAAATGTTTTAAAAAAAAAAACGACAAAAAATGTTAAAAAGTGTTATTTTAACAATTTTAACATTTTTTTGAGGCTCTAGTCATAACCTACCAGGAAGGCAAAGGTACCGCCGAGAGATTGCTGAGCTACCACTATGTTTGTAATACGGTGAAAAAAATTATTAAGTAGATTGTTTAGAGTACAGTACAAGTATCAGATATTTGTTGGTTGCCGCCAGTGTGATTAGTAGCACTTGAGATTAATAGCTCCGTTAATCTTATCAAAAGTCTGGGCTTCATAAATGGATCAAAAATACTATAATACGGTTTTGATTGAGAACGTTGTTTTAGGTAGACTATTCAAAGACTTAAATCCACTTCACCATACCATTTCCCACTAAATTCTTTATGTCCTTAAATATTATCAACGGGTTGTTTGGTGATTTCATTTTCTTCGAAGAGTCCCCCCATCTACATCAAAAGATCAGTTACAAAAGAAGTAAAGTTTTCGGGTGTTTCCAAGCCTGAAATTATTGAAACAAAATCCTATTTGACAGATAATGCAGCCAGTGTATATACCCAAATCTTCCATCATGTTATCTTGACAAATCTCTTTAAAAACTAAACTATCAAAGTTAAAGTAAATAATTCTATTTATGATGTATACAGCAGCATTATTTTTCATAACAAAATAAAAACTATTCATGCTCCAGATCATTTGTCATACAAACTATGCTACTGAAACCTTGTACATCCTTAACATTAACGAATCTAAGCATTTTTTGAACGAAACTGTCAAAACCCACATTATCCACTTTCACAAATAAGCATACATTCACATTACGAATAATCCATTACATATTTGCATCATACTTACCAGTCTGGAAGAAACAAAACCTTCGTAAGTTTGTTTGGTCGCGAGGGAACGAGTGGAAAAAAAGGAAAGATTTCTCCGTAAAAGTGTCAAACACGTAACCATTAATCACGACGACACTCTCTCGAACGGAACTGAGAAGCACTTGGACGACAACAAACAAAAATACCGATTCTCCGCAAATGTTTGTAAGTAATACAAAAAGAAAACGGAAACGAAATGTGATAAATTTATTTTTGCCGAGGACATTTTAGCAGAAAAGTCATCGGGCGTAGAACACAAAACTCAGCATATATTCCTTTATGCGATTTTATAGTTTGCAAAGAACAACGCAATGATATTTCTGTCAGCTAAAGAATTTGCAAGAAAAGACCTTTCAGCTCGATTTTCCAATTTTGCCCGACTGCGTCTCGTGTCGCTCTTCAACGTCGATACCCTTTTTGTTAGACGAAGGAAGCTGGCTAACATTCTAACAACCACATTACAGTTCGTTAACATGCTGATGTTCCTAATACGGATGAACCAAATCTCTTGCAGCAGCACTATCGAATTTCGATAAGAATACGGTATCGTATTTATGAGACCTTTCAATCGGCAATGTTCATGTTAACACAGCCGAAAGGGCATGTGAAAGGGAACCCAGAGAGGAATCGAATGTCCACAACAAACAGAGTTTATTAAAATTATTGTCGATATTGGCTTCCGTACGCAGAAAGCATAGTGGCATGTAAAATATGTGCCAGGGTGTTCTGCAAATGGCTGATAAACGTCCTTGCTTAGCGTGTATTGCTTCCGAAGGACCAAGTTAGAACAAAAGGTCCTTTCATTTCACTTCTGGACACGTCTTTTGTGATTCGTCTATAACAGAGCTCGAGTTGTACAGCAAAACGTTCTAAGAGAAATGCATACGCTCGTTTTACCAAAGTTTTCAATGTAGCCAGACACTTTTGTGTTGCATTTTTGCTCGTTAGTTTCCATCGTTGTAGCCGAGATTTGCAAGACCTTCATTTGTATGGTAAGTGGCAACATCGGTATGTTGGCGTTCATTCAACAAGTGGTCGATTAGTCAGTCAGGTGAGATCAGATGCACATACGATATCTGAATCACTTGTCAGACGAATAATAAGAAACTGAGCAAACACATTTATTGTTTACTCTCCCATCCCACTTCCATAACGGTCAACTGGTCATTGCTAGTAAATGTCGTCAATTGACCCGTTCTATTTAAGTGAGAGATAGATGTCATAATGGGTCCTGGCCAATAGTGCCGAAGGCGAACAGCTCAATTAGGTAAAGTGGTCATTACCGCAGCAGATACAGTTAGATAGCTTCAAATTTTCACAACTAGTCTGCTGAAACTGAATCTGCCGGCAACGTACTGTGTTTTTTTTTTTACCAAATTCGGACGACAATCAGCGGACAAGAGAAATAAGCGTGGTCGTCGAACGACCAAATATATACAAGAAACAATACCCATTTAGATTCATGAACCAAAAGATCGCCGATTCCATTCCAACTTCAGATACTTGCTTGTCGTGACTCATGCGGTCTCCGATATTATTATGAGTCAATAGATGCACGAATGTGGGCCTCAAGAACACGACTTGGCTTGTTTTGGAAGTTCAAATCGAAATACAGCTTGGGGAAATGAGATGGGTGGCAGCGATAATAAAAATAGTCGGCGAATGATTTGTTCGTTATTGTCTTATGCAAATTCGAGTTGAATCTATATCGTATGAAATTTTGTGCGATGCGAGAAATAAGCACAAGTACTCGTAAATCACTGAATTTCGATTTCTTATCTGTAGGAATAAATTTCAGTGTCTGCATTCAGTGAAAATTGTGAATTTTTCCTACAGAGACTCGAAAACGTCTAACTGTGGAGAAAATGAGCACAAAAACTTTGCCCAAATGAATATAATTACTAAATGCTCTAAAATAACTTAAAGCACATAAAGAGAAGAATAAAATCATTCCGGAGATTATGCAATTATAAAATCCAATTGTGCGCCCAATGTGTGCTCGTTTGCAAGGCTTCCTTGCCATACTTAACAATTTTAATAAAGTTGCACTTTGTGTACATTATCAAATCGTTGAGCTATCATACGAATAAATTTATGTGTTTTTTCATATTTTCGCGACGTTTTCATATATTGCTTTCGTCATGAGTATAAAACCAATTTTATTGCTGAAACATCATGCTCGTAAAGTTTTATAGCGTTTGATGCTACGACATTGGAGTCACTTTAATCCATTATACATAATATCATTGATGACGTGAAGATGGGGGAACCTCTCTTTCATGTGAAATTTATGATGAATTGAAATACGAATACGAGCATATGTATGATGCACAGAATATATATACATAGCATTTGTGTTTATAATTGACAAAACGTGTGTTTGATACGAAGGAGCATTTTTAATGTTTCCTGATGTAGAATGCTTTTCGTGAAGATAATTTTTATTGCAATTTTACGTTCAAAATTTAAAACATGATAAGTGAGTGTGGTTGCGTTACTGATGAAAACTAAAAGTGTTATAGTCATTTTTGTTGGGAAAAAAATCATAAAGTATTTTATTATACTACTTGTTACAAAATGCATATCTACTGGTTGTCAAATTGATTTCATGTATATGCATACTAAAAATACGTGCATTTGAGGAGTTCGTTGGCCACTAGTGACATACTTTTTACTAAAGCTGATTTGAACGAGACGCTTTAAATTCTCCTTTAGCCACTCTGCTCTGAGAAGCTATCTTGGACGACATGCTTCACTGTTCCACTGCTCCAAATAGTACACCGATAAACTTAAGTGCTTTACATTGATTTGATATTTTGATTAAGTAAATATCATTATACCTTAACATTAATCTAACAAATAAAAATAAATAGCTTTCAATTTGTATTATTTTTATTTTACTTAAATTAAAACAAACTAAAATTCATTGTAATTATGACACTAAAAAAAATATATTTGTTTTTCTTTGGGTAAAACCCAAACAAGGACTAGCAACGAATTTAAGTTTTTAATAATCATAAAAATAAGACATGAGAACTAAAATATTAACACAACAGTCTCCAAACAGGAACTATATACAGTCTGAACATGTCAACACTTTGTTAATTACAGACCGGTTTTTTTTTTTACATTTTTTGCATTTTCCCTGCATCTTTTTTCTGAGTTTCCACGGGCAAAAGGTACAGTATTTCCTTTTCTTTGCAGCAGGCTCATCTTCATTTTGTAGCAAGTACGCAGCAGGAGGATTTGGTAATATGCTTTGAATGTTTCGCAAGTTCCGACTCAGAGTAGGATAAATGCCCGTCTATTAAGGGTTTTTCTTTTTTGGAAAGCATTTTGTGGCAATAAATGACGTAGCTGTTGAATGCTGAATATGGCTTTTGTCATGGTCGTTCCATGACAA
Organism: Nemotelus pantherinus; assembly: GCA_963978885.1. Taxonomy (NCBI): domain Eukaryota; kingdom Metazoa; phylum Arthropoda; class Insecta; order Diptera; family Stratiomyidae; genus Nemotelus; species Nemotelus pantherinus. The sequence continues at coordinate 21,892,969 of OZ022265.1, forward strand.
AAGCCATATTCAGCATTCCGTAGAATAATGCCATATGCCATCTATTTGTTTTTTTGCTGCATGACATCTGGGAACATATTTGGTCAAACGAATCAACTCCTCCCTTTATTTGTTTGTAGAATTCAATGATATATTCAGTATTCAGTATATATATTCAGTATTCTCTTGTCCGTTGACCAGTTAACACAAATCGATAGTGTAGAGCACCGAGAAGCTAAACCTGTTACGGAATTATATTCTATAAATCAAAAGCAAATCAGCATAAACAGATCACCAGTGTAGTGTATCGGGAATCGAAACCGGTTACGGGATCACAATCTATAAATTTAAATTGTTTTAACAGCTTCTTCAAAATAATATCACTTTATTACTCTTCATAAACTAACACCAAAACAACTCTAAAATGGTTATGTGCGGTTTATGCAGCGAGGCCACCCAACGGGGAAATTCAATTACTTGTTCTAACTGCAACCTACAAATCCACATCAAATGTGCAGGCTTAACGCAATCAGACATAAATTACCTAAAAGAAAACAATAAGACAAGCCATTGGATGTGCAAAAAATGTGCTACAAAGAAGCGAAATCTCTCACGTTCAGATGATACGCCAGTGAAAAGCAGCAGCGGAACCTTGGCTACGAATAACCCTTCACACGAGCACCAAGACTTAATCCTAAAAATAAGCCAATTAATTGATAGCAACACATTTTTGGCTAAACAGCAAGAAGATACAATGAAGCAGTTAAAAGAAATGACGGATGAAATTAAGCTACTTTTCGGGAAAATTAATTCTCTAGAGAATTCATGCACCCAAAAAGACATCCAGATAAGGAAACTGGAAACGCGCGTTAATCAATTGGAACAAAAGTCTAATGCAAACAAAGTTGAAATATCTGGAGTAGATTTCCAAAACCAGTCAAGTGTCTTGCTTTCTGTTAAAAACTTTTGTAAGGAAAAACATGGTCTAAGTGATGATACGATAATGGGTGCATTTCTTCGGCCAAAAAAAGGAAACAAAATTCCGTCAGTTGTGGTGGAGTTTAAAACGACTGAGGCAGCAGCTCAATTTCTGGAAAAGGGCAGAGGTAGAAATGTTCTAGGTGATAATGTTTACTATGTAAACCAACATTTAACACCATTCTTGCGGAAACTTCTATGGAAAACGAAAACTAAGGCTAAAGAAACTAATTTTAAGTATGTGTGGTGTCGTGAAGGCATAATTAGATGCAGAAAAACAGATGGTGAGCGCGCACTAAAAATCGACACTGAAGAAGATTTGAATTTTTTAGTATAACTTTGCTAGCAAAAATCACCAAAATTAGAATTATATTCATATATCCACTCACTTTGTGCGACTATTTGTATACAACTAAGCACATTGTTCATTACCCTCATAATATATACATAGCACAAAACACAGTTCATCCCAAAACTTTATCATTCACACTATCAACATTTTCAACACAAATCAATATCATAGCACAGAAATCAAATAGTTTCATAACATCAAAATTTATACTATCTACAATGTTATCACCTCTTTTTTTAATACCACATCACAGAAAAATGAAGCGCACATTAAATCTAATAGCACCAACATGCGAGTATTTGAATACAGCTGATTATAATGTAAATTACCCACTTTGTAAACACTTTGTAAACATAGCACAGATCTCTCCTAATTTTTATCACATTATCATTTACGCTATCAATCTCATCAACATCCCTTTTTTACAATCAAGGATTAAAACAAAGACTCAAATATTTAATTCACAAATACCGCCATGACTGACTCAGATTTTTTACGAAATTACCTTACGCACAACACAATTCAAAACGATTACACTAAAAACGCTTCAGAGTGTGTAAAGCTACTAACACAGCCAACATTTAATATCATTCACTTGAATATAAGAAGCATTAAAAAGCATATAGCCGAATTACAATGCTTACTAAACGAATTTCTAAACAATAACTTAGAAATAGACGTAATAGTGTTGACTGAAACACACCACCACAGCTATTCTATACCGCAAGGAAAATTTCAGTCAGCATTTGAAATAAATAACTTCAACATTCACTACACAACAAAAAAACTAAGCAAATGTGAAGGAGTAATCGTTTATGTAAATAAAAAACTAAGCTACAGCGTAGATGAAATACACTCCTTCATAAATTCAAACGCATTAAATGTAAAAGTGGTTACTCAAGGAATTACTGTTAATATACTAGGTACATATAGATCACCTAATAAAAATGTAAACGAATATATTCATGATCTAGAAAACTGGACAAACAACACTAGCAACAACACTGACATAGACATTATTATAGGTGATATTAACATTGACCTATTAGACCATCTAAATGATGACACAAACAGCTACATGACGACTCTACTCTCCAAGGGCTACCAACAATTCATAAATCAGCCAACACGAGTGACAAACAATACAGGAACTTGCATAGACCATGCATTCATAAAGCAAACTAACAGTACAAGCCATATTAAAATAAAAGCGTTAATTCATGAAACACATATAACAGACCACTATGGACAGATCATAAGCCTAGCTTGGCCTACATCTCATCACAATATAAAACAGGAAATGCCCAAACAGTCTAAGACAGTAATAGATTACGTAAAACTTAAAAATATTTTCGAACAAGACGAACTGTGGGAATTGAAGTATAGATTATGCCCAAATGTTGAAACATTCGCCCACGCATTAACTAACGACATCTCAACTAAGATAAAACTTGCATCACATACGATATCGGTTAATCAAAAAAAGTCAATTATCAAACCATGGATAACTCAGTCGATTGTTAAGTCTATTAAGAAACGGGACAAAATGGGACAGAAATCAAAACAGCAACCATTTAACACTGTACTAAGAGAGACATACAAAAACTACAGAAACATTCTAACGAAAACTATACGATTAGCCAAAGAGATGTATTACAGAAACAAAATACAAAATGCTGGGTCCGACCTAAAAAAGTTCTGGAGTATTATTAATGAGCTAACATTCAGATCAGAAAATAAAAAAAATTGTGAGGGCCTAATGGACCTAGATGGAAAATCAAATTCCAAATGTCTTGCAGATGAATTCAATAATTACTTTGTAAATATCGGAAAAAACATAGCCGCCGAACTGGAGACAGACCACGATGCATTGTACTTGGAATCGTACAATAATACATCTGAATTACATTTTTACAATACAACAGAATATGAAATAGGGGAAATAATAAATAATTTAAAAGGAAAAACTGCCCCAGGTAGGGACGGAATAGCTATGGATACTGTTAAAGTAGTGAAAAACTTCATCACAAAACCCCTAAAACTTCTATTTAATACATGTTTGAAGCAGGGTAAATTCCCCAACATATTTAAGCAAACCATAACGATTCCACTATTCAAATCAGGAGATAAAACGCTTATTAGCAACTATAGGCCAATAGCACTGATAAACTCATTTGCGAAAATATTCGAACGTTGTATAAAAAATCGAATCTCGAACTTCCTAGAAGACAACAAACTGATTCCCGATTCTCAGTATGGTTTTCGAAAAGGAAAAGGAGTAGATGACGCATTGGGCAGCCTTACGCAATACGTATTGGAAAATTTTAAAAACAAACGAAAAACGTTAGGCATTTTTCTGGATTTTTCTAAAGCATTTGACACAATCTCCCACAGCAAGCTTAGGAAAATATTACAACAAATAGGAATAACGAATAAACCTTTAAAGTTATTGACTGACTATTTGTGCAATAGACCACATATAGTTAGACTAAATGGAACAGACAGCAACCCAAATTTGAATACAAATTATGGTCTCCCACAAGGTACAGTTCTATCCCCCCTGCTGTATCTTATATATGTGATATCCTTCTTCAAATTAGCAAACAATAAAACTAAAATACTAGGTTTTGCTGACGACACGGTCATCTTAGTATCAGAGCCTGATTGGGAAACATGTAACAGTACAGCTACAGCAACGATGGAAAAAATTATCAAATGGACAAATGACCACTCACTCAAACTCAATATTAACAAAACTAATATTTTACCATTTGCCACTAAACAAAATGAACTCCCCCCAAATGACTATGGAATAAATATCGTTACAACAGAAAACGAAATTCAAAGTTCAATAAACCTCAAAATAACTTCAACGACAAGATACTTGGGAATAACTATAGATAGCCATCTAAGATGGAAAGATCATATAGCTAACTTAAATAATAAACTAAAACAACTCGTCTACATCTTTTACAAATTGAACCGAATAGTAAAATTTGAAGACATAAAAATGACATATAATACCTTATTCCAGTCAGTACTCTCTTACGGCATTATTGCATGGGGTGGAACATTTGACACTCATTTAAAACACTTGCAGATAACACAAAAAAGTGTACTAAAAACAATGGCAGGCGTTCCCCTGACGTATCCTTCAAATCAAATATATACACTTACAAGCACACTCAATCTAAAAAGTCTATACACTGTAAAATTATTGACGTACGTAATTAAAAAGAATATACTCATACCTTTGAATCACACTGCAAATACGAGACAGAGAGATGTTTGTGTGACAACAATGCTTGCAAATACGACACTAGAACAAAAACAATTCATGTATATTGCCCCAAGATTATATAATGGACTCCCAAACCATTTGAAGGAGTTGTCAGGAAATGTCCAGGCATTCAAGAGGCAACTAAAACTACATTTACTAAGAACACAGACACCTGGCCAACTTGACCCCGACCGAGAATAACCCCATTGGACTACACCTTTATCCATAGTAAATTACAAAAATAGCAATTCTGATCTTGTTCCTCTTATACAAAAAATCGAACTTATTTAACTTTTCAACACCCACTAAGAAATCCGAATTTATTCTGTGTGACACTGTATGTGAACTTGTATATGACCTTTTGATCAACCAAACCCCGATCACCTATATTGATTAGACTATAAGATTATAAATAACTTAGTATCTAAAATAATATCTACATATAAAAGACTAGGCATAAGAAAAACTATTGTAAGATTACTCCTCCTTCCATGCCACAAGCCTAGCTTATTTTGGAAGGAGTAAAATAACACAAATAAATGAAATAAATAAATGAAATGAAATATCTGGTTTCCGGAAATATAATTTAGGGCACCTTCCTCGCTACAGGATGTTAGTAGATATACCATCTTTGCAGGTTTGGGCTTGTATGACAATAAAGTTAGCGGGCCATCATAGCAAAACATTGAGGCTCCAACAGGTCTAGACCTAGTAATTTTTAATTCTTCCGGTATTTCTCTTTTATTTGAGCGGTGTGGTCCAACTGTAGCTAATTTATAACGCTCCTGTAGTAAAAATTTAGCTTACATGTTCAAAATAAACGAAAACAACCGAAAAATAAATCGGTTTCTTAAGTTCAAAATGTTACAAATCACATCACGTGGAGTCATTTTGACTCACGTTGTTACTATATCTAGGTACATACAACGTTTACCTATAGCACACGTGCACAACTTTGGAGCTCTCGCCGAGTACTAAGTTGGTTCGAACAGGCGATACGATTCAAAAAATGGTTGGAAAAATACCGATGAATAAATACCGATGTTTAAATATTCCAGTCCAGAATATCCATAGCGTTGAGTCCAGACGTTCGCCTACAGACAAATCTCCTCAAAGTTTAATGTATAGCTGCAGGGCATCTTCTATCAATAATCCTCCGAATTCCACTCTCTCAAATACAGCTTCGGATGAAATTCATCCGACTTCAAATTCTTTGCAAAAACCCCAGTATAACGATAGGTATCGCTCCTAACAAGGTGTGCTCTCGCAAGTGCCTCAGAATTTTTTACCACAATTGCAGTGGTATGAGAGGCAAATTGAATAAACTCTACCTTGACGCCAAATCATGCCATTTCAACGTACTTGCCTTTACTGAAACCTGGTTAAATGATTCCCATATTAATGAAGAGATCCTCGATAGTAGCTGGACAATATTCAGAAATGACCGTGATTGTGTTGCTACTGGCCAGACAAGAGGAGGTGGTGTTTTACTTGCTGTTAACAGCACTTTCTCATGCGAAATTGTCAACATAACCCCTCATAAATTGTTTCAGCATAAAATTATTCGAATATCATTCGACAGAACATCGGTATATATCGGTTTATTTTATGTCTCGCCTAGATCTGATGACTCTGTTTACAATTATATATGCGAATTTATATCTACTTTCATGGCAACTCGTAGCGCTGAGGATCAAATTATTCTACTAGGAGATTTTAATCGCCCTAATTTACGTTTCGTTCTTGATGAAACTGATAATTACCTAATTCCTATTAACCATCTTGATTATTCTGATTTTAACCTTGTGAGTACTTTATATGGTAATGATTTGCAGCAAGTTGCTCCGACTCCCAATCGTTATGGTAATTGGTTAGACCTTATATTTACAAACGCTTATGACAAAGTAGTGGTTAGCCCTACTATCGACGAGGAGAATCTTTTCTCTAATAGCCTTCACCATTCTGCTCTTACTATTGATTTATCCACTACTGATTCTAATATCTTTCAAACGTACCATAATACTATTGTATACGATTTCCGTAATGCTGATTATTATAGCATTCACCATTCTCTTGACAATGTCGATTGGACAGATACGCTTGCATCCCAATCTATTGACGACAATGTAAATTCATTCTACAATATACTGTTTGACGCGGTCGAAAGATATGTCCCTAAAATTAGGAGAAAGGATAAACTTTCTGAGCCTTGGCTCGATAAGACTCTTAGACGTATGAGAAATCATAGAAATAAGCTTTACAAATCAATATAAAATAATGTCGACTCTAGCCATCGTATTAAAGAAGAATACAATGCAGTGGCCAAAGAATTCCATAACAAGTCTCATGAAGCATATGACAGATTCATTAAAACCACCGGCGAGAATATAATCCACAACTCCAAAAAGTTTTTTGACTTTGCGAATATGAAACGGAAGACAATTGGCTATCCCTCTTCTATGTGTTATAACACCTCAATGTCTTCTTCTCCTCAAGAAATTTGCAACTTTTTCGCAGATAACTTCCAAGACGTTTTTAATCCAGCAAGTACTTCATCATCCTGTCATTCCCCAAGAGAAACTAGACCAATTTTCGCTGAGGCTATAACCATTTCCAGATATGATATTTCTAAAGCTATCTTGGAGCTTGATAGTAAAAAAGGCCCTGGACCTGATCTTCTTCCTCCAATGTTTCTTATTAAATGTGCCGCACAGCTAATCACTCCTCTTCAAATTATATTTAATACATCTCTTTCTTCTGGGTACTTTCCGTCGTATTGGAAATCCTCCTACGTGACACCAATATTCAAAAATGGCGATAGAAGATCAATTCAAAATTATAGAGGTATTGCCATTTTATCAACCATTCCTAAACTCTTCGAAAAAATCATATGTGCTAAACTATCCCCTCTGGTCGATTCTCGACTTAACGAACAGCAGCATGGTTTTAGGAAAGGACGTTCTACCACTACCAACCTAATGGTGCTGGTTTCCCATGTTCTTTGTAAAATGGAGAAAGGTGATCAAATTGACGCAGTCTACACTGACTTTAGCAAAGCATTTGACCGTGTTGACCACTCCATTTTGATTTCCAAGCTACAGCAATTCGGAATTGCCGGATCTCTACTAAAATGGCTTAGCTCTTACCTCCACAACCGCTCACAACATGTGAAATTCCAAGGGCTTATTTCTAAAAAAATTCATGTCTATTCAGGTGTACCTCAAAGTAGCCATCTTGGCCCTTTACTTTTTAATATTTTTATATCAGACTTGTCAGAGGTTTTATCTGATGTGCCTCATCTACTCTATGCGGACGACCTGAAAATTTATTATACTATAAAGTCGTCTTCAGATGCCAGCTTTTTTCAATCAAAACTAAATTCCCTCGAACATTGGTGCAGCGTGAATAACCTACCCCTCAACATCGCAAAATGTCATGTGATTAGCTTTTCTAGAAAAAGTACGCGCGTACATTATACGTACCTTTTAAGCAATACGGCACTTAGTAGAGTGGACAATATTTTAGACCTCGGTGTGGTGCTGGATGAAAAGCTCCGCTTTAATTTTCATTACGACAAAATTATTTCTCAAGCAAGTAAACGACTTGGCTTCATTAAGCGACGGGCCAGGGAGTTTCAGAACCTTTGGGTTTCAAAATCACTTTACACCGCGCTCGTTCGCCCCCTTCTTGAGTATGCTTGCATTATCTGGAACCCAGTTTTCGAAACTCACAGCCAGAGATTTGAATCTATTCAGAAGCAATTCTTGCTATTCGCTCTTAGAGGTCTTTACTATCCAAGTGATTTTAGCAATTTACCGTCGTATGAATTTCGCCTTAGACTTCTCAACTTATTACCTCTTGCATCCAGAAGATTAATTTTATCTGCCTGCTTCAGTTTCGATGTCATTAGAGACGCTGTTAATGTCGACTATATACAGGAAAGATTTGTGCTTAATCAGCCCTTGAGAGTCACTAGATCCCGACGAATGCTAGTTGAATATAAGCATAGCACCGCATATGCTGATAATGAGCCAATTAACAGATGCTGCAAAATATTCAACAGTATGAGCCAACACTTTTCCCCCACGATATTCAAAGTGTCCTTTAAAAATAGAATTACCAAGGCTCTCTTATCCTATCCTCCCTAGTCTACCGGCCTCGTATCTTCTTTGACTTAGGACTATTTTTATAATTGTTTAATTAGATAATTAATCAATTTCGTTTTGCGTTTTGCGTATTTAATATTGTGACCTACATGTAAACTAGCTTTATATATTTATTTATCGAATGTTTATTTATTTATATTATATTTGTTTGTATTTTATACCTATTTTGAACCTGACTTTTTTTTTAAATTTGTCTAGTTTTTTTATGTTTTATATTTATTTCATTTATATGTATTATTGTTATTATACCTTGTTTGGTAAATAAATAAATAAATAAATAAATAAAGAATACGTCTCACGCATGAGTCGTTTTGACTCACGCTATGTATCTCGGGTTAATGATAGTTTTCTTTTTCAAATTTATTTTGTCTTTCGACTTTGAAAGCTTATTTCGAGACCAGCTCGACTTGTGTAAGCCAGATCAATGCAAATATCATGGCAGATGTCCCTATTTCGAGCGTAACTTCTCTTCGCCTTCAATGTCCACGGCAATAAAATTCAAGTTATCTTGAAAACAATATCCATACCTATCCTGAAAAATAATCTACATAAGAACAGTCCCAAAAAGTTTTACACCATGGAATTTTGTTTAAAAAAACAAGGCATTGATAATAGTAGTATTTTTTTCTGCCACAAGCTCGAATTTTTGCTTTTACACCTTTCATTAAGTTGTACACTACCGTTTCGTTCAAAATATCACTAGCTTTCAGTCGGAAGGCCGAAAAGTTTAAGAGTTATTTGGCAGCTTTACCTTCTTTTCTTAATATTCTCTTCATGATAGCTCAGTTTCTTTCGATTGGCCTGAGCTCTCGAGCACTGGGCGGGCTGATAGTGAGCAGTAGCTGAATCAGGCCAAAATAATTTAGGCCCGCAATGGTCAGTTAAAAATGGCTGCAGTGTTTTTTGCAGGCATTCTGTCACGTACAATTCGGCACCGATTGGAACAATGATCTGTGAAAAATTGCTGTTCTTTATTTCCACATTGATATATGCCGAAGGTAACACCTTGGGCCCGAATTTTTCGACAGTAATAGTTTTCTCCGATTCACTGACTTTCTCATTATTTGCTGATGAATAATACTGTGATCCAGGTAAGCAGCATTCATTTTTCCTCAAAATCTTCTTTACAATTTTTCTGAATTGAAATTTTTAACGTTGTATTGATTATTAGTTTGGTTCCGGAACTTTTGTTTCTTATAGATATTAATATTATTTATTTCCTTTATCCTTTGCACAGTGCTCTTATATATACCCACTTTTTTGGCAATATTTCGAACAAAAGCACATTCATTCTTAACAATTTAATTCAGCACTTTTTTGTCAATCGCTACAGGTTTCTTCTTCCATCTTCCTGATCTCGATTTGTCTTTCAATGTTTCACTTTCCAATATCCTTTTATTGACTTTGGTACTGGCTAGGTACCCGCTAGCTTTCACAGAAGATAAGTGATCCTCGTAATTTTTCCAAATGCGCAAAATGTTTTCACCAAATATACCTGTATGCCATCAGAAAATCAGATTTTCATGGTCATTCCTTGCAGATTTTTCTAGGACAGCCCTTAGCTCTGATAGTCACGTTTAGATACTTAGGTTCAGATTGCTTTCTTAATGGTTTATTGGCACCTTTGATTGACGTTTGATTGCATACAGTCTACACACTCATAACTTTTTTTTACCGATTTTCAAAGAAAATTGCTATCAGAATCCCTTCACCCACGGCACGTGCAAACATGAAGATAGGCCCTTCAAAACATCGAGTGTTCAGATTTTTTTAGCTTTTTAGGAAAATATGCAAACGATATATAAGCTTAATGCTTTCCGCATCGGGTCAGTTGAAAATTTTCAAAGATCCTCATCTCTTAAGAACGGTAACCCCATCTCTCTCTCTCTCTCTCTCTCTCTCTCTCATGTCTTAGGAATGGTAGCCCTTCACCAAATCACCTATTTATTCACCATTCAAAGTTTATTTTCGCGGAACCTAATGCCGGAACATCAAATCAAGATAAAATTTGCAAGATACATTGGTCTTTAGTACGATCCAGATTGATAGAAGTTTGATGAGTATGCTGGCAACGCTTTATTTGTGGTTCTATCTCGAAAAAAAAAACTCTCAAAAAACCTTTCTGCCCCATAGCTTCCGATGCAAATATTGAATCTAAACGAAATTCGTAGGGTGGGTTGATCTCAACCTAAACCAGTTATCGTAAACTTTTGGTTACAAAATTCGGCAAAAGTTGAACGCACCGTTAATTTTTTGTTATTTTTGCACTAAGATATGTTACCAATACATTTTCATATGGTTAACGCCTTTGGTGAAAATGAGCAACAAATGTTCAAATTTCCCAAACTTGGGAAGCTTTGTGGGTGGTAACTTTTAAAATCTTTCTGCATCTATATAAGATTTTCAAAATATTGAAATTTGCTGGCGGAAATCCTAAACATTTTCAGTTGGAAAATTTTCCAGCCGAGAACGAAATTTGAACGGATGAGTTGGCTTCAACGTGAAGCAAGTCTGATATGCTTTTAGTGCAGTTTTAGTAAAGAATTGCCCGCACTATACTTTTTTGTGCTAAGAGATGCCACCATCAAATTTTCATGTGATGAACACTCTATAATCGAAATAAGCAGCAAAGGCAGCAAAAAAGCAGCACGATAAAGTGACGTAACCGAAAAAAATCTACATATTTCTTCTACTTTCAAACAATCGTTCTAGCGGTTCCTATGCACTTCAGGTATCTTTGTTTATAAGCGGCACCGTATTATAATTAGTGATGGGCTCAAAAACGCCAAACAGTTTGAAAAAAACGTTTTGTCTGCAAAAGACGAACGAACAGTTTTTCCAAATAGCGACAAACAGTTTTTCTAAAACGAAATTTTTTTTTTCTAAAACGAACAGCATTTCTAAAACAAACCATTTTTTGGGGCAAAAGGAGCTGAAATCTGACGAAATCGGCCAATTTTAGGTTAGAGTGGTTTGGGACATAACGGGCTAAGTAAGACCTACTGCTGTGATACAAAATTTTCGGTTTTGTAGGGGAGTAAGGGGTTGTTTGGCCATAGTTTGACAATAACTAATTTTACGGCGCTTTCGATGATTGATTGAAAGTGGTCGGGGAGTATATTAGTGATATTTTAAGGGCGAAAAAAAAATATTATAGGAGAAATTTGGCAAAAACGCCCATTTTTTCGATTTTTTTTTTGGTCTAGCATGAATGCGGGGACCTTTCTAAGCTGTTTCGGGCGAAATTTCCATACAAGTCTGGGAAAAAGCGAACTACTTTCGATGATACAGCAAAATGAAATCCGCCGCAAGAACTAAAAGTAGCACTAAAAGTGCCAAGGAGGAAAAGGTTGAGGTCCTTTTTGGTTCACCAGTTGGTGCTCCGGGTGTGCTGAGGCCTTCCTCGTGACTGCAGGTCGCCACGAGGGTATCTCCAACCCTACCGGGGCTGTAAAATTTACGAGACCGCGGGAGGTAAGGTGCTCCTGGACTCATGTCCAGCGTTACGGAAGAGGTTGTCCCCCTAGTGGGTGCATGTTTAATAAACGAAACATTTTTTTTATCATTTCTTACTAAAATGTTCGGCAAACTTCATGCTTCAGTGAGGCGAAGTGGAAACCCGACTGTTTTAGATTAGTCAGGAAAAGTTTGGTATCAGGGATCGCTCGATGAAAAGTCATATAGATGAGAACAGGATTAGTTGGTCCTATTTTAGTAAATTTTTTTAATTCGGTCATTTGAACGAATACAATAAAATGCGAAACAAATTAAATTGATTGAACTTGATCGTTTTCCTTTAGATGGCGCCTAGATTGGAGAAAGAATTGCCAAATAAATGACCGGCCATTGGAAAGTTACGGACAAACTGCACAGACTAATGACTCGGTATTCACCATCACCATTCTAGCTTGGGAACGTTGTGTCTGGAGGGTGGGGGAGGGCATATCAGTCCGTTTCATTACATTGCTGCAAATCGTATGCGTTGTATGTATATATGTACATACTTCAAACAGGTATTTGGAACAGTTCTTTACAAGAGGCATTTTTTCGTACTCGAACTAGTTATGCCTAGTATGTGAAAATCCTAGTACGACCCAACTCTAATTGTCGTACAGCATAAAATTTGTTTCTTTTCGTGAATTCAAACTGTTTTTTTCAAAACAGTTGTTTTTTAAAAACAACAGTTGGTTTTCGTTTTTTGAAAACAACAAAAACACCAATTATAATAGAATAATAATACATGAGGCTTTTGTTCTTATTCCGACTTCATCTCTCTATTAATAAAAAAAGTTTTGGAAATTTGGTCGGATTATATTTTTATTTTAGAATGTCGTACGGAAGAGAAAATTATAAAGAACATCGTTTTTGAGGAAACGTTATGAAAAGGAAAGGAAAATGAGACCCGCAGAACATGATCATCCATTTTTTTTGTTAAACGACGTTGAAATATTTGTCGAGGTTTGGATGAAACATTTTCTACAGATCTAAGTAAACAAAAAAATTGATCTCTGCGACTGTGAACTTTTATTGATTTTCGCACGGCTTTAGTACATACGTCCAGTAAAATGTACAATTTAAAATCGTAAATGGTCTGGGGGTTGGTGAGCGAAGCCCCCTAGTTATTGTAAAAAAAATTACTACGCCATTTTTTATAGTTTCCAATTCTGATTAATAGGAAGCACAATATAGAAAGCATAAGAAGTGCAACTTAAATGCAACTAGTACCGCTTACAAGTAACCATTATTTTTCTAGAAAGAATGCTGGTAATCGGTTACTCTTTAACAAGTTTAAATGACAGCATATCGATGAAAAATGTAGGGCAGTAAAATGAAACAAGAAAATATAACCTAACAGGAAATTGATTTTTCATTCAAGAAAAGTAGGATTTCATCGGAATATCACAAAAGTTCGATTTTTTTCTCGATTCTGAGCGTGTACATCATTCGAATAGAGTTTCTTTATCTATTATACGCTTTCAATTCAATCGTAAGATTAGAAATCGTAATATCGTAATCCCCAGTTATCGTGCATCGTTCGTTCTATGTATGTACGTTTTTACTTTGAGATCGATGTCGTTACAAAGGTTCTTACTTTCTGCCGACATCAATCATTATTTACTACAATAACCCATTCATTTAAGAGACCTCTTCATAAATTACACTCTAGACGGTGAATAATTTATGCGGACACACTAACGTCGTCGTTCGTAGCTTAATCCTGAACGATTCATGCTGCTACTTTTATCACCACAGCCACTCCAGCCCACTTACCCTGAGCTGACAACAACCCCAGTTACTTTCACTCGAACACCCAACGGTAAAGCTTCCAAGCAAATGTCTATCGAATTATTGCAAAATTGGGTCAAGTCCTGTGAATAAAAGATGCTTGTGAGAACTGCTACAAATCGCAGTCATATAATTTTGATATTCTAGAAGAAGACGAGAGCTTTCTACTGCTAGTGCCGACAATTGTGGAATTTCGTGTCGGTCTACGTGGGTAAGGACTGTCAGCTCCTCATTCATAAGTTAATAGTTTTGCAATTACAGCCGGCGGAGTGTAAACTAATTACAAAGTACAGCAGCTGATAGTCGTGAACAATGTCTGCAAAAGGTGGGGATTGAGTTCTCATCTTGTACAGGTGCACGACTAGCAAGATGTAAGCTGAGTGAATTCTGAATTTCATTGTGACTTATTACGGTGTTCTTGTTTCGAAAAGTTATTTAAGTACATAGTACAGTTCAAGAAATTGAAATTTCTTCATGGTAATAATTCAGAAATGAAGGAGTGCATTCATTATTTAGTCTCCTATTCCTGTTTGCGATTTTAAGTATTCAATTACAGTCGTTTGAGTTATTATATTCAATCGTTTTGCTGGTTGCAAGACATGCTATTTTATTGAAGGTATTTCACGAGTACCGTTTTGCATAGCAAACAGCTGAGAATTTTTCCATAGTTATTTATCATTCCCATCGGTTGAAAGCAGTGAGCTTTAATTTTTTAATTACTTCATTCACTTTAACAGTCAGGCAGCCACTGCAGTTTCATGTTCCCTGGGGTGTTAAATTAAGTTCAAGTCAACGCCCACCGTGAGCCAGCACCATGACCTAGTTATTCCACCGTAACATGCCTGGGCTCGAGACAACAGAACGAAGCTATCCACAAACCCGATGCTTTGCTCAGCGTCTACATTCTCTGTGTGCACAGTCCCTGTTGACATGCTCCGGGAATGTTTCTGCAAGTCTTTCATTAAATTAATGAACACGTACATTCTACATACATACTGAGTACTCATACCTGCCATACACTCGCTACTAACCATTATTTTCTTTGCTTAATCTTTTTTACTATAAAGATATGTAAATTACAATCCGCTAATAGGCATTCTAACATGACACGCTAAAGCGGGCATCAGAGGCAGTAGGATCAGAGGCATCAGGATATGCCTGATAAAACGCGTACTTATGTCGGAAGAGTTGATGTCCTTCCTATCTCTGTAGGAATTATACGAGCGGTAGAAAGGAGTGCTGGAATTAAGTGAAATTAATTCTTTATAAATTAAAAGCCTCATTGGGGTTGATGTCATAAAATCATCACTTAATGTTTGTTTGCGCAATGAAAATAGCGAAATGGGATGAAGTAAATCTGGCTTTTAATGGGTTAGTAAATGTGTATGTACTTGATTCTATTTGAGTTGAGTGCACTTACGATTGAATTTCTGTTGAAAAACGGTTTCTGTTCTGCAAATATAATACTGAGGAATTTAATTTTTTCAATAGTGAATTTTTTTATTTACATGAAAATAAGATGAGGATATCATATTTGATTTTATATAAAAAATAAGATTGTGTTCAGTTTTTCGGTTTTCATTCAAATCATTTCAAAGATATTTTCCAATGCTATTGCGGCTATATAAGTGGTCACGCTTATTTAAATTATCTTTCTTACTTCATCGAGGGACCAAATATAATAGAATAAATACTTTATAAAACATATTCAAGTACTGTCCTGTGCCCATACCGCTTCTAGGATGCATTGTATTTTATGCCACCATCAGTAAGTTTTCAATTCAAGGATTCGGAATGGTAAAATGGCCACTCTTTTCACGTTTACGTACATGTGATCTCCTTTTGGTTTTAAATATCGGTAAATTGGGGAAGGGTTACCGTTCTTGCCGGTAGTAAAATATCAAAAGTTTAACTTTGGGCATTCTGGTTGACGAGCTAGCTTTACTTCTTCCATGTTCCTCCAAGTGATTTTTCGGTCTCCAAAAGTTTAAACCGTGAAAGTCTATGAAGTCCATTCCAAGTATGCATTCATTGGTTATGTCCGCTACCAGGAACCAATACTGAAATACCCAATTTCCGAACTTTATCTGCCGAACGATCTCGCCATGAACTGGTAATAATTCACCTGTAGCCGTCCAATTCACATATCACTTCCGGTTGCTTAGCCTCCAGGACCTTATTATATCTGCTCCAGTGTCGGCAGCTCCGGTGTTGGGTGTGTTAATTTTACTTTGCAGATTCAAATAATTTTCCTGAAAATACAGTCTGGCAAAGGATATTGATTTCTGGGCACCGGTTTTTTGGTTTCTACTGATTTCACTACTGCTCTCCACAAAGGGGTGATTTTTTTTGGTAATTTGGGCTCACCGTTATTCTAACATCCTTGACAGTACCTGGTCTCATATTTCTTACGACAATCACGACTTAAGAGTCCTTTCATTCCGCAGTTCCAAAATGCTGGAGCTTTGCCAGCTGGTGATGCTCCAAGCGTAGTTGTTTTTTGTTGTACTTTTCCTAGTAACACCTCGACTTCCATTACAGCCAAGAATAACGTCACAAATACCACCTTTTTTCCACGATTCCAGCATTGAGGGGCTCGTTGATTCTCTGGTTATTTTCGGGCTTTTGTGCCGGCATTTCTCGTGCACCTCACGGACTCTAACGTTTTTTTAAGATTCCTGCTTTATCGATTTGAATGTCAAAACATAGACCAAAGAATCTTTTAGCGTCCGCTTATCAGCTAGACAAAGAGCCTGTTGAAGTTCCTCATCACGCAACCCCTGCATTAAAACATTCTTTGCTGCTCCACTTCTATGCTCCGGATCTGGTAAAGGATAAAAAAAGAGTGTCAGATACTCAATGTACCTTTTTCAAATGATCCTCCTCGTACCGCATGTCTTGAGAATTGGTAAAGCTGGAATAATTGGAGTAATTTTGAACCGGTATGGGCAGAGGAATTTCCACTGCGGACAACGTTTGTGTTGTTGCATGCTGCCAATCATTCCAAAAATTGTATTCTGCAACAGATTCAAACTGCTTCTTTTATATGTTCCAAGAATTCTGTTGATTAAAAATTGACGCTTTCAGCCCTTTAGTGCCAGTTGCTTCAGTCCGAATAGCTCCCGCAGTTGCTTGTACGAGTTGCTGCTTTTCTTCCACAACATAAGTGTCTAGCTGGAAGCCTGATCTTCCAATTGCTGCTTTAACTGTTGTTTGATTTATGTTAACTATTACTCGCTTTTTAAAGCCTGCCGCTCGAACAGTTTTTTGATTTCACGAGCTTGTTGATCTATTTTTTGCGCTTGTTGGTCAAGCTTCTGAGTCTTTTGCTGCATATCGAGAGCCATTTCCATGCTACTCTGCTTTCAACCTGGCTGGGCATGATCTTGGCCCATTTCCTTATCTGGCAATTCAAATGTTTCCGGATTGATGCCGGCCATTCACACACCCTTCTTTAGTCGTAATAATAGCGCTGGTTTATTTCCAGTTTTCAGCAAACCATGTTTCCGGCACTCCATTTTCAACTCTGTCAACGTTAACTCGCTTACAAACTTTGGCATATATTTATAATTTGGTATTAAGCCCATGCCATTTCACACAAAATTCGCTAGTATTCACAATAGTCACGAGGCTCATAATCTCTCACTGCTTAATTAGCCTGCATAACTTTCTCACGGTTGTCCAAGTTTTTCCTAAATTATCAATTTCAAGAATCTGTTGAAAAGCCATTGAAATCCGACTGCTGACACCAATTGTTATATTTTTTTTTAAATATCGTTTGTGGACTTATGATTCCTTGCGTTTAGAAATACAAACAGTCTGTTTCATTGAAACAAAACACGTTTTATTAAAACCTATTATTAAAAACCATTCTCTTTCACAACTTGCATTAAACACTATCGCAGTTTACCACTTGACACGCTTGTTCAAATGACTTCGTTACTTTGTTGAGTGACTATTTACATATTTGTTCGGGTAAATATCTTTCTGGTTAGGTGATATAAAAGTGTCTTGGGTGCATTTATATGCAACAACGTTATTTTCTTTATTCACGAAATTAAAAAAACATAAATACCAAACGAATTTTGAACAAGTACTAGGTATAAAATATACAAAACGAATAATCTAATATTATTAAGAAATAAATAATTACAGTCAATTGACAGATGCTGTAAATTATTTAATAATTTTGTTATACATTATTCCCAGTCTGCTTTCAAGTCTAAATTTGACACTGACCTTTCCCAAGTATCCACATGATATTCCCAGAAAAAAAAACTAAAAATCTACTCCCTCAATTGAAAGATATCTATCTCGTTAAGTTAAACAATAAAGACAAAATAATAAACACATTTACAAATAGCTTCAAATTGCTGAGTACGAATTTGTTTACTTTTTTATTCATTTGAAAATTTGTCTACTGCAGATTACTTACACAAAATGCAGGCACAAAAATTCAATAACAATTTGCAGCAATAGCACTAACTGTTTTCCAAGAACCTGTTTGTTCATTGGCTGCATATATGGTCAACTTTTATTGCTGGAACTATTGGAAAACTGATCATTACTCAAATTTAAATAGTCATGTTATACTGTGGCACCTAATTCATATTTTAATCATTTCGTAGGTATGATTAGATGAATCCAATGAATAAATACGGTGCAGAAATGGTCACTTACGCTCAGAAGAAGCGCGATTACTTCTTTTATTTATTTATTTATTTATTTATTTATTTACTATTACTATTATTCAACAGATAAAATCCAATTACTGAATATAGAAAATATAAAATGCAAATAATTCAGTAACGAAAGAATGAAAAAATGAACAAAATAATAATGGGTTGATAATGATACAAAGTAAAGAACAATAATAAACAAAATCAAAGTGGAAAAGTACACATTCAAAATAAGAAAAGTAGAGAAAAAAAGAAAAGGAAAAAATACTACATTGAACACCGTTGCACGTACATATATCATCAAGGTAGGTTAGCTTATATAGTCCCACGAGCTCGTATCGATTGTTACAATATTTTCGACTCTTCAGTCATCACGATTTGATTTAATTCATCCCAATACTCATAAATTTTCAAATACTCATTCAAAACTTTCAATACATTTTCGGTATCGTCGGTGTTTTCATCGATTATATCTTGCAATTTGTCCTGACTTCCTATTAATGTGACATCTAGTTTTTTCAGTGATTTCATGATTTTCATAGATTCTTTTTTTTTAATATTTGTTGCGCAACCTATTGCGGTGTCGTCACGCTCAATGACAGTATCTGATACATCACCGTTCGAGACATTCGCATTTTTACCTCTTAAAAAACTAGGACCAATCTATACAAAATTATAAAAAGAAAGAAAAATAAACCAACATCTGTAATTTGACAGTAGACCATCTGATGATAGTCCTCCAACATGTTATCATTGTCATTAGTGTCAGCAACATGTCATAATGGAAATTGAAAGAAAAAACGAAGATTTCAGCTGGCTGTTGAAAAAATTTCAGACAAAGAAATGGAAAATGGATGATTAGTTTGGGGAGATTTAGTGTTGAAAGTTTGAAGAAAAAATACGGACATTCAGAAAGTTAGATGATTTTTCAATTAGAAAGAACAGTTTTTTGCCAGTTCAGAATTAAATTGAAAATTTCACGAAAATAAAAATATAAGGTAAATACTGCATAGCACCAGATGTGTGCCACTCGTAATTACATTGACCACTTGTTGGCTAATCGCCGCCGGTCCTCAAATATAACGACCATAGAACGTCCCGCGGTGCCAACATATACTCGGGTCACTATCCTGTTTGTATGGTTTTCCGACTACGAATTGCTTTGCATAGACGAAGAAGAAGAGGAAAGAGACTTCACAGGCGAAAGAAAGAAGCCTGCAAGAAAAACCTAATCTGTGAGATAGAAAGAAGTTGGAAGCAAGACTCGCATGAGGCGCGGAAGTTCTACCAAATAGCCAGAAAGATAACGCAGTACACACCACTCTACACATACTGTAAGAACAAGAGGGAGAATTCGATCACTGATTCTGCAGGCGTGCTGAAGCGATTGGAACTATCTATACTTGAATGAATTACAAAATGGTCAGCTAATTGAAGAATTGGAAGCTCCACCAATCTACGAAAAAGACATTGGGCTGCCGAGAACAAACATAAAAGGGGGGGGGGCTGAAAAATGCTGTACGTCGACTGATTTTCACAAAGCTCTTGAAGCCTCTGGTATACCATCGAGGTAATTAAATCCGAAGAGTTCAACTCCTGTGTCCGTCTTTGACCCGTACTGCCGCTAAGCTTGCGCTTCTAAAGATGAATCGATCTAGGAGTATGAGTCCCAAAATCATTTCCAACCCAGCTAATCTTTGCAGTCTTGTTAGCTCCTTGATATTAGTTTTACTCTCCGCTGCCTTCCACCACACGATCGCTCCATACACCAAAATCGGCTTCATTACACATGTGAATATGGAATATGCCGCCCTAGGTTTAAGATCCCAGGTATTGGAATAGGCAGACCGGCACGCAAAAAGTGCTGCGCGAGCCTTACCAATTCTGTGCTTCACGTTAGCCCCAGCTCAGTTTCCTGTCTAGTATAAGGCCCAAATATTTAGCAATATCAGCAAGTTGCAATGTTATACCGTTGAGGTTAGGCGTGGCAATAACCGGTACCTTATGTCTCCCTAGGAAGAGTATAAGTTCGGTTTTTGTCGGGTTTGCCCTAAGACCGACTGTTCTGGCCCAGATATGGATATGGTCCAGCGCCGATTGCATAAGGTCCGACAAAGTTTGTGGGAACGCATCCCTGACAAGTACCACAATGTCATCGGCTTACGCCACCACCTCAAAGCCACTGGCCCTTAAATTCTCCAGTATTTCGTTGACTGTCAGGATCCAGAAAAGGGGTGGTATAATTCCTCTTTGTGGTGTTCCGGTTCCGACTATATACCTAACTTGCTTATCAACTGTATCCGACATTGACCTTCATAAGTGATGTTTCCTCATCATCATTCAAAAAAAATTAAAATGCTCAAGATGCAATTGAATCTTCACCTAATTCGTCTCATGTAAATATTTATGCATGCATTCACGATTACGAAATAAATAGAACAACATTTAAATCATGTGAAGCTCATCTATGTTCATACAGCCCACGTATTGTTCCATAATTCCAAATTAAATAATTTCCAATAAATGGAATATCACTTAAATTCAATCGTAAACAGACATGCATGCAGTTTATCGTGCCAATTTAATCCTGCTATTGAATTTCAACCCATAGTCATCCATTCTGTTTGTCTTCTGCTAATTTTGTCGCCATCGCTTCACACTTTCAGCCGTGACAATTTTTCCCATGGCATTACGTAATTCATCGACAATATGAAATAATTTACCCATTAATACTTGTAGTACGTTCATGTGTTGCAAATATTCACTGACCACAACGATAGCCTGGCCACGTCCTCTATTGTCCGCATGGAAACGGAAAAGCAGCAAACTGAACCTTGGTAGGAGACAATCAGAGTAATATGCTCCGTACGTCGCAATGGCCGCAATATACCATCATTTGTCACATGTTAATATAAATAGTGTGTTTTTGTGTCCACTCCACTTTTCCTCCCCCGCACGCCAGGAACAAGTACCGTTGTCTCCTGCTGCCCGCCATAAAAACCGAAATTATGTTGCTAGTTAGAAGCATGGATTCATATGAAATTGTTCGTATCGTAACGCAGGTCCCAGTCGTCCTGTGGCTCGGTATCGCAGTAGAAGTACGTCCGTTGTCTTACGAGTGGTTGAATTCTGTGTTTGTTTTCCTTCGTTTTCCGCAACTAAACTGACTTTCCCACACATGTTTGCACACTATCCCGGATCCCGAAAGAGAAAGTTGGCTGTGTCGTACCGAATTTAATTAATATGTCCTGGGAGCTTAGAAGTTTGGCCCGCTACCCATCCGACGATGCACTAGCACCAACTTTACACGAGTCCTGGGCCGGACGTAAATTATTAGCGGCTCTTAATCAACTGCCACCAGCGCCACCAACAAAATATGCCTCATCAGCCGACGTAAGTTCGCGTTTGTCGCGTGGATGAATGGAATTTGTTTTGTAGGTTGCGTTTTTTTTTTTGCGTGTTTACTACGGAAAATTGAGTCATAACCAAAGGATTTCCCCACATTAGCCTACGACTTCGAAAGTTTCATTCATTTGCAACTGAAGTGCTAAGTTTCGTGGCAATTTTCACATAGTTTTCGATAACACGAATAAACAAATCGCAATCGGAAATTGATCATAATATTGATTTCCTTCATAGTATCGTTTAGGTTTTCCTCAATTTTCACTTTCGGGCTTATCGGAGTGCGTAAACTAAATGGCGTGTATCTTTTTATAGACTTTGAACATGTCGTTAGCTACTATTAATAGTGAAGATTCTATGGTGGAAGTATTTCCGAGTATCTAACTGTGTTAAGTCTTCTGCTCTATTTAGTACAAATGGTGTGGAAATTGGTAATTGAAAAACTGAGCGAAAGAGATAAGAAAAATTGACTGGATTGTCTGTGCAATATGCAGTTAATCAGCACGAATAGGATATTTTTGAAGTGTGTTTTGTACATGATAGGATTGAAAATAATCCGGATGTTACTAATGATCATCTCATGTAGTGACTTTAGTATCTTTTAACTTTTACATTTCTTTTTTATTGAATATCTCATTTCTAGATTTAAGACTAATTAAAAGTAGACACATCTATAGCAAGTGTAAAAAAAATGCTGAGAATGTGAATTTAAAGCTAAATATTATTATTACTATAAATTAGTTCATTTTAAAGTACAGTTTGTTTTATATAGCTCACTATAATGATATACACCAGGACTATATGTATAGAAGTAAAGACTTTGTGCTCAGCAAGAAATCCCATAATGTATGGGAGTGTTACCTATAAAGTAAAAATCAATTTTTCATATGGCCTTGTAGCGATATTTTGTAGCTCAGGGTACTTTATGTGAAGCATATGTGGCAATAATTGCCACGCCATTTTATATGAGTATGCGCAAAATAAATTATTTTATTATACTGGAAGCTATATTTTATAGCTCAGCCATTCGGGCCAGATTCAGGAGTCCTTGGCCGTTTTTGGGCCATAGTCTTTGAAGTTTCAATCGGCTCTGTGTTAAACACTGCTAATGATGACAGAAAAAAAGGACGAGTAAAAAGAAAGGAATACTATTTTTTTTTTTCGTAAATCAGTAAAATTTAGAAACAGGTTTTCAAACTAAAATGAATATTTGACCTTAATAGTAGGCTCCATAAGTTGTAGTGGCATAAATTGTATTCTAAACCTATTTTTATTTTCAACAAAAATACTTCAGTGTAGATTTAGATATGTGGTACTTATCAGAAAATTCTGTGCTATGATACATAAACATACTTACTAGATACATACTTACAAATAGAAGTTAAGGTTCATTAGACTCATGACTGCCAGTGAAAGTTATTTGTTTTACACATATGACTTTTATTTAAAGAAGAATGAAAATGGGAAAAAAACCTTCTTACGAGTATACACCATTTTTGGTCATCACTGATTTCCGAACTCACCAATTCAAGAAATGTTGAAAAATTTCAAAATCCAATTGAGATGAAATTTCCTAACGTATGTTAAAAAGGAAAAAACAATTATAATGTTTACCTAAGATGGACTTAGGTCTCTGTGTAAATGAAGATTTTTTCTCCGCATAAACTTTGCATGATAAACTCTGCTTACAAGCTCTCTGTGCTGCCTTAAAGAACCCATAACTTCCAAAACTAACAAATATTATAAATTCAATTCAATATCAAGAGTAGTTAATACCTAAACAACTGTCCATAAATTCAGCTATCAACCACCCGTACGAACACCAAAAAATCGAATCTGACCTTAACTCCACGATAAATGCTCGTAAATTAATCATATCTAGTTACTCTAGCCCAACTAGCTCTTAGCCCTCTCTCTCTCCAGACGTTTTATTCTGTGATTATCATGTGTGATTACTGCTAGGTATCGAGACCGAAATCAAACATCTAAATGCCCAGGCATTAGCATGAGGCCAGTCGAAAAAAATATAGTGACAAGGTTACCACCAGCTAAGTCATCGGTTATATGTTAGAAAAGCTAGTAATGATACATACACTATAATTGTCGGTTTGAAAACAACTTCGTGGACATGATACTTTGTTGTTTTTCTTTTCGTCAAAAAGTTTGATTTTTTCGTGACGTGTGTCAAATAATGTGTATTTAAAGGAAAACGACCTCAGTTTTCAGGATTTAAGTGAGTAAACTCTTATTCAAATTGTATGGGGATTTCGAATAAAATGAGGGATGGAGATGTTGAAATATTTATATTCGTATTTATGTTGATATTTTTGCTGCTAACTTATGCCTGTAGACTACAGTTTAGTTTAATGCAATCCAAGCTTTTTTCAATTGAACTTTCAATCAAAGGTTATTTTTTTAAACAATTTATAAACAATGTGGGGTTAAGGAAAATTTTTGAAGTAAAGTTAAACAGCCTGGTTTTAAATTGAATGATAAATTGATCTAAGGTAAAAAGTACCTAGGCAAGAATTGTCTTGAGTTCAAACGTCTCAAAAAGGAGCAGCAAAACTGAGCTGCCTCGTACTTTTCGCACACCATGGTGGAGCACATCCTGGCTCAAGTTCCTGGCCATGTCACTTTACATTCTGGTCGAAAACCAACGCCAAGATAGGGAGAAGTCTATGTTACTGAGTGAGCAGAGTGGTAGCTAGTTCGAATTCAGCCACAGACAACCAAATATCATCACTCACCAAGCTTTGCGTTAATCTAGCTTAGTAGTAGGTTTGGAACGTCCATGCACGAACGAAGAAACTTAAACGTTTCGATTTGTTGATCTAAACCAAATGTAATACCATTACATCTCCGAACGACTCTCTATTTCACTTACGAACGGCTCACCAACTAATGCCCGAATTTCTCACTATGTTTAATGTTAAGTTTTTGACTACTTTTGCCTCCTTCATTCGTACCCGCTTCCTAGTCTTAAGTTATGAAATTTGAGTAGCAACTACAATTTGAGTAGCACCGCGCAGAAATATCATAGTGAAATTGGTATCGGTATTGTTGGGGTCTTTTATCCACCGGACAGTCACAGTACAGAACTACACAGATGCTTAGCGGTTTCCACCAACCTAAAATAAATGCGGTTAACTTCATCTTTCGGAATATTTTTTCCACAATATGAACAACTTCACAACGACGCGCAGAAGACTAAGGAATTAATTGATGTGCAGTAAGCCAATGAAACCCGATTAGAGAAAAGAAGACATTTAGTGTAAGAAATAAGTCTATAAAGCAATAATAAAACCTATGATGTGCTATAGATGTGAAACGTGGACCCTAACGAAACTATCCGGAAACATGTTGAACGCCATCGAAAGAGGGATCTTTGGTCGAATCATTGGAATAAAACGGAAGAGCGATCAATGGCGAATAAGGTACAAGTACAAATTTTACAAAATATTTGACAATTTAGAGGTCGCCACAATCATCAGACTGTGGAAGCTATAAAGGATTGGTCACGTGCAATAAATAGCCTAGCGTAGAGTGTTTAAAAATGTATTGGAAAGAAAAATGTTGGGTCGAAAGCCAGCAGGAATACCCAGGAAACGCTTATCCGACTCTGTCGGTCCATCTATTGAAAGCCAAGGCCCGAGACGGGCTGTAGCGCTAAGACGACGACGAAATATTGTATTTAGCGATACAAATTTATCAGCGATGATTTATTATGGAACAGGTATTATGGAAGCTAGAAAGTGCAAATTAGTGGCAAAAAAGCACTTAAAGGAAAATATTTGCAAAAAAACACAGAATTGCATAAGACACGATTAAAAACAATATTTTCTAGTTCAACACGTCTAAGCCAATATTTATATGAAATGAAAAATGAAACAAACAAAAACTGCAGTGATTAATATACTAATCGCAATTAATATTTAATTGGCGATGGAATATACAGTGTGCCTATACTGTTTAATATTAATTCTTAAATTATGGTCAGTGTGAGGTTTTCGTTGGATTTTTCAAGATTTTAATTACACTTTTTCCCCTTTTTAAGAGCAACATATATCTGCGTTTGCTTCAAAAATCAGTATTTTGATAGTCAAAACATAGTAATGTCTCTCATTTTTGCGTGTAAGAACCTCAACTATTTTTTCAAAGCCATGCTGTAATTATTAATTGGCTTTCTAATCAATACAAATTCGGCAAAGATAAATAGTAAAATAAAACTTGTAAATTTATTTGTTTTATTTCAGAAATTCGTTTTCTCCAAATTTTACATGAAAACAATAAAGATTACAAAAATAATTAATTAATTTTATGCAGAATTCGTTTAAGTGCTGCTCTAAACAAAGGAAATTCAAATAAGCAGTAAGCTTCATTAGAGCATTGATTTATTTCAGTTACTTATTTCGAAAATGTCGTTGAATTTCCTTAAACGTCCTCTAACAAAAGCTAAGACATTCTCCTTCCATTTTGGAAAAAAAACCACTTTGACCTTGAAATTGCGCCTCCATTTACAACTTGGGAGTGTGTTGGTATTTTTGCGAGAAGTGAGCCGTATTTGAGCAACGAAAAATCTAGTCTGAGTATGTAGTTGTCGAATCTTATCTTGAATCCACGCGATTTTATCCAACTTTCCAGGCCTATAATCAGCTGATCAGCAATACAATCTCAGGCCAGATCACTGGATTTTTGGTCCGTATACATATACGAAGTTTACACGCTGGTTGGGAACTAACCTCTTACGCTGTGCTATTGTCGAGACGCCATTTTCTCTTTTCCCGTACTTGCAGTACAGCGTTTTGGGTCATTATCATCTTGCAATACCCAATTTTCATATTTCCAAGGATTGATTGAGTCGATGTGATCGTCAAATGTGAATGCGTGATTCAGCAGTGCTATATTGATTTCTTTCGCTGATATTTTTCATGGCGTACTCAAAAGTGAGTATTCATAGATTACAGGACTATTTTTGCTTTTGTACGATATAATAAAATAGCACACTTGTCATCATTAATAAGAAGGTTATTATCGGAACACCAATTTGCAAATCTTTTCATACCCTGCTGAAAATCATTGCAATCGATAATTTAATACTTTTAGCAGCGACATAAAGCAATACAGAGGATGATTTCAAAATGGGACCTACATCATCAATAAATCAGGCGAACAATAAAGGGTGCAGATGACAACATTGTGGAACACCAAACGTGATTCTATTTCAGGTGACGAGGCACCACGAACGAATACACGTTGGATTTGATTCGTGAAGCAAGAGTTAATCAAGTGTAAAGATAGGTTAAGGAATTGAAAGAAATGAAACTTAGCTAGGCGTTCGTGAAGACTGTGTGGGCACAGTCAGTTAGGAGGCTAGCTGCAATTGAATCTGTGACTTGATGAGAAAAGTGAAGCGCAAAACTACTGGTTATCCATCGTCGATGCTCTTTAATAATATCACGTCCTCCTCTCCTAATCAGATTTGGGATTTATTCGCAGATAGATTTCAGAATATGTTTAATGCAACAGACCCATTAAACTCACATCTTTCTTTTTTTTATTCTGCTCCAACAGCTTTGGTCAGCCACTTAGAAATTTCACGTGATGAAATACATAAAGCTATTTCGGAACTTGATTGCTACAAAGGTCCTGGACCCGATCTTCTTCCTCCAACTTTCTTGCGCAAGCGTCTAGATCAGCTTATAATTCCCTTGCAAATTTTTTTCAACAGATCTCTTTCAGCTGGAGTTCTCGCATCCTGTTGGAAACTTTTGTATGTCACACACATCTTCAAAAATGGTGATAGACGCTGTATCGGAAATTATAGGTGCAGTGCCATCTTATCTTCAACCCTTAAACTTTTTGAAAAGATTGGCTACGATAAACTTTTCCCACTTGTTGACTCCCGTCTGAACGAGCAAGTACATGGCTTTAGAAAAGGTCGCTCAACTACCACGAATTTTATAGTCCTAGTTTCAGGCGTTCTGCATAAAATGGAGAAAGGATACCAAATTGACGCAGCCTATACAGACTGTAGTAAAGCTTTTGACAGAGTTGACCACCCTACCTTAATTCTAAAGCTTCAGAAATTCGAACTTGCCAGATCTTTACTTAACTGGCTGACTTCCTATCTTCGTTATTGAACACAATTGGTAAAATTTAAATTTCTTTTAATCAAAAATTAATCTGCTAAAATTTGATGAGCGAATCATGCATATCATCACCACGGAGTCCCGTTTATCCGGATTTGTTCCTAGATCCTCAATTTTTTAAGTAATGTCTCAACCTCTATACGTTTTTTCCTATTCATCGGTGGTAATATTCTTGAATATTGCTGTCAAATGTGGTTTTCTCATTTCCAGGTGTATTATAGATACCTTAGAACCCCTCCAATATAGATTCACTCCATAATTAGCTTTCCTATTGAAACTGAACTACCTATTGCTCTGTATAATTAATGCTATTCATGCTAATCGAAGTATAGTTCAAGTGCATGTCCCCATTTTCATTCATACCATAAAAATCATCAATGACAGCTGAAAAGTCAATTACGTTAATAGCTCATCTGCCTGATACAGTTAAACTGAAAAATATTATACAAAGAACTTCAATCAAATCAATTATGTCTGTTCATTATTGTAAAATCCAGAGACTAAGCTCCGATCCTGCCACGAATAAACCACAATAATTTTTTAATTATTGATAATTGGTGTCCTCATTGTAATACTACTTTCAATTACCACTAAACTTCTCCAGCTCATAGATTCACTTACGTATTGACTTCAATCAACTTGATTTCGTCAGAAAATCATTTTCTCATTGTTCTTTCGCCATCATCTGAAACACTAATTTATTTATTTAGTAGCACAAAAATTACTCGTCTCGAACAAAGCCAGAAGACCCCGGTACTGGTGTTCGACACAACAAGGGCGAAAACAACGTGCTGGATGGACTTTGATCCACTGCCTGAATTAAGTCATTTAAGTAATAGCTTTCCGCTTTAGAGGCAAAAAACAGGACACGTACAAAAGCTTGAGGAGGTTATGAAAAAAAAACTCGGATTGGCCTAAGAGCTTCCGAAGTCGTCGTGAACTTGGCACATGATTGCCGCCAAGAAGAGAAAAGTACTTTTTTACCAATTGAGCTGGACTTGTATTGTTAATAATAAATCAATGAAATGAAAATATGTTCCTTGTATTTATATACTCAGTGTGGGAGGTTAGTGGGGATCGAAGTGAGAACAGGATTCGAATTGTGTTTTTAGGACAAGATGTTGATGTTAGTTCTGATTAGATATGAAACACATTGTTAGTAGGTTAATGAGTTAGCTGGACTGGAAGGTGTTGATCTTATCTCAAGGAATGCTTAGACTCATTTGAAATGTTTAGGACTTGTTACATTTCTTAGTTCATGCTGTTCAAACCACTTTTTGTTTGTATTGCCTATCAGTCCATTTGTCGTATTAATATTATGAAGAATAAAATAAGAATTTTTCAATAAAAGGAATATATTTCTAGATTGTCTGTCCGTTTTTGTGAATTTTCCTTATTTGGAATAGCTAAATGAAAGGTCAATTTGATGATTTCTATATTACCCTGAGGCTCGAAAAACGTCAGTAATACTATCTTGCCTGATGTGTTAATTTTCCATTATTTCCTAATATGAAAAATCGTCAAATGCAGTTAAAGATAAAATTATAGATATCACATACTATCGAAATTCTTTAGATATACACAATTTTACATCACACCAAATTTCCTTTCTTTGCAGATGCGTTTTCAGCAAAAACAACAGCAAGATCGCGAACAACGAAAACTTGAACTCTCAGGTCCGTCTAAATCGAACCTTGAATCAGGTGACAGTCGTTCACTCAATGCTTCGATTGGTGCCGGGAAGGTAAATATTTACTAATTTTCCATTAAGATTTTCCTTTGTTACAAGCGATTAATTTATCCTTTAGGTTCGTCAAATGTTTGACGAGCGACGACAACGAAGTACCGGTATTGACAAAAGCTATCCATTAAAACCAATAGCCGGACGAAGTTCGCCAGGATCAACAGCCGCAACGAAAACAACAACGACAACAACAACAGTTCGAAAGCAAGTTAGTAAGCAAGTTAACGGAAGAATAAATTCAACGAAAACAAATGTCAGACAAACGGTGCACAGTGTAAACGGAAATGGAGTTTCAACAAGTGAACAATTTTTCACAAACGACAGCATTGATGACGAAACAATGCCAGGTATGGGTCTTCTATCATTCGAATATATTTCATTATTCGGGATTTGTCTGTAGAATCACCGATCGGATTCGAAAGAGGGTTCAACGGTAACATAGACATTCCTGATTTCACGAAACTATCCCTTCTCGATAGTAATAGAAACAATGTTGACAGCATCGGCGAACGAAACAATAATAGCCGTAGAACAGAAGTGACTAGCACTATAAAACTGAAACCAGTTATCACAAAGAAGACAGCACCACCTCCCCTTAAATCCAGCCCGACATCAAGTACGACGGCTCGATTCACGCCAAAAACTACCAGGATGGAGAGTAGTGCAAGCAAATCATCATTTACTCCAGCAACACGTCCAAAAACAATGACAAAGGTATGAATAGTTTAAATTACCTTCAGAACTATAGATCTAGATATTTTGTTTTTAATTTTAGAGTCCACCAGGCAGTGCAAGTAGTGGCATGTCTTTCGTATCATCTGCATCAACATCAAAACCGGAATCACCAATTAAGACAGTAAGCTCCAATTCTTCATAGAAAATGTTTAAGGACTTTATTTTTACGAATATCACTAACGAAATATTTCAAATAAATTACAGACTCCACGTTCCGTTGGCGGACCAGTGCCCGAGAACATGGCTCAATGTTCAATATGTGGCCGTAATTTCAATCAAGATCGTATCGAAAAACATAAGCAAATCTGTGAAAAAACTGCAACGAAAAAACGTAAAGTTTTCGATGTGGCCAAGCATCGAATCCAAGGAACCGAAATCGAACAGTACACACGCAAAGCTCCAAAAGGTAGTTCGCGTCCAGCCGCCCAAAAAACCGCAACTGCAGCTGCTTCAGATAAGAAGAGTGATTGGCGACGAAAACACGAAGAATTCATTAGAGCTATTCGTGCTGCGAAAGAAATGAAGGCCTATCTTGCAAAAGGTGGTAAATTATCCGATTTGCCACCGCCACCACCGTCTGAAAATCCCGACTACGTTCAGTGTCCACATTGTCAACGCAGGTTTAATGAAGCCGCTGCTTCGCGACATATCCCCAAGTGTGCAACCATGCTGCACAATAAACCGAAACCGGGTGCAAAGGCACCACTGAAAAAGCGCTAAAACGAAACTATGGTTGTTCCTGTTCATTCTCTTGGATTTCTGCAATAAAGGAAACTAAACAAACGACCCGTACTAAATAATAAGCATGAAAATTGACGATAAACTAAAAAAAAAATTGTTGTTACTAACAGAGCTCAATATGAAGCTCGTGGTATATATTTTCTACTGATATTTGTACTAAACACTGTGAAAACAATGTGCATTCCAATACGATGGTGTCTGCAGCGCATGAAGAACTTTCGATTTATTTTCGGTTTCTTTCGCAACAAGAAGTTCAATTTGCGCACTCAGCAGACCTATATTTTGTATGTGATACTTATAAAAATAATAAAAAGATTAAAATAGTAATAACATAGTTCGAGTTTTAGTTCATTCGAATCATCTAGCCGACCATTGGAATACTATGGGTAAAATTCATTAACGTCTTCTGGTCCGATTACAGGTCGGTTACCTAGCTCTGTTTCGCGTAAATTTGGGCACCCGTGGAATTTCCTGGCCACCATGATCAAGTCAGTCAAACCGAAATGCTTCGAATGACTATTATTCTGTGAAACTGAAGTTATTACTGAAGGGTGGCGTCTTTCAATGAATAATAGGTGGGATTGATGACGACCTCTCTTCTTTGGAAATTTCTTGATAACTTTTAAGAGTGCATCAGCCAGACGCTTTTTGAAGTCCATTTGGTCCATTAAACTTTTCGTGGAGTCGTGAAAAGAAAAGCATCGTGCCTTCATTCTAGCCAGTCGTGGAAAATAACATACGAAACCTACAGTGCGCGAAATAAGTATAACATACAAACAATCACTAGGTATTTCTGAGAAAATGAATCGTTTCACACTATTTGTAATGACGTCATATCATTTTCGCAAGCGAACGCAATGTAACGGCACTTTAGGCTACTTGTTAATTTTTCGTTGTAGTCAGCTGGTGTTTAATTTTCTTCAGAAGCCCAAATTACTAGTGCGAAATAAATATAGCGGACAGTTGTACGTGAAGTATATTTTCTAGGTGTAAAGTTGATAATTCGTCTAGATTTATAAGACTAGTTAGTTCACCAAGGTATACGCAGTCTACTAATGAAGATTAGCATTTACACGTGCAGTTTTTAATTCGCAATTTTTAAAATTACAGTTCGAATCAATAAAAATGCCAAAGGGGACAACATTGACTGCTGAAGAGCAGGCTAAAATTTTAGCTTACAGGGATTGCGGGACAACAATCAGAAGAATAGCTGAAAAGGTGAACAGGGACAAAAGTACGGTGAATAATTTCTTGAAAAACCCCGAAAATTACACCAAAATCAAGAGATCAGGTCATCCGTCCCAAGTCAGTGAGAGGTCTAAAAGAGAGATAAAACGGCTAGCTGTTAATAAAAAGCTAAGTCCCTCACAAATACGGTTTCAATTGAATCTTCCCATCACTAAGCGAAGGGTTCAGCAGGTTTTGAAGAATAATGAAAATGTTAAATATGGAAAACGCTTGCAAGTACCAAGGCTTCTGCCAAGTCATAAATCTGCACGTTTAGAATTTGCTAAACGGTATAAATTTTGGACAATTTGTCATATTTAGTGATGAAAAAAAATTCAATTTAGACGGGCCTGATGGCTGCCATGGATATTGGAGAGATGTCCGTAAAGAACGGGAAACGTGTCATAGAAGGAACTTTCAAGGAGGTTCCCTCATGATATGGGCTGCATTTGGCTCTCGGGGAAAGTCTGAAATTTGTTTTATTTCACAAAAAATGATCTCAGCTAAGTATGTTGAACTCTTGGACGACGTGCTTATCACTTTTGCAGAGGATTTGTGGAGAGACGACTGGCTGTTTCAGCAAGACAACGCACCTATACACTCTGCGACGTTCACGAAACTTTTTTTTTGAGTCCCGGGACATACCGCTATTAAAGTCGCCTGCTATAAGCCCTGATTTGAACCCCATGGAAAATCTATGAGGTATCTTATCACAACAAGTCTATTCACAAGGTCGTCAGTTTGACACCATATTACAGCTAAAAACGGCCATTATAAAGGAATGGAATCAAATTGGAACATATGTTCTTCAATCCCTTGTGAATTCCATGCCCCGTCGCTTATGCAAAGTGATACAAAATAAGGGAAGCCCTATAGATTATTAAGATTTCTTTTGGTGTTAATTATTGTTTTTAATTTTTGAAATAAAATACTTATAAACATTTTTATGTGATTTGTCCGTTATAATTATTTCGTTCATGAATTTGAAATATTGTAACTTCCTGGCTACAAAAAAATTAAATAGTTGCAAATACAATCCGCTGTTGCTTTGTTATCATTGCATGAAACATAAAACTAAATTTTTATTTTTTGAATCAGTATCTAGCAAATAATTTTCTCGATATTCTCTTTGTCCGATATAATTATTTCGCGCACTGTAGAAAACAATTCACAAATTCCACTTTTTGGACTGGATGCATATCCTGTGTGCGCTAATTAATTAGTCTAGTAGGTCGATACCTGCAATGGCCTGCTTGTTCTTCTTTACAAATTATTATTTTTTTCATTACTGTCTCATCTTCTGGCCTTATCTACAGCTTCGACTTTCACCAAATTTGATAAAAAAGAAATTTACTTGTAAACAAGCCATTTTACTAGGACTCCGTCTGCATCTGAATTCATAACCTTTTCAGATGCTGATTATTATTCGTAAAGGGAGGTTTGTAAAAGCTGTTAATTCGCACTATTTGTTAGAGTGACAGAGTGGACGGCATGGATACGTTTAAGAGCTGTTGGTGGACTAGCTGGGCAAGCTGGCTTTTTGGCAGTGAAACTAGCTGGTTACGAGGACGAATTTCAACGGTGGGTTTCGTGAGGTTGGTCGTGTGTTGGACGTGGGAACTTCAATCGTAAGAGGATTTGGTGTAAATTGATAAGTGGAATCGTTAATTTCGATAAAATCATAAACCAATTGCGAGAAGTTATCTGTGCTTAGAAAAACAGTTAGAAACTCGGACGGAACAATAGATAATTCAATGAGGTGCGTTTCGGTAATAGTGGATCTGCAAGATGTTTCGACTTCGCGTTTCCTGTTGGGTTGCCAGGGTGGCTAGAAACGCGTTGCACTCACACCCGTTTTCGTGGGCTTAGTCGATCCAAGGATTCCGTCTGGTAGATATTCCTTCAAATAATACAAATAAAAATATTCCTACAAAAACTGGACCCCAGATAATTTAGTTTCTCTGAACGAAAAATTTGGCGCCCAACGTGGGTGCTTTAATTCACGGCATTAATATATATATTTTTCTGTGGGAAAATTTTCAAAATATGTTAAGTTTGCATTGTTCGTCGTATTGTTGTATACATACACGCGCCAAGGACACTTTTATATTAGCTGGAAGGAAGAACCATTTATTCAAACAACCAAGCGAAATTAATTTGTTGGTTTGAATCATGAGCTCTTGTTTTGGACGAAGCCCTCAAACAATTCATCTAGGGTACTCCTTTGGAAACAATCTATTGCATTCCGCATATTGCGGTCCTTAGATTGGCTAACATCATATCCTACGAGCTTTCTTTTGCTCGTGAAATTGGCTTTTCTGTGCGTCACTTTGTCTTTAATTTCATGTTTTACCAAAACATTAATAAGAAGTACTTTGAGCCGCCAGAACAATCACTTGTAGAGACTAATTTTTACGGTCGTTTGTTTATTTTTTATTCTTCCAATACATTGATTAGCCTATAAAAATATCAAACTTTCAGTATCATTCAAATTAATTTCACCAATAGCAGCCAAAATTGTGCTAAGTAATGGTTTACCATATATGAGGGCAATCCCAAAAGTCTTATGTTTTCAGGTATACAAACAACTATTTACTTCATGGTAGCGTTCACTTCATGGTAGCGTCCGACGGGAGCTACATTTTGAATGGCAGCCAAGCCAAGATAGAACATCCGAGCGAAACGCGACATTTACTTTTATGTAGTAGGATATTCCTCTTTTGCAGAGTGTGTTCATAATGCAAGTTATTTTATTGAGAAGCAACACAGTACGTTTGGACCGCTTGTGTGATAGAGGAGAGACGCTAGGTTTCACATCGCGCCCAAAATTCCCACACCCACGAAAAGTGTGTGTCAAGCTAATCACCAAAAAATTGACGGACAAACAAAGGACCAATCAAGTGAAGATCGCGAATGGCAAAATACAACTTGGCGACGCTGGCCCAGCCCGGTACAGTTCCGACTTTGATCCGGCAAACTTTTTTTTTTGTTTCCGATAATTAAGACCGCTATCAAAGATTACCGTTTTGGCGGCGTTGTGGCGATCCAGATAGGTGTAACGGCCGCTCTGAGCAAGGTTCCCGCCAAGTCGTTCCCGAGCGCGTATCGGGATGGGAAATTTTATAGAAAAAATTTGCAGATGTACGAGAGTGCTTCGAAAATTTCTAAACATTTGAAAACATATCTTGAACAATTTTTTTCGGACAACACTCGCATTACTTGTTTTAAGACATTTAACATACAATTTTGTCCTTACATTTGTAAGAAATTATGTCTACTACCAAGTGTTTATTCTAAATATCAAAATTATAATCAAGTAAGGTAAGCAAGGTATATAGGTAAGATATATGATAAAGACCAAGCAAGCAGCAAATACTCTTAATCAAGGTTGTAAACTAAAATCTATCAATAATTATCAAATACGATTTTTCCGCAGACACACACTCACACACACATAAATGAACTGAAAAAACGACCTAAAAAATCTTCATACTAGCTCTTGGATGAAGCACAACAAGCAAGGAACTAGATTGTGTATTCTTTAACCTCTCATTTAATTTTATTTAGAAAAACCACTGCTGAAAATCACGTATACTGTATACTGTACACCAGGTCTGAGGAGTTATATTAAATCTGCCATATTTAGCATAAAAACATTTCTGACATAGCTTAGCTTGAAACTAATATGATAAATTCTTAATGCAATGACGATTCCTTTGTGTCCTGCTGTTCCTTTTCATTTCATACTTCTTCATATTTGGCTATGCATTAAAAATGTGCTTAAACAGCCATATTACATTCCAATTTATCACATTGCAAGGCTATGAATTTCGACCATCAGAAAAGCAAGTCAACATATAATAATGCTTACGATCTTAGTCGGCTAAATTCTAAGTAGAATTCTCTTCAATTTGTTTTTTTAATTATCAATCTGGAGTATTTGTCAATTAATCTCAACATATTTTCCAAAAAAAATATGAAATAGAAAAAAATGTTTACATTTTCGAGTACACTATTTATTTTCGGGATTTTCTTATGTATCGTAATCAAACAATTTTTAAAAAAAAGAAAACTACAATATCTAACACTAACTTAAAAACTATTCAATTGTACAAATCCTATCTTAATCGGAAATATCCTCCATTTTATTCGGTGGATCGATAATTCGTTTTACCGTACCAGCTGCAGCGTGCATGTCCAAACCTTCAAGAATATAGGCCAGATTATCCAAGGACGCATCGTCATCATCGAAAAACCAAACATTTAACATTGCCCTGCACTGGCTGCTCGCAGAGCTGTTTTCAGTTTCGAAATACAATAGCTCGTCAGCCGAATAGCCCAACTTCTTCCCTAGCTTTTTCCAATCTCCGGCAATTTTCGCAGATATTTCTGCAATATTTTCTTTCGTAACTGGATTCGATTTGTGCGTATTTGTATCGTCTGGCGTTAGTTGTTCAGTTTTGAGTAGTTCTGGATCTTCTTGTTCTTCCAATGCGACAGTTTCTTGCTCATTGGACTCGACAGTTGATGTTCCTTCGCCAGCTTCAAGTTTAACTTCGATTTTGTCCTTTTGTATCTTCTTGCGAACACTTTCCAGATAGTCAGCAATGCGATATGACGGTGAATTGTATAGAGTGAAAAAATGTGGTGATTGTCGGGCAAGAAGTCGCAGTGCACGCCATTCAAATGACGGATCACTTTTTTCTTTCGGGTTTTCGAGGTAGGTTTCGAGTGGTGGCAAGAAGTTACGATCTTCACCTTTGCATGCTTGAAGATTGTCCGGCGATAAATTCCAGAGACGAGTCAGTTCAGTGCTTTATGTTGAATAGAAATTATTTGTAAATTTAGTTTCATTATAATTGTATATGAAAAGAGAAGACACAAAATACTAAAAATTGAATGGAAAAGGAACTAATCACAAATTAAAATCAATCTAGATGATTGTAAGGATCTATAAAGTTGTGGAATTGTTGTTATAGTTGAATTTGTAGATCAGTTATCGATCAATATGTAGTTCAATTTTCACTATGTACAATACATTGTCTTAGGATTGTGATAGATGTGTTACAAAATGTTTCTTTTCTGTTCGTATTCTAATCTTATAATGTATAAATCATATTGTTTCAATTTAATATACATTATTACCTCCTAGTGAAGAATATCTCTCGCTCTAAAGCTCTATAAATTTGATTCCAATTAGAAACCTTAATCGTCACATAAATGGGATTTCAAAAAATAAAGATTCGCAGTATTTTAAAACGTGTGTGGCATCTGAATTTTTCGTTACATATACAATTCGTTACAAATACAATTTTCGAATACATTTACGAGTATTCGAAGATAACACCAGTCAATAAAATTTTATAACGAAAAATTGCTCCCTAATTTTGATCTCTATAGCAACCGCTATTAAAAAGTGATATTTGCTTTGATTCGTTTGGCATTCACAGCAGCGGAAATTATTTTCTAGTACACAACATTAGCAATAGTACTACCTTGATCAAAAAGTTTCAGGAACGACCACCGTGTAGCGCTCTCAGTTACCCGATTTGAGTTCTTTTTTTTAAAGACATGTGCAGCTTCCAAGCAACTTTTCATGCTAAGAAGTGAGTACGACTCTTGCTTATTTTCAAGCTAAATTTTCGCCGGAACAGATTTCACGTGAAATTTTGTATGAAAATTTCACATGAAATCGAAGACAGTACTACTAAGCTTAAAGTACGCATAGCCTATCTCGTGCGACGATGATTATGACTGAAAATAGGAGTAAGTGCTCTTAAATTTCGATAGTTTTTTTTTTAAACTTTGCTCGTTCGTGAGCTTCATAATTTTTGTTTTTTTTTGGTTTGCTAAATTTATTTCTACGAGGATTAGGTTGGCTTATCATAATATGTATCATCCATCGTTTATCGATATCACCATAGTGTAGGATTGACCGTTAAATTTCACGAGTACTAATAGATATCCTTACTTCTCAGCTCATGCAATAAAGTTACGTGTTTCTTGTTTAGTCATGACTAGAGATGGGACTGCTCCTGCGATCACTGCTACTAATCGCACTGCTCTTTGAAAAGAGCAGTGAGCAGTGCGATTGCTTTCTGTTCATGTTGTTCAATTGCTCACTGCTCTTTTGCAGAGCAGATAGTTTTATGAAGAGCAGTGAGCAATTTGATTGTTTTCTGCTCATGCTGGTCAACTGCTCATTGCTCTTTTGCAATACAGAAAATTTTAAATGCTCATATATTCAGATTCTTTTCTTTCTACCCTTGCGAGTATTTTCGGACTTGCAAGTATTTTATTCAATTATTCAAAGAGTTTTTAGGGCAAAAGTAGCTGATATCGGACAAAATCGGCCAATTTTGGGTTAGAGTGGTTTCGGACATAACGGGCCAAGACCTATTGCTGTGATACAAAAATTTCGGTTTTGTAGGGGAGTAAGGGGTTTTTTGGCCATGGTTTGGCAAAAACTGCCTTTATGGCGCTTTCGATGATTGAAAGTTGTCGGGGAGTATATTAGTGATATATTAAGGGCGACAAAATTTTTGATATGGGAAATTGGGCAAAAACGTCCATAATTTCCAAAAAAAATTTTTTGTCTACCATGAATTTGGGGACCTTTCTGAGTTGTTTCGGGTGAAATTTCCACACAAATCTGGGAAAAAGCGGCCTAGTTTCTAAGATACGTCAAAATCAAATCTGCCCGAAAAACTGAAAGTAGCACTAAAAATGTTGAGATCCTTTTTGGTTCGCCAGTTGGCTTCTGCGGCGGTGCTCGTGACTGCACTCCAACCCTACCGGGGTTGTGACTTATGGGTGCATGTTTAATACACGTATAAATTTTGTTATCAATAAAATTTTCGACAAACTTCATGCTTCGGTGAGGCGAAGTGGAAAACCGATTGTTATAGATTAGCCAGGAAAAATAAATCTTTGAAATTAAATTACGTACTGCATAATACTGTACATGCATAATAACATTTCACGATGTTGCTTGCATCCAATGTATGACATTTTGAAAACCACAAAACTACTATACGATTTACCAAGCACTTGGCAATACATTCTTCTGCTAGCAAGTGCCGAATTAATGCAGGCAACGTATTCCCAAACATACTACATCTGTTCTAAACATGAGCATCCATCGCCACGGAAAACATTGGAACACATTGTAAGCATACAATGCGATTGCAATCTGAGGCTAGAAATCGCTGTATCAAGCACAAAGCGAAGGCGATGAGAAGGTAACGAGCAAACACTGGCAATGAGCAATCAAAAGTAGCGAGCGGTTTTTCGTACGCACGATACTGCAATCGCAATTGCGATTGAATAGCTGCTACTCTAAACTGCTCTTTGCTCAAACTGCTCTCTGCGATCACTGCTCAGTAAAAAGAGCAGTTAAGCACATCTCTAGTCATGACTAACTTAATTTCTACAATACTAATTGGTAAAATATGAAGCTATAAAAATATTCCTTTACAAGATTATATCATAAGGCAGCAGTACATTTCTAATGTCTTATTAGTAAAAATCCATTAACATAAATTACAAACTTATTAATGTTCATAATTCAACAAGAACCAATCATCCAGCAATTAGCATGAAATACAATAAGCTTAGTGAACTATCACTAGGATCTGTTTCAGAGAATTGCAGAGCTTACATAACTAACAGGTTCTTCAAAAATTCAATTAGATTTTACCATTATGAACCAAAGGCAAACATAAATCAATATTATCCTTATCAATATTAAGCCAACAGGAAACTTACACACTATATTGTACGAGGAAGGACTTATATCCTACTAATCTCAACTTAAAACTAAGAATAAGAGCCATACCTTAAAGCCTCGATTACATTGAGCGAGTTTACAAGCTACTAGTCGGCTAGTTTACAACCGGGCGTGTCAGCTAATCCGATAGTAATGATGACACATAAAACGTTATACTCGCTCAGTAGCCAACTAGCTAACGAGTTTAAAGCACGTGTTATGAATACGTTTTTATTAGTTTTATTAGTTACCAAATGAAATTGAACTCATTTTATACAAACTAGTCGACATTTTATACCAACTGAAACCAAGAACCACCGAGATACTCGTAGCTAGTTCACTAGCAACTTTGATTACACAAAGCTAGTTTACTAGCTAACAAGACCACATGCCAGCGAGTAGCGAGTAAAGTAGCCCGGCTTTCAACTTTTCTCGCAGATTGTTTACAATCTGGTAGAGTTAGCTAGTGAACATTATTACACTATTAAGTAACAAACGCACAGCCCACTCCCAAACAGGATTTTGACCCGTTAAAGAAAACAATATATTCATTTGAACATCTTGCCTCATTAACAATTTTGTTAAAATTCTCCCACCAACATCCTGGAAATTTCCTTTATTCTTATGAATAAGTTTTAAATTATTCGAGGGGGGAACAATTAGTTGTAAACAGAATTTGGTCAAAAATCTATTTGTATTTCGTGTAAATTTTAGAGTACATGGAATTACTGTTTGCAGTAGACAGCTCAGAGTAAAGCACTCTATTAGCCATCTTAATTTTGATCAACTCCTTCGACAACATCAGTTGTGCTCTGTACCTAGTCGGCAACTCACAGGCCATATCGAAAGCTACCACATTCGGAAGTCTGGCTGTTAGCTTCATCATGGTAAAAAATGTTGGCCTGGATTGGTTTTTTGACATTGACAGATCACAAAAAGGTTGAAGGATGCGTTTGTATTAAAATACAAAATTTGTATGTCCCTAGTGAAAAGCCTGATGGAAAATCTATGGAGATTTAAAGGTAGTTGCTCAGCTCTTAGGGGTAAAACTTTTTTGCACAAAGTTCTGATATTTTATTTGTGATAGATCAACGTGTATTGATATTAGAAGCGCCTAGCAGGTAATTATTTTGCAAGGAAATACGATTTCTTTAAATGCCACCAGAACAAATAAATTCACTTGACGTGGTTGTGGCACTGTTTTGGGTGTGGGATCATATTTTTACATCGTTGTTATGGTCCAAGCTACCGTAGGGGATGGACAGAAGTAGAACCAGAAATTGGCAACACCAGCGCTTAGCATTTACAGGAACAGATCCAACACAGATGCAGGAGTAGGTGCTGCAGTATACTCTGCAGAGTATATGAAAGAGAGATGTATACTCTGCAGAGAATATCACTGTAGTATTTTCCAGACGGAGGTCTCTGCGATACGAAAAGCCGTAGAACTGGTATCCGTCAAGGATACTGCAGATGGAAAGATAAAACCTTTTCACAGACAATCAAGCTGCGATAATATCTCACACGTATAAATTGAAGTGCGTATTTGACTCTATGCAGGCCCTGAACAGGCTAGGGGCAGAATCTTCCGAGTGTCCGGTCATAAAGGCGTTGATAAGAATGAGAAAGCGGATGCGTTAGCCAAGCATGTGGCCAACCTTCCCCTAGTTGGATCGCCAGACATCCTAATTCCTATCCAAAAGGTCAAATGCTTGATCAACTCCAAGATGATGCAGGTTGCGGTATGCAGATGATGAGCACCTTATACCTGCAGCGTAACCAAGATCAAGTAGGGTTCGTTCAATCTCACAGCTACCAAATACCTACTTGAATTAACCCGAACTAACAGCAAACGGCTGGTCGGTATAATTACTGGCCACTGTCTTGTAGCAGCGTAGGACTTGAAACTGCGACTCTTAACCAGTAATACTTGTAGGAACAACGCTGTTTTTGCGAGCCGTGGCTAGTGGCCCTCATGCACATGGCAGTGCAGAGTTTGAAGGACAAACTTCAATGCAGAAAATGGTCTAGGTCCTTCGATGGCCACTTGGACTCAATTTTATGTATTCTTACATGGTATCGCTGCGGGTCAATAGATCCATGCGTGTGCTTATGTCGGCCAGAAAACCTATTGAAAGGTAGCCCTCAGCTTTTAAAAGCCTTCCTTCATTTTTATGTGACCCAGAACGCTAATTACTAGTTTGCATGTGGATAAAATGTATCCTGCTTCTAATCGTTTTACAGTCGTGCAAAATAACTACGAATCCCGAACACACACATCATGATTATGAGTTACATAATATATCTGAGGTGTGCAATATCGTTTGTTATACCTTCATAGACTATAATAACGTAATTTTTACTTACTTTGCCATGTAAAATTTCCCTTGACGATGCGATTCCATCACCAATTCGCCTAAAGCTTTTTTCGGTTTCTTCGGTGAACTTTTTACCGTATCTTCCGGAACCTCGGGCTTTTTAAATTCCTTACAGCCATCATTTTTCCAGCTGTTCCACATTTCTTCACGCTGCAGCATATGCCGAACAGTTTTAGCGAACTTTGGTCCTTCAGGTGGCGTTTCTTCGATGAGTTTGTATATTTTCGCTTCAGTTTCTTTAATGAAATCCGATTGCGTCGTAGTAAGGTTGAAGGATTCGCTGCAAGTTACAATAATGAATGTCTTCATTGAAGAAAAAATAGAACAAAATCACAGGACTTACGCTTTGAATTTCACAGTCGATGTTAAATATTGGAAGAGTATAAGAAATTGTATTAGGACAGATCGTCGAAAGTTCGAATCTGATAGCTGCAAAGCAAGTAGCTTTGGATTTGTGAGGAATTTGGCGAAGAAGTGGTGTGGTTTTGGCAACGGCTCATCGACGTCCATTTGTTCGGCTTTGCGCTTATTGGAGCCAGTTCGCGGCTCTTCAAGTTTAAAGCTACTGAATGCTGCGAGAATACTGCCAGCATTCTGAAAAAGTTAAATTGCTATAGATTCGATCCAGAAAAATAATTATTTCACTTACATTGGCAAACGTCTTCCACTGCATCTTGTTATAGCATTGATTTGGATTCCGAAAATAGTCTTGAAGCGACCAGAACTTGCAATATAAATTGTAATCGATCTGAACCGGAACATCTTCGACGGTGTCAGCCAAAGCCTCACCCATATCTTTTCCCTCAGCTCCAAACTCTGTGATATTATCCAAATTAAATTCGGATATTATATTCAACCCTGATCGCTCAGAAAACGGGAAAAACTTTGCCAGGAATAAGAGGATGCGACCGCAGAATACAGTATTCTGAGACCTGGACAGCCGGCGCAACAAGTCGTTGCACATTCGCAGCAAATTATTTTTGCAGGGTGTGAAGAAAACTTCCTCTTTCCACACCGAAACTTTATCTTCGACGAAAGCGAAAATCTGCTCACACTTGTCTAGAGTTACCGCATCGAACGCATCACCCAGCAACACAACAGGAATCGTAGTTGATACCATGTCCTCACGTGCGGCGTCTACAGACAGTGCAATCAACTTTCCAACCTTTTCCACGTCTTCGATCAATTTGTAAAGTAGCATTTCACGGAATGTTTGATCAAGAGCGGGTTTCTTATCCGAATCGTTGTTATTTTTCAAGGCATCATACTGAATTTTAAGGACTTTGACGTCGTTCGTTTTGAAGGCGGTTTCAAGAGACTCCTAGAATGGAAAATGTAAACATAACCCAAATGGCTGACCAGAGCCAATTCGGCATTTGACTTACGTGGAAGAGTTTCAGAAGGCTGGTGAAATTCACTGATGGTCCTTTGGAAGTTCCTTCGCCTGCACTTGATGATGGTGATTTTTTGCTAGTGTTTGCCATTGATAACTACTCAAATAATAAAATTGATCCGAGAAGCTACCGGGTCCAGATATCGCTCGAGAATTGATTGACAGCAAGTGACAGAGGAAAGTTTTAGCAGAATAAGGTGCGGGGCAAAGGAGTAGGAAATTTAGGGTGCGTTCGGAATTATTCTATGATTATGGTAATTGTACCAAAAACTATAGGAAAACTTTTTAACATAAAAATTAAAATAATCAGACTATGTGTTTCCCGAATAATGTGAACTCTTTATAACATTTGTCTTAAAAAGGCATCAGTCATAAGTATTCAAACCATGCCCAACAATAAAAAAATGTTATCTCCAAATGTATCCCACACATGCAAAAAAGAACCCATTACAAGCAAATTGTTCCTTATTTTATCATAGCCAATACACTCTTCCTCATATGCTTTCGAATATTTATGACTTAGCTGAGTCGCATCATTAACTTTAAATATTTCGCTAAAAATTCTCGACGCCTAATTGTTTTATAAGCTAGCATATTTTTCCATAAT
Organism: Nemotelus pantherinus; assembly: GCA_963978885.1. Classification (NCBI taxonomy): domain Eukaryota; kingdom Metazoa; phylum Arthropoda; class Insecta; order Diptera; family Stratiomyidae; genus Nemotelus; species Nemotelus pantherinus. The sequence goes on from OZ022265.1 coordinate 21,937,836, forward strand.
GGCTTGTGCAATTCTACAATTGTACTGCTTAAAATCCAAATGTCAAATACTCGCCAAACGTTGGCATCCTTCAAAAAGCTTAACAGCTGTTTGTCAACTGCGATTGCTTCGTTTATCAACAAACGCGATTTTTGGCCATGTCTTCGGCCGAAATTCGTCATGCTTTGCGCAAAATGGATTTTGCTACTTGTGCGCGAGAAGCTTTGCTGCGAATTGGTAACAAAAGTTCGAAGGACTAGTTACATATTTCACTTTTTCTTCTCCGTAGAAAGCATCTTCATTAATCGCGGCAAACAAGACTTCGCCATGGATTTGATTTCGGAATTTATATTCCTTGAAAAAGGTAAAGATATCGATCAGCGCAAAGGATACGTGCCTGTATCCTCCATGAATCTTGTACAAGAATTCCAACTGGTAGTAGTACTATGTGAATTCTTCTCACGACCCGGACCAGATGCGACGCGGAATGCAGTGTTTCTTTCGCTGTTTGGAGCCACTACAACACCAGCACGATCCAGTGTTTTGGTTAAATTGATAAGCACTTCGGTATCTGCATCCATTGCACCACTTCTATGTGCAGCTGGGACGTGGATGCAGCAGGTCGGATGCACGTCTACAGCCAGTACGGAACTGGCTCAGAGCCTTGTTAAGGATTTCGTGATTTTCTCAAAGAAGACCTCGGACCAGTTAAGGCAGCTACCGATGGTTGCACCCAGGTATCGTTATCCTAAAACAGTTAACTGTGAGTTTATGTATTACGAAGTATTTTTTTAATATACAGATTTGCTGCAAATTTTATGACGGCCGTAGCTGACCTATACTTGAATGAGTCGAAAGGAGCTATTGTGTGCCCTCCAGACATGCTCCTCGACGTATTCACGGAGTGGGTAAGAAACAGTATTCAACATTTGATAAGAGATTCGAAAAATAAATTGCATACATTCGCAGGTCTCTGAGAATCAAAGTTTATGTCTCGCCTCACAGCAACCGTTATCTTTACCGACGGGTGCTATCGCGATGCCAGTCGTCACACCTTTAGCCGGCCTCATACGTTGGTGCGTCTTGGCACCGATAATCAATCAGAAAGGAGCCTACAGTAAGCTACATCTCGCCGTGCTAGAAACTCTGCTTCAGATTCCGCCACCCAATGGGCCTCCAACCGCGCTCAACGCACAACACCTCGCAGCAATCGCAAACCCTTTGAAAGGCCATGCGAGAAAACTTGTTTCAGAAGGCGTTAATCCCGAGAACGATGAAAATTTTCAAGCAAGTATGGAACGATTTGCTCAGGCTGTGCAAATATCCCTGTCAGCAAAATGTTTATATGGCAGCACGCCGCAACTACTGTGCATTTTGGAAACCTTACCTACGAACAGTCTCATGGAAATTGTAATAAAAGCAAACAAATCGTGATTATTGTTTTAATGCATAAACGGATGGAATCGCCGCGACTGTTTTAAACGTTCGATTCTGCTTTTGTCCTCTTCGTATTTCCTGCGCAAGTCTACTACGTGCTTCATCTTGGACTCTCGAATTTGGAACGTGTAGAAGTCGGTGAGCTCCTTCTTTTTCCGCTGGTGCTCGATTCTTTCTCCGACTCTGTTTATGACCGATTCTTTCCGCTGGAAACCGGATACGGGACCCCGTTTCGTGACTGTGGTCCATCCGTCATCATCTACGGTGCCTGCTTTCTCAGCTCGTTCTGCCGCTTTTTCCTTTCTGTCATACTCTGCCATATATTCTTCTATTTCTTTATTGAGATCGTCTTCTTTGATATTCGATTTAAGATAATCTTCCATCCATACATTCAGACCCGCCTTAATTACTGGCATTTCGGTGTCGTCGTCATAGAAACGCAGCTCTTTTAAATCCATTGCCCGACTTAGTGACATTGGAGACTGAAACACGACATAGGCAAATTTGAATTTGTTTAAAGGCGGCGCTGGATTGAATTTATCGAACTCCTGAGCTTCACCGCCATCCGAATCAACCGTTTCTTGGCAGATTACGTTTGTGACTTCTCCCACTCGGCAAAACGCGAGTTTCAAGTCATCGGCAGTAATGTAAGGCGGAACATTGACAACAAACAACGTTTGTCTGGCCGGTTTATCTGGGTCTTCCTTTCGAAATGCATGGGGTTTAATGAACATTTGCGGTCGAACTGTTGAGTTAGGTTTCAAGTATATGTGGACAACTGAAAGCACCACTAGTTAGTTAAATTCATTAAGGTTAGTTTCAGTTACATACTCCGAAATCCGTTTATTCCCGTCATAGTAGCCATGTTTGAGCGTGGACGTAAAAACCCGTGGAAACAGTGAAAGTTACCAAGGAGCTGCAACAAAAAGCGAAGTGCAAGCGAAGTGAAATGTTGACTTTAACGCTCTGTCAATTTGACATTTCTGGTCTCATGCATTTCGTTCTCAGGCCGCGGAAACGAAACAGTAGTTAGAAATTAAGTCTGTTCAATGCCGTTTATAGAATGCGGGAAAAATTTCGAATTTTCTTATTTTGCAGCTCGTTTCATTCGGACTTCTGGAATATTTTTCTGTGTCATTCGAACATAAGATTAACTTAATAATTTTTAATCTCATTTTCTTTATGGCTTAAATGCCACACAGGGGGGTGAAAATGCATAATAAATTTATAAAGGGCGATTTTGGCTTTTAAAAGTGGATTGATGAAGTTGGTCGACTGAAAAGTACGGAAATTGTGAAAATATTTTGCCTCTTGGACGAATAAAAACCTAATTTAGGAGTGGTAAAACAATAAACTGTTAGAATCACAAAGAAAACAGATTCTCCAGCATAATGGAGTCGCTGTTTTTCGTATGGTAATGATCACTCAAGGGATTTTGCTGACATGAAAACAGCATAAAGATATTAGACCATTACTCGACAGGAAGCTGTCTTTGTTTCGGTAAATAATCTTTAAGATTACACTTACTAACAAATTTTAAGATATTTACCACTGTAAAAATGGAAACTCAACTTCAAATGGAGTACAACAGAGTGCAGTAAATCGCATTAGCTGAGTCTTCCGTATCAGCCTCAATCACACTTTGATTTGTGGTCCGAGAGTCAGAAGCTCAAAATATATAAGAGCAAATCAAATTTCAGATTGATATCTAGATTCTTCTATAGCTGTTTACTTAAATCATCCGAAGTCGATTCACCACAACACAAATTTAAATGTTTTTTTTAACAGAACAGTAATTGTTTTTGTTCCGATAATATGACGTGATAATTGATCATCAAAAGGATCTACTATGGTTATACGCAGTCAGGATTTGAAAAAGTTATTCCATTTTCGTAATGTAAATATTTTTAAGTATATACACTGAAAATTTTATGTCAATCCGATAAATATTCTCGAAGTTACACGCATATTTGTGGACATCTCGGAGCGATGCAGAAGACAACATATCGCGATCTTTGACCGAAGAGCGAATTGGGGTACACGAAAGGGAAGAATGGTGGCAAGACAACACCAATCCGGACTATTGGAAGCTACCGCTGGAACTGATGGTTTTATTATATAACCCTGGAAGAGCCAACTCGGAGTAAGTTGGAAAAAAATTTTACTATATGTACAGCACCTGTTCATCAAATTAGGACCACTCACAATTTTTATAATTCCTTAGAAATTTTTACCCGTAGCGTAATAAAAATGCGGGTTTTTTTCAAATAAAATTATCTTATCTTATTCTTAGTGGCGGCGTCAACATAATGTGAGCGCAGTTACGACACCATAAACCCTTTATCCTTTTTTCGGGGTAATTGTTGACCTGTCCTTCTTGATGTACGTGTTTAGTGAGATTTGTGTTACTATATAATTCAGCGGAAAAAAACTGAAAGTTCATCATTATTCGGAATTTGTCAGGCAAGTGATTATCTGTGAGTGAAAAGAGTGTTTTTTGTTTACCTATTTTGAAAAAGCAGGAGTAATAAATAATTGTGGTAAAAGCTGAAAATATTGGACATTTTAAAAAAGCAGTGAATTTTGGTAAATTTTGTTCGATAAAACCAAAATGGGAAAGTGCAAAGATATTACCAATGAAAGTCAGGTATAATTGCTCTGTTGAAGACCGGAACACTTTCTTTTCGCGAAATCGTGAGAAGACAGAGAAAGTCTCTCATCAAACTGTGATAAGAATATCGAAATCGCTGGAGGAAAATCAAGCAATAAGCGTCAAAATTGTCGCGGTCAAAGGGAGGCAACGCCTCAAACTCGCTGAATAATTACCCTTAAGGCTCCCGAAAATCGTTTCGCATCTCTTAATACGTTACATCAAGAGTTACAATGCAAAGGGATCGAAATATCTCCAATGACGCTAAGGAGACGCTTGTACGAAGCCAACCTTATAGCAAGACGACCGGTAAAAAATACCAAAACTCACCGCGAAAATGCATCAAGCTCGGTTGCAGTGCACAAGAGCTTATCGCCACTATACTGTAGCAGATTTTAAAAATGTATTTGGCATTTTTAAACCGCATTTACCTGTTTAATTATCACTCAAAAACGAAATATTAATAAAACGAATTTTTCTCGAATTTTTTCAGATAGTATTTAGCGACGAATGCAGGGGGCCTATTATGAATCAAAATCCGAAATCGGAATTCATACGATATCGTATTTTCGTATTATGATTTGCTATTTGCACGGGAATCCGCCAACTTCGGATTGTAAATTCCGAAGGCGAGTTGTCTAATCCGACAGTTCATTCGTGGTCGGATTTTTTGGCGGATTCTGGTGGATTTTTAATTTTCGAATTTCTTTGCTTTCACAGTTCGATTGATATACGTAATTAAAACCTGGAATTCGGGTAACTGGTAGACACCGTGTGTTATAAATCGTAATTTTGCCACCAATTTTAGAATTCGTGATATTACATTCTTATAAGATTCTCCTTGTTTCGACTTATTAAATTTTAATCCTTATTTTTTGTTATTTTCGACTGACCATACTTAGGCAAAGCAAAATAAATTGCCATATAGTCAATTTTAGCAAGAAATATCAAAACTCCGTGCCACTTTTTCAAATTTAAATAGCTATTTTGACACTTGATTGGAAATATATTGGAAATGTGGAAACGATTTAGCCCATTCGAGTGAAGCTGTCTGCAGTTTAAAACAGGTATAAAATTCCGATTTCGGAATAGATCATAATACGAAATTCCGATCATGGGCGAGTCGGAAAATTTTACGAATTCCGATTTCGGAATTTGAATCATAATAGGGCCCCAGGTTAGAAGCTGTTACAGAGAGCGACCAATTGGTTCGTAGAAGGCCAGGAGAGCGATATAACGAAAAATGCGTTCTAAGGGCCGTGAAACATTCTCCATCCATAATGATATGGTCTTGTGACTTCGTCGACGGACCTGGACCATTGTTTTTTGTCGACGGGACAATAAACCAGGATGTCTACAGAGAGGTCATCGAGGACATTCTAATACCGTATTTTAATTATTTAAAGTCTTGTGAACTTTCTGACACCTTTATGCCGGATGGTGCACCCTGCCACAATGCCCGGTCAATAAAAAAACAATTTGAGCGCCCTTAACATTCCCGTTCTTCCTTGGCCAGTTAATTCTGCTGATTTAAATCCGATTGAAAATGTTTGGAGTGTACTCAAAACAAAAGTTTATTCCCTTTCTAATCATACACTAACGGTCTTGAAGCAAAATATTGCAGATGTGTGGGAAAATAGCCCCGAAATTAGAGAAATGATAGAGCGATGCTATGTAAGCATGCCAGAACGAATAAGTGCAGTTATTAGTGTTAAGGGTGGTCCTACTGAGCATTAAAATTTTATGTGGTTCGATAAACAGGGGCTGTAAAGTGCTTTTGAAATTCTGAACACGGTGAGCAAAATTTCTCAGAAACGGTTAATTGACTCATAAAGGTTATTTATTTGTGACCCTGGTTCCCTTCTTGTCTATAAATCAGCATAGACAACGTATATCGTCTCTAAAGCTTATCAAAGCAGAGAATAATTGTTACGGGAAACTCGATCGTTTTGCGGAATAAGCCTCCAATAGCAGAATCAAATTGAAATTATTTTTGCGGGATGATTAAAATTGAAAAATTTTATTTGAAATTTTTTTTTGACAAAGTGTTCCCGTATCAATAATTCTCTGCTTTGATAAGCTTTAGAGACGATATACGTTGTCTCCGCTAATTTATAGACAAGAAGGGAACCATGATCACAATTCAATAACCTTTACCAGTAAATTATATCGATGGATATAAGTCGAAGATGTTAAAATTTGTCACAACTAGCGTAAATAAAAATTAATGATTTCCCACTTCAAGTGGTCACATCAGTCAAGTCTGCACTGTGAGCTGGTTTCGTATGAGAATCAGTGCATACTTTCGAAACCACTTTGTCAAAAAAAGAAATTTTCAATTTTAACCATCCCGCAAAAACAATTCCAATCAGGTTAATTGATCTTTCACACATACTTTATATTATTTAGTGATTATTCGAAGATTTTTTCCTCGCCGATAAATATTTTCGATTTTATAAACAATTCAATGGCAAAGTTATTATTGAAAATTTATTGTTTTCTTTTTTTGAGAAGCCGACTTTTTGTTAAAAATCAATATTTTGTTTAATCCTTAAACATGCCAACACATCCACTACTCTCACCTCAAAATACACATCAAAACAACACTGTTAAAAATTTCAGCCATTCTCCATAAATATGTGTTGCTTCATTCCTCCCTCCGAAAAATATTTACATTCATAAAACAACCATTGATCCTATATTTTCACTTTCTGAATTTATTTTTGTTAAAATATCCTAGTGTTTCTTAGCGCCCTAAAGATTTCTATCTTTGTTTCTTGTTGTTTTCTTCTTTTTTTTTAATACACGACATATAAATTAGTTTTCTTATAATTTTTATCATTATTTTGAACATATTCACCTCTTTCTACACTACTAAATATTACGTACAGAATATTTTCAATTATTACTTTCTTTTCATTTGATCAATCCATCTTTTGTTTATCAGTTAAATTTTAATGCTTTCAATTTTCAAAACAACTATACATTTAGATTTCATGCTGGAATTAGAGCGTTTTGTTTTTCTTCGTTTCTTTAAAGTTTGATTTTGTTTGTATGTGTGTGTGTGTGTAAGTGTGCATTCATTGTTTTTCTTTTGTTTTGCATTCAGTTTATTGTCAGTTCTTATTGAAAACTTAAAAGAGAATATGAAATGCCGAAAATTACGATTCTATGTCCATACACATCTTTTGTGTTAGAAGTATGAAAGCTAAAAAAAATTGATTTTTTTTCTTGCATAATATTTATAGGGATTCGAATAAATTAATTGCGTTAAAACGGAAAAGGATTAAGATTATTTATCATATGTACAAGACAATTGTAATAATAGTAACAAGCGTATGAAAGTATTATTACAAAATATAATATGGAGTTTATCATTTGCTTTAGTTCCTATGCACTAATGTTGCAAAGCAATAACAAAACTTAGGTACTAGTCAAAACAATGTCCTTCTCGCGTCAGATAGGCTTTATCCTTCTTGTTGCTTATCGACGACGAAAGCTATATATCAACAGAGCGTTGATTTTGTATTAGAAATTATGACGCTCACTCCATGGTCGCCGCATGGTTCGTTTCGATGATCAGCAAGACTGTTGCAGAGGTGTAAGCCTTGTTCAAAGGTACTTTGTAGCATATGAGTGCCTACAATATTTTTGGCTCGCGAAAATCTTTCACTCCAGGTGAATAATTGTCAAATGAGTGCCAACGACGTTCCCTCCTAGACACAAAGTATACTTTCTCTGCACTGTTGCTCCTTTCGGTTCACGAATTATGTATAACCAACGTAAATGTCTGCAGCGACCACGAGAGAGCGGAGGATTCCGGTCATTTACTGGTATTTGTCGCCGATTGCGGATGCTGTTGTTGGTGCGACTGTGATTGTGGATTCTGAAGCTGATGGTTCTGGCTAACCGTCGACTGCTGTCTGTGTTGCTGTTGTTGGCGTTGAATCGAATTGGTACAGGGTGGTGCCGGAGCTATTTTAATAGGTTTTGTTCTTTGGTGGCCGATCATTGAAGTTGCAGCATTCGGTTGTCGTCCTCGGCTTTTACTCTTCCCTGGTGGTGATGTAGAAAGATTTTGGGTTGTTGATGTAGGTTGTGCCATAGCTGAAATCCGATCTAATTCACTCATTGCTTCCTGTATAGCACGTTCTAGTTGCTGATTTAACTTTCGGCTCCTAAAAAATGAACGTAAGGACACGCTTAGCAAGCAGTATAAGGTCTTTACAAATCTCGATTGTAACGATCTGAAATTTATATTTATCGGGAATTCCCAAAACTACTCCAAATCGATTCAAAAGCAAACAACTAAGAGCTATCTAATTCAAAATTCAACTTAATCGAATCTTAGAATTGGCCAATAATTCAACTTTCAAACAAATCAGGCAAACTAGACAAATGCATTTAATTATAGTTTTTGGAAAATTATTTCAATCTAATAAATCTAAAAGCAAAATTTGCAAAGAAAAAATTCAAAAGAAGAGATCAACACATTTATTTTTTTGTTCGACTAAAAACTTACTGACCCGATTTTTGTTTCAATGAAGTACCTATATTGCTTAAAGAAAATGCTATCTTGAGAAAAACTAAAATCTATTTTGTGATTGTTTATTTTGCTCACTTTCTCGTATCCTTCTGGGCTTTGTGATGTGCTTCCAGACCTTCGGAAAGAGTTTTCAGGCTTAGAATGCCGACAAGTTCGGAATTCGATCGTCCACCGAACCACTGTACCCAAGTTGAATCAGAAGGTGTACATGCACCGTCCGGCGGGCTGACAATCTTCCCGGGCCAAGCTGGATGACCGCGTGCCGCACCCCACACTAACTGCCCAACACTGAACGATGGTGGAGTGATGGTGAATCCGCCGATGCTATTTCCATGATTGGTATTCAGTGTTATGTTCCCAGGAGTGGTCGTAGTCCGAAGGGTAACTGAGGATAGTGAGGACGTTGACGAGGCCGACGATGCTGTTGGCGAATTCGATGGCGATTCTAAATTGAATGAATGGGTGGGTGCGATCGAATGTTTTTTTTTTTAGAAATATAGTTTACAAAGAGTAAATTATGAAGATTGAATGTTGCTGAGACTTTTGTTTTAGTCAATTGTGAGATGTGATGCCGTTTTCTGATGAATATTAGATAGAAACTTGACTTTAGCCAACAGTTTATGTAATTTCAATGAATCTTGCTTACTTTGTGAAGGTAAAATTTCAAGTTTCTTTCTTGTATTAATTGTCAATATTGATATGATGAATGAGATTATGATGAAAATAACACAACACAAATATACACTTTTAGGCGTATGTAAATAGCATAATGCGAAAGTGTAATGGTTATAACATTTACATTTTTTGAGCGTTAAAACTGAACGATAAACAGAAAATCCAGCACCTAAGCGAATTCAAAATATAGATTACATGTTGTAATATTAAACATGAAACTTGCACCGGTACCAAAGGTTAGTTTATGTTTAATTTAAAACCAAAAGTTGGATTATAGGTATAAAATCTACATGTTTTTAGCTGAAACGTTTCTAATTGTAAAACGTTTATGTGTTGACATTCATTCGATTCTAATGTAACTAATATTTTAATTATTTTACGATAATTTTTTTGCTAAAATCTGTAGCATAATTCATGTTTTTTATATTGCTTAAAATAATTTTTTTATACTAGTGCTAGGTCGGCTAAAAAACTAATTGACGCTGTTTTTGTTTTATTATACACGTTAATTTACTTCCCAATTAATTTTATAAATGGTGGCATCATTATAATCGTGCTTCGCGTTACTAATAATTTGATTTCTGCACTTACTTATAGCAAGGCTCGAAAACTTAATTTGCAGGCATATTTAGATCTGAATATTTATCGGAATCATATACAGTGGCTTAAAACTAAACTCATACATTTATCTGTACGAGGTACGTTCGCTAAGTCATTGATTTTGATAATCGATGGTGCTCTGATCGCAATTTATATTTTATTTTTAAAATTTGACATCTGATTTATGTCTCTATCTAAAATTATAAGTAGATCTATCAAACAGTTTGGTTTTAACAGCGTACGAAAACAAATAAGTTTGTAATTCAAAATACGTTTAAAAGCTACAGTATCCCGCCATTGAATTATGACCGATTGCATTTCTGAAGAATTTTGATAATTTTATGAACACTGAGTGTCGTTTTTGCTATTTTTTTCTCGGTAAAGGGGAAGTTATGTATCTATACCTGTAAGTTATAAAATGGGTAATCCAAAATTTCCAGATGTTCAAACGAAACAGCAATTATAAATAAGTGCAAAAGTGCATTCCTTATCATTTTAAGTTTAAAGCGTGTTCGAGACAGTTATCAAAGTTATAAATGTTCAAAGTGAAAAAAAAAACAACAAGTAGAAATCTGTGAGTGAGTGAAATTCAAGTAAATGACATTGGAAGTTTAGGAAAATTGAGAAGTGAAGTGAAGTTACTATTATTACTAAGTCAGTGGTATAATTTAGACAATATGGATAAAAAGGCTGATATTTCGTCAGAAAAAAAGCGCAAGTTGTAGCTTTATTGAATGAACAGAAGTAAAGCTGTGCCAAAATTGCTGAAATTGTAGGAATTTTGAAATCCTCCATGGTCATTATTGCCAAAACTGTGCGTAGCCTAACCGATTCAACAACGGTCCCTGCGAACAAACGAGGACTGATGGAACAAACAACACTGATAACGGATAGAACAATCATTCAGAATGCTTTGCTGGAGCACAACGCACCAGCTAGGGCTATTTTGAGGGATCTGAACGAAGCTGGCGTCAGAATATTGCTGAGAACTTTGGAACGGCAATTCAAGGAAAACAACCTTTCAAGCAGACGGCCCAAAAAAAAACCAAAATTAACCAAAGTTATGCGCAAATGAAGACTATATTGGGCGAAAATATACAGCAGCTACGGGAGTGAATACTGGACTAAGGTAAATTCCTTTGTTTAGCATATCTCATTTCATATGTCATAGGAAGAGACAGCCTCACGAATCATTTAACTTTCCTAAAACTAATTTTCTCCTAGGTTATCTTTAGTGACGAATGCAGATTGGAAGCGGTTATGGAAAGTAAAAAATTCGTTCGAATGAGGCCCCACGAGAGATATTCAGAAGATTGTGTGGTTCGGACAGTTAAACATCCGCCCCCAGTGATGATTTGGAGCTGCATTACAGCTGAAGGTCCGTGCCCAATCTATTACGTTGAGGGAACAATGCGCTCTAATCAGTATATAGACGTGCTGAGGTATGTTCTTCTGCCATGTTTGGATACCTTAGGACATCCAAAGGAGGAATCATCTTCATACAAGACGGTGCTCCATGCCATACATCGAAAGCTAGCATGAATTGTTTCAGTTCCCTAGAATTTGAGGTTTTACCTTGGCTTGGTAATTCACCTGATTTCAATCTCATTGAGAATTGCTGGGCCTATTTAAAATCAAAGGTGTATAGCCGGAGAAACAACACAATCGCTGCATTGAGGAAAAATATCGAAGAAGTGTGGAAAAACGACGATGGAATGCGACAAATGATAAACAAATGTGTAGAAAGCATTCTTAGTAGAATACAAGCAGCAATGCAGGCCAAAAGAGCAAGCACAAAATATTAAAATTCAATCAAAATTTATTTTTTTATGATTAAAGCAACCATGTACCAATAAATAAATGTTATTGCAAAATAAAAACAATTGAATTTATTCTGCTTTATTTAAGGAAAAGCTAAATTTTCTAAAGTTTGCTGATCGATCATAATTCAATGGCGGGATACTGTAATGTTACTCCAAAAAATCCATGGTACTATTTGGGATTCAATAAAAATTAAGCAATAAAAAGCGTTGGATGAAATGAATCTTATCAGATAGCCTGCGAACACATTATACAAGAGATAATGTGAAGCCACACTTGAAGTTTACTCTTTGCACATAAGAATAGCAAGTGATACATTTGGAAGAAAAGGAAAAATGCAATTTAATTCGATTTCTTAGCATAGTATTTTTTTTAGAAACTTTTCGATTTTATTTTCCCTATGCAAGGGCGCTTTCAATGAACACTTTTTATTTTCAATTTCATATTATTAAGGATATGTAATGGTTTTTTCTTACTTCAGCCAACTTTCAATTCAATTAATTGAAATGCATTTTTTGCAATAATCAAACTTATTTAATGAATTAATCAATAATGTTCGAACTACGATAAATTAACATTTTTACAGAGTCTATAATATGCGAAATAACATATAATCCACACAATATATAAAAGCAATAAAAATTTGCTTGAAAATAATTCTGCATCCAGAACGAACGATTGTCCGTTACACACAAGAGTAGTTTATGACGATACGATATGAACAATGTTTTGCTTGCCACTACAGCTGGTTTGGCGTTATTCCAGAAAATCATCAAACACAGAACCGAAAAAAGAGTAAAAGCTTGCACTACTGCGAATTTTCCGGAATGACTATTGCGAAAAATGCAGAATAAAAAGAAAAAAGACACCACGGACGCAAAATGCAATATGCTCTTTTGACTTTTATAAATGCGGCGATGTTTTTAACGCGCTCGTTGAAGTTCGTCGGTACGTGAGAGGAGTTTAATTTATGATTTTCATTAGTGCATATTTTTTTATTGGACATTTTTTCATTGTTGTTGTTATATATTCGTATATGTAGAAGAATATCGAATTAAGAGAAGTTTTTCATTACATGAATTTTTTTGTGAGTGTTTTAATTGGATGAAACATGGTAGAGTAGTAGCGATGCAGAAGTTTAACCGAGATTAATGAAAATACAAGTGTAGTGTTGAAATTGATAGTTATTGTTCGTACTGTTTGGGACCATTTGTGTAACACACACCAAAAACTATGCATTCTCGAAGTAATTTTATCGTTTTGAAAAACTATTGACGAAATTGTATAGACTGCTTATCAGATAACTAAGATGATTGACTTTGTCTGGAACTCTTTTCTACACTTTTCTGGCACTGCTATTTTTGTGCCTGAATATATAGATGGTTAATGTGCCTGAATATATTGAAATATTTGCGATTTATTATCTTTTTTTAAATATAACAGCAACATAAGCAGAAATAAGTAGTAAACTATTTTCGAATAAACTGAGGTGCTCAATAAAAATAATAGTGTAGGAACGACTTTAGGAGGAATAATTGGGTAGATAATATAATAGATTTAGCTACCAATAATAATACAAAATATAACTTTATAAATAATAATAAGAAATTAGGTTCAAAGGCGTCATCATTTTTTTGGGACCTGATTAATAATTTAAGTTAATTTACTATGATAGAAGAAGTCTCCATAGTACACTTAGCACGCCAAATATACAAAGGAAAAGTAAAAATATTCATATTATCGTAATAGAATTCAATTATTACTTTCCGAACGTAAGAAAAAGTCAGCCCCATGCCTATATCCAGCAACTTATGATATGCTCAACGGAATGTATAGAAATAGTGCTTTTGTAGCTGCCAATCAAATTTGAGAATTGGATGAAAGAGCACAACAAGTTCTTTAAAATTGTCAATAGACGTTATAGAATATCCTTAAAGAGAATAGGAAAAAATTAAGTTAGTCATTTTATATCTGTAAGACATTTGATGGCATTTAGGTATATTCGTAGTATGTACATTTTCAGAGCACCAATCGCACAGAGTACAAATACCATTTTTGTAGCTAGAGGAAGTTATTGATACATCAGCAAAAACGAGACAAATAGAACGAATAAAGGAAGAGATATATTTATAAAAACTAGGCATAATAATGGGTTAAGAATCGGTGGACTAAAGTGGCGGAAAGCACAGTTACAGCACAGGCACAACCAAAAATATGTGATGAAAACCAAGACTTAAAAATATCAGACACCCCAAAAACCTCAAAGATCTGCAAGAAAACTTCTGTGATCCACAGAATCAACATCTTTTGAAAAGTCAGTGTATACTACATCTACTTGTTTCTGTTGGTCTACAGCAGAAGCAATCAAGTTAGTGAAGGATATAAAATTAGAGGTGAGAGACCTGCCTTTGATGAAATAATGTTGCTCCGGAGCCAGGAAAGAATGGAGAGGAAGCAGCCTGTTGTGAACAACTCGTTCAAGAACTTTACCAAAGCTAAGAAGGTACGAAATGGGACGATAATTGGAAATTCAGCTTGAGTCTTCAGACTCTTGTGGATTGGTTGGAAAGGAGCCAGAGAAGAGCCGAGGTTAAATTTAATAGATAAAGGAACACAAAAATGACGATCAATGTGACTTGGCCAACAAGCGACACTGACATCAAGACACTCGATTAAGGATTCAATTTCTAATTTTTTTGTGCGAATGAAAGAGAAAGTAGATGCAGCAACTTGATGAGCTTCATAAGGTGAGGTTGAATTGCGTTAGGAAAAAAAAGGAAGAAAAGGAGGAAAAGTATTTTGCGAAGAAGTAATTTCTCGTGGTTTAGAAATACTGGTATTATCAATGGAATGGCCATACGGGTTTTTGAGGATTAGAGTTTATAGAAGACTCGTCACTTACAAAGAAACCGCGCATAGCCTGATTGAAGGCAATTTCAGCAGCAGAACGAAGCCTCAAAAATTAAAGAAAATCATCATAAATGCGTATAATTGTAAATCAAGCGCAAGCTGCATCTTTTGCCTCATAACGCCGCAAGCATGGAGCGTCAGTTTATTGCAAGGACGAATAGAAGGAGTAAAATAAATTTACCAATCGTGTGTCAAATGGAGCCATTAACTAGTTCCTACATTATCTGCAAAACCAGTACAGACCAGAATATTTGAATACTGCATCTACAACAGACCTCTTAAGGCCAGCACATCTTGAGTGAAAAGGTAAGCCGTAAACCCAATACATAAAAAAAGAGGAGAGCTGCCTTTTTCGTCAATGCATTTAGTGTCCATACATACTGACATGATGATAATTTAGATGTATCAAATATCGAGCGCAAAGAGAGCTTAGAGCGCAAAGTTGTGGAATCTTAACATTAAGATTTTAAGAGAACTATTGAAATGATATGCAAAAGAACAACGTAGCGGCGCGAAAAAAACAACAAAGAAGAAAACGTTGTTTTCAAAACGCGATGAAGAAACGAAGGGTTGAATTGCATACAATCAAATTAAATACGGAGTGAAAGTAAATAAAGTTGACAAACTTGACACAGAATTCTATGCCTTTTCAATCAGGCTTATATAAGAAAATTTAGCGACTGTCAATAGCATAAGGTAGCCTCAAAATTTTATTCTTCGATACTTTTAACGTCGCAACAGAAATAAAGTCGAAAATTAAGGAAATATCGAGGAGAAATAATTACTAATTGAATGAACCGAAAGGAATAGAAATTGAATGGAACAGTTAATAAAATACCTGTCTCGATATCGCATTAAATAAAAATATACAAGAGAAGGAGGTAACAAAATTACAATGAAATCAAGTGAAATGTTATGAGAATTTTAGAGAATGAAGCATACATTCAGCAAATGAATTGGAATAGAAAAATTTATGAACAAAAATTGTACAGCGATAGCTCTAAACAATTTTTAATTTAATTTACAATAGCATTATGCTCAGTGCTTTTTTATTTTTGTTTTTCATTGCACCGTTGAATACTTATCATTTGCTGTTTAGTATAATAGCTGTGATTGTAGCGACACCATTTTGAATAGTTTTTTTTTGTCTGAGACATACCTATATACGTCTTTTTATCTTTATTCATTTAAATATATTGACGAACAATTTTGAATACAAAAATACATCACCAATATAATAAAGAAACGATTGAAAATATATTAGCCTAGACCAACATTGAATGAAAAAATTATTCATTTATGAAAATTAAGATATATTTGAGTATAGATGTATATTAATTAATTTTATTAAGATAGCATAGAAATCTTCTACGAAATAAAATTGATTTTATACTCATTTATAAGCAAATTCGCACAACCTTGTATCAATATCAATGCAATATAGCAAGTTGCGAATAAAATATCATTTTTATTTGTTTAACGTTAATCCCCACTAGTCTATAATAAATCTTTTATTCAAATACTGGTTCTATCAAATTACTAAAGTCATGTCATTTTAGAATTGTTTATGACATACATCACTTTTCAATTCTATTATTCCTTTCATTTTTCAATTTAAGCTGATGACAAATATAACTTAATGCTGCGAAAATGCATAATTTACCGAGGCCGTTCAAAAGAATAGATTTAAATTTATCTAATCTACTATGATAGAACATTTGTATACATTACGAAATAACAACAGCAACAACTCAAACACTAAAACCCACGTCTTTTATATGAAAATTATGAGGATAAATAGAAAATTCATCTCAATGTTGGCATTAATTCATGTCTAATTGGCGTGACGAAAAATATTCAAAAAAGCATAGCTACAGACACAAGAATTAACATAGAAATGGGAATATTTTTAAACGTAAAGTATTTTCGGTTCGGAGTGCGAGACGTTGAAATCCAAATTGCTTTTGGGTTGTTGATATATGGTAGATAAGTTTCGATGTATTGAAGATTGACTGTGGTTAGATTGTGAGTTTTTAACGATTTGCGGGGCTAGTGCTCAGTATCATACTGGATTCGGATGCCCATTTTTGAAACATAAGATTAATATCATCACAAACCATAACTGGTGCTTAGCTGGATATTTAACAATTATTAACTAACATAGTTTTGTTTATCTATGTATTTTTTCCGAACAGTTTCAAGTGTTTCACTATTTTTCAAAATAATATATCATATTTGTTATCGAAATGCATAACTGGAATTTCGTAGCAAGCTATTTAAATGTATTTAGACAGACTAATGTAATTGTAACTAAGACAATATAGTGGCTTATACGTAACTTCTTCAACCTTTATGTATTTTTTATATATTTCAATTGTAACATTGAAGGAACTTTATTTATTCATTGATCAAAAACTTAAATATATTTAATTTTATAACATCTTCAAAGACTTTACCTTAAAAAAAATGTTTATTCGTGTAATTACATTATACGATTTTCTTTGAAAGATACATTCATTTTAAACCAGAAACAAAACAAAAAACATTCAACTCATTTTGTACACTCATAACGAAATACAAACGAAATAATAGAAAAAATACACAAAATTGTTAGCCAATTCCAAAATATTTAAACTACCAAACCATGAAGACATGCAAATTAATTATCAATCTCAATCAAAACAAACAATTAAACAATTACAGATAATTATTTTTACATTCCCGATTTATATGGAACAATGCACAAAAACAAAAACAAAAACAAAATCGTAAATCAATGTTTGTGACAAGGAGTGATGAATGAAATTGTTGTGCAAAATACAAAGTTCGTACAGTGTTTCAGATGTAGATGATACTGAATGTATGTTTATTCAAAATCAATTTCAAAGTAATTCTTTACATGTTTTCCAATCCGTACTTACCATGTGAATCTGGTGGCATTTGATTCGGACTTTCATGAATAATGGTTGTTGTTGTAGTTGTTGAATTGAATTGCGGCGGAGTGTCAACTCGTCTAATTTTAGCATCGGATGGCTTATACATGTTTGTATTGTTTGATTGATATGAGTGGTCTACAAGTAAACATATATACAAATGCATTAAATTTTTCATGAAAAAATGACTTAAATACCAGGTGTACCGGTTAATAATTCTCATATTTTGAGTAGGATAGCACTGGAAACAAGACTTTATTTCACAGTGTGAACTCTTCTTATGTTATTTTGCTGCTAAAATCGCAACCTTTCAAAGCGCATTAGATGTACAAAAGGTTTCGAGTTTTTTTTATAATTAGGGCGACGACGATGAACGGGGTTCGTTTGGAGCTAGTGAAGTGATTCACCCTTTTTTCTCCAGTTTTCTCTGTAAGCAGTCTTGCGCGTAGCTATGATAGCTAAGTTACGGGCAGTTTAGGGATGTCTGCAGTGTATATATTATACATTTGGGGTAACTCCCGCTACAATTTGATGATAAGAATTGCTTATCAATTCTGACACATAATTTTTCCCCTTTAAGAAAAGTATTCGAATTGCATGCATTTTGAAAATTAGTCCTGTCGCCCAGTCCAATCGATTTTGTATGGCTAAGACTTTGTTGGGATGTGTTGGACCACCCTTGCTGGCTGGGGTTTTACGGAGTGAACTGGTTTGAAGCTGAACTGCTCTTCCGGGAGAGTGTTGTTCTCGGAGACTTTTCCCTCAAGCGAGAAAGAGAACGCGTTCGGCCAATTTAGCTCTATTGATTACAGGAGGCTGATTAATTTTCAGCTTTACAGGAATCTTCTGTCTTTACCAGTTTCCGGGTCAAATATTGGCTAATTTCCATACATGTGAATACTTCCTCAGATGAACTATGGCATTGATTATGTCCGTTATAATGTGTAGTATGTTGTCTGGTAGGTGTGTCAAGCAAATGTTGTAAATGTTGCCTATCGCACGTGATTTTTGACCTTTCAGTCCGTTCACCAAGATTTACATTTCCTCAAGGTCTACAGACTTTATCGGTGCTGCCTCCCGAGGTTTAAAACTGAGAAGATCGTTCGATGTATTTTCCATACTGCAGGTCGTCCTCAGATGAGATGCTCTCCTGGAGTGGTATGTCCAAGGAGTCTACAAATGCATTAACTTTATCTCCACTGTTATATTTTATGCCCTGTATGCCGCAGATTGGGGGCATAAACGGTTTGTTTTTTGTCTTGAAATATCGACGCAGTTGCCATAGGGTGTTATCCCCAGGCTCAATGCTTGGCATCAAACTTTCCCACTGCTTATTCTGATGTTGGAATATCTGATCACATATGTAGTTGGTAAGCCCTTTTGCTTTCCACTTTATTCTAGGGTCAGCTGTGCCCTTAGCTCTTCGCCGGAGTTGATTTCTCCTCCGTATAAGTACCTTAATCGACTTAGGGAGTTAGTAAAGACTGTGTTCAACCTCTACCGGAGTTGTGATCGTATTGTCTTCTTCTGCCTGCTTTATGACATTGGTGAAGAAATCGATTGAACCCCTTAAGTCACTGGCCATTTCAGATGTTTCTAGTGTGATTACTTCGGCCAGTGTAACTCGGAAAGGTTGATTGATGATTTTCCTCTCTTTAGGGGTCGTTAATGTAAAGCTGGTCCTCGAAAGAGGACCGGCTTGTGGTCAGATTATAGTTCGTCGAGAACGTTAATATGCACATATTGGTTGCGTGCGTGTGAGATCCCTAAATTGAAGGCGTCGTTATTTAAAGGGCCTCATTGGCGGTATGAAAGCTTGATTATTTAACTGTAATATAACGGTTATGTTCGATCCCAGCTTTCTTACCACTTTAAATTAAGCGGCTCCTATTGCTTTCCTCGTTCAATCAAAAGAAAAACGCAAGTTATTAACCTTGTACAAACTTATGGCGATGATGTTTTAACGCAAGAAGGTTGTATGCATTGGGTTCGACGATTCAAAAGTGATGATTTCATCTTTCAAATTCAAATGGGAAGACATCCGGACCAGCTGAAAAAATGCCAAGATGGCTCATTGCGAGCATTGTTTCACGAAGACGATACGCAAACTGAAATGATAGAGAGGTCATATGTTAGTCCCCAAACCGTTTTTGATCGTCTGCATGCCATGAGAAAAAGTCAGAAGGTAGAGAAATGGGTATCACATCATCAGAACTATAGACAAATGGAAAAGTGAGCAACGCAGTGCGAAGTTTTGCTTTCTTGGCATGATAGAAAGTCTTTCTTGAATCGAATCATAGCTGGAGACGAAAAATTGATGAAATGTGAAAGCCCTAAACGCAGAAAGTCATAGACTGACGTAGGACAATCATCCAAGACCAAATCACTTCGAAAGGAAGACAATGCTGTTTATTTGGTGGGATCCCAAGGATGTCGTTTACTATGAGTTTTTGAAACCAGGTGAATTATTTGGTACCGTACAATACTGGCAACAAATAATCAATTTAATGACCGAGAAGCGTCCAGCTCACTCAACAAGAAACGGAAAATTGATTAATAAGCAGCGAAACAGGCTAGTTGCACTATTTCTTTGCTTAACTCGCTGCTCTTGCTCTATCCCTCGAACTTTTCAGACTTGGCTGCGTCCGATTATTACTTGTTTTCATAGATATTTCTCGCACTTGCCCAGAGACAATAAATGAACAACTACGAAGACATTGAGAAATCGCTTTATAACTGAATCACCTCAAAATGCGAATGATTGTTCTGAGCGGGCAACCATTATTCAAAGGACAGATGTTTCTCCTAAATTAAAATTATTTGTTTTACGGAAGAATTGAGAATTATTAACCGGCACACCTAGTAATATAACCAAGATGATAAACTGGCAGTAGTTACCACCAACATTGAAAAACACTTACTGCTACTTCGATCATAGTCCGTTGTCGACGGTGACTGTGCACTGTCAGCAGCTACAGGCGACACAACTGAATCGGGTTCAGAACTAGAAACACATTGTACCTAAAAAAAAACAATATATAGTAAAACATAGATTTAAACAATAAATCATCTTTAGTAAATATTTTACCATATCACTTCCTCCACTACGTTGACTTGGCGGTCTTTCAGGACTTCTGGGACTATGAGTTGTAGTATCGGGTGGACTTGTTGTTCCTTGGTTTTGCGCTTGATCGTGATGAGTTTGACCTGAACTCGTACTACTTGCGCCATTAGAAGTTACTCCTCCACCGCCAGCTCCTCCCATTGTTGTTGGAGTTGCTTGTTGATGCTGAACTATCGCCGTATTTTGTTGCACAAATGTTGTGGTTGTGCCAGCCGGATTGGATTGTGGTACTACTAAGCTTACAGGTGCTCCATAAATCTGACCCAACGGACTCATTTGATTGTTTCCGCTTACAATGAATTGTTGCCCTGTCGGTCCGTTAGGTGAAAGAAAATTTTTGTTTTGAGGACTTGAAGCGCGTAGAACCATTCCCTGTGGTGTTATAATATTTCCGCATGCTCCGATGTTCTGGATTTGCAAGAGTGTTGTATCGGGAGCGACTACCAGACCAGCAGGAACTAACAGCTGCTGCCCAATTATGTTCATGGGCTGAAGTATTTGACCATTTTGAAATATGATCTGCTGTTGGGGCGCAGTAGGCTGAGTATTCTTGTTCATCACTGCGATTCCTTGAATACCAGGGCTTATTTGGAATCCTTGTGACTGATATTGTGGAGCTAGCTGAACCATAGACGTCTGCTGTTGCTGCATGTTGGGGCTTTGCTGAGGCGAAAGACTCGAGGGCGTGGACGGTGACGAGCTGGAGCTGCTT
Source organism: Nemotelus pantherinus (assembly GCA_963978885.1). NCBI lineage: Eukaryota > Metazoa > Arthropoda > Insecta > Diptera > Stratiomyidae > Nemotelus > Nemotelus pantherinus. The sequence continues at coordinate 21,959,223 of OZ022265.1, forward strand.
TTTCGCTTCTTAGCCTTTCGTTTTACATCAGGCGAAGTGAGGATGATTTGCCGAGTTTGTTGTTGTTGTAAGAATGTTGACGTACCACCATCTTGATTTACGATTTGGCTAACCATTTGACCATCAACGGTCGTGAAATTGGGCTGAATAACATATCCGTTTGGTAACGTATTTAGCACCACTGTCTGTTGACCGATCAGACCATTGTTATTTGGAGATATTAGGTTGCCTGACTGATTCAATATGTTAGCGCCATTCGGAATCACCTTTGTTCCACCAGGACCAGTTTGAATTAAATTCAGATTCTGGCTATTTTGTTGGATTAGATTTGAGTTGTTTAGTAAAACTGGTTGCATTCCGTTCCCCGTTGAATTGACAATGAAATTCTGTCCGTTCTGACTAATCAAGTTTCCTCCAGCCGACTGAATCATATTCGTCGAGGGCTGAACTAATCCTGTCGTCGGGTTCTGAATAACCAGACTATTATGGGAATTCTGAATAATGTGGTTTGCGGAATTCGTTACATCAACGCTATTTACAACGCTACCTTGCTGATTTATAACAGCCATACTTTGCTGATGCATCATACTGCTGTTGTTCGGACTACTTATCAAAACTTGGTTAGTTGCAGATTTGCTGCCCTGAGCAGGAACAGGCATGACAATCAGTTGACAGGTTGACGTCATGATAAGCTGGTTTCCTGGTTCGCGCATTGCAGGCTGCAGTTGGATGCCAGATAGTGCAGTTGATACCGGGATTAAATGGTTCGGAGATAATTTCTGAGACTGGTATTGAATTTCTCTGACATGAGAGGATTGAGAATCAGATCCAAGTCCGACTTGCAAGGAATTTTTCTCGGCTGCAGTTGATGTTGTAGTAGCGGTTAGAGTTCTACCAGCTTGGACTGAAGTGATGGTGTTTCTGCCAGTCGTTTGACAAGTTCCATATGAACTACCTTGTTGGTTTCGAGACGAACTCCGTGAAACCGGGGACGGGGAGCTCTTGATGGTGGATGAAGTTGACTCCGAATCAGCAGGAGATGGACATGTAATAGGGCTTTCGTTGCTGGTGGAGATTGCACCCACCTGAGCTGGGCCCTTGGGGTCCCGTGTGCCTCTAGCTGAATCTGAGCTTGTCTGACTAAATGTTGTGCTGGATGACACAGGTGACTCGTGCGATACTCCCACCTTTAGAGTGCTGCTGGATGAGTTTGTGTAGCACGTAGGAGCTAAACTTACGAATGCTCCGGGAGAAGATGAAGAGTTCGAAGATTTCCCACCTACTTTTTGGATCTGCTGACTCTGTCTGTAAAGCATATTGTGTTGTTGGATTTGCTGTTGCAGTTGTACTTGTTGCTGCGGTTTTAGCGGCATAATCATGTTATTACTATCACAGTTTTGCTCAACTTGAACCATTCCATTTGGAAAATGCGTGACCGTTTGGCCACCAATGGTCGTAGTAGTCGCTTGTTGCTGATCGGTTTCGCTAAGGAAGTGAGCGTTCCTTATTAGATGAGCAGTATGGTTTGGATTCTGATTGGCTTGATGTTTATCGACTAAGTAGTGTTGCTGATGTTGACTAGAAGGAACATTGTTACTTGTAAGAATGTGTTGCGTTTGTGAAAACGTCTGTTGTTGTATGGCCTGTTGGCTGGCAGGAGAGAGACCTTGTTGCGATTGTAGATGTTGCAGTTGGTGCTTATCGCCTATTCGAGAACGTGCAATCATTCGAGGCTGATTCTGTTGATACAAGAAATTTGACGCAACTCCTGTCTGCAAATGATTTTGAGGTTGAGATTTGATTCCTAAATTGGTTTGATGCTTGGATTCTATGTTTCCATGAAGACTATTTCGGGGATACACATTTTGATTTTGCTGTATCACAGTATTTGATGATTGTTGTTGTTCCGTTCTGACTGGCAGTATGACTTCGTCCACAGATTCTTCTTCGTCTGGATTATAGTTTTCTTCAGACAAAGCAGCAGATGCTGACGGAGTAGCTCCACTTAAGTCAGGACTGCTAACAACATTCAGTATTGAGTTATGCAATATGGCGGTTTGCTGGTCAAGGTATCCAGTAGGATCGTCTTTGAAGTTGGGCTTCTTTTTGTTAGACGATGCGGCCGTAGCACTCGGCGATTGGCGGCTTTTAGCGATTCTGGATTGAATCAGTTCAGCCTGTTGCTGCTGCTGCCACGGCGGTGTAATATTTTGGGACGATTGTTGCAGATGCGATTGAGGCAGAGGTGGTATTCGCTCTCCATTCGCTCCGTATATTTGATGATGTTGCTGTTGTTGCTGTTGCTGCAGGCTTGTACTTTGGTTTGTTTGATTTTGTTGCTGTAAAATTGAATTTTTTCGCCATGGTGGTGTTTTAGATAGGGCTACTCCGCCGATTTGTTTTTCATTATCAGATTCCTGTTTTGCTGATTGCTGCTGCGGTGGTTGTTGTTGTTGTTGATACGTTATGTTCGAGATTTGACCTGGCTGTTGGTTTCCGAACATTTGCAATCGAGAGTTATTGACACTTGGAGGATTTGGTACCAATTGACTAGTCTGCATAACATTGCCCGAATAGACTGAAACCGAATTGCATTGTGGAACTGGAGATGTTGAAATTTTTCCGTTGCCCGATGTTGAAAGGGTAGATAGGTCCGTGATTTTTCGCCTTTTAATTTCTGCAATTAAATAGGACAAAATTATATTAGAGTCTGTGAATTTTTGTAAATATTAATATTAAACTTTTAATACATATAGTAATAACAGTGGTCTGCCAAAATGGTCAGTGTATTAAGTCGAAAGTTATCGCAATTTCACATTAATAACCATCAACTCATTATTTGAACTCATAAAATGTTTCGTTTAATTAGCATCATTTGATGCCTTCCTTACAATTAAAAACTAATTTGCCATTTTCGCAAATGCATTGCCCCAACATAAATACACGGCTGCCCATTAATCACTCTAACAGCCCGCTAAGTATAGTCTAAAAACAATATGCTGGACTATACAAGTAACTACTGCATAAATCCATTATGCATTTTTCCCATTTTATCCCTCATATCACCTGGCCCCTAAAATATTAACGCCGAGATGAATGTTGGGCTCGTTGTACGTAGTCTACCAGTCTGCTGACTATCAACATATAGAAAAGTATTTGCTGTAGGTACACGACGAAAAGTGTAATTAATTCTCCAGCATAACTCTTTTATTTTTTGAAAAATGAAAAAAAAAACGACAATATAGTAAAAACAATACTGCTGCCTGTCCAGGCTATCTTCATCGCTTAAGCCGTTGTACATGTAATGAAAAATGAATGAGACATAAATTAAATATTTGCCAGTGCATTTTCTCATTTTCTTTGGACATTGATGTTATGTGTACGGTGGTTCCGTGCGACCAGTAGGTATCGTTTGTTTTTCCTTTTTCTTAGTTCCATGCTCAGTACTTGCGTTTCAGTTCTGTGTTTTGCATTCTTTTTGGGTAATTTGCATATGCGGTTAATTATGATCACACGTGTTGATAATGTGCCGCCGAGTCTGCAGTTGTCGCCATCAAGCTGGATTTTCATCTAATCTTGATAGGCATGTGACATGAATGGAAGTAGGTACATGAAATAATTGATTTTCGGTTAGTAATGCCCTCGGTGGCAGGGTGATCGTTACGATTGGAGATTTTGATAAGAGCTCTGAGACATGCAAGTGACCAGCCAGAAGTTTGTGGGTTTGGTGTTTGTCACAGTAGATGACCGTAGCCGATTGCAAATTAGAAGGCAAAATTGTTTGATTGTACCATGAACTAACTTGGTTAGTTTATGGGCAGCGACAAGGCACTTTGAAGTAAAACGCTACTGTGCGAGTCCGAAAAAGATTATTTTGTAGATAGTCAAAATAAAAACCACATTGCCTCCGAGCGCACAATATATTAATAATTTAGGAAGTGCAAAGAGGTTTGACTTTTAGTTGACACTACCGAGTTCAATGCCAAACACAGACAAATTATTTTTAAACAAAAGCAAAAGAAGTACAAGAAAAAATTGCATTTTTAATTGCTTATGGCTATGATAGGATAATAATAGCACATTTAAAAGACTGGTGTTCAGATATTAACAGGATAATCAAGAAACTAATATGATGGTCTAGAAAGTACATCATTGAACGATTTTCGTCGTAGCTGGAAATTGTCCCTTTGTTGTTTGAAACTGTTACTTTTTTGAAGGAGAACAACTGTTTTTACCTCTCGTGTCAGATTTAAAGAATTTTTACAATTTTGGGCCAAAATGGATAATTTTGTTTTTTTTTTTTTACAAGGAGATGATAGAAATAAATTTACAATGAACAAAGAGATGCTAAAGATGTCGAAGAAAATTGTAAAATGCAACATAACATATTTTATAAATTTTTATCTGAGGATTTTTAAAGCCCCGTGCACAAATTTAATGAATTTATTAAGAAATTCTACTTTTTGTAATTTCTAGCACACTAACAATTTTTCTGTGGATATCTGCAGCATTTTTAAATAAATATACATGCAAATTCAGTTGATGTACATAAAGCGATAGGCGCGTACTTCTTTAAATAGAATTTATATCGCTGAAGAAAGGACACAAGATGAAAATACGCTGCGGTAGTGTCGGGGTATCATTAAAGAAAAATGGCATATGTATATCAAGTAAAAAAAAATATCGCGGCATATGAAAGATAGTCTTATTGAAGAGGCTTTAGACTTCTAGAACCATACATAGTAAACTGGAAGAAAATAGAAGTGGAGGATTAGAAAAATAGAAAAGGCCCAGGCTAGCGAACATAGAGCATAGGAAACTGTCGAAACTTCACCCACTGTGCACGCCGGAAGCACAAAAATGAGCATGATTGCCTGAATCTAGTCTTAATAAAAAAAAAAGAACGGCATTTCTGGCTAATTGGATTGAAAATACCGCAAAAGAGCTACAGAAACTTTTTTGGAACCCAAAGCAAAATAATATAGACGGAAGAAAATGCAATCGTTCGGGGTAAGAAAGAAAGCGGTGGTAATAAAGCCTACCTGTTGGAAGACTTACCCGGAGGGCTTTGAGCATATCGGCGCAGACGTTAACCCGAGCAAAATAGGGCCACATGTTCGTCAAATTAGGAAGAAGACGGAGTGGGAATTATACTGGCAAAGCGCGAGGACAACGCGGAATTGGGCGAAGCTATTCAAAAAGCTGCGGAGGATTTTGATGAGGTTAGAAGTTCGTCTGCTACTCAACCTTGAAAGTCTTGCAAAGGAGGAAGCAGCAGCAGCGATTTGGGAAGAGGACGGAAACGTAAAATATACTTGACTACTCTGCCACAATGCAGGGGAACATAGAAAAGCAGATTTTCGAAGAATCAGAATTGACTTGCTTTACGAAAGAGTAAAGAGTTGGTCTGAAGGTTTGCGCTGTTTCAAGTGCATAGAGTACAACCACCCCCCACAAAAAATACAAAGGATCAGATCGTACCAGTAACTGCTAAAAGTTCGGAAAGGTCGGACACATTGCAAAGGATGTTTGGATGAGCCACGTTCTTTGTTGTGCAACGATATAGGGAAAAAGTAAGTGTTGAGGTGAGGAGGATGCCAAGCTTTCTGATAAGCGTTTGAAGCACCGAAAAAGCTGTTGCGTAGATAAGGAGTCTCCAAGGAAATCTCCTGAAATTCCGTATTACGAAGGAATTGGCGAAAAAAACTCCAACGGTATGGTATTCAGACTCTTCGGGGTATGCAGCTTCATGGGTTGCAGACACTTGGAAGATCCAGGTTGAACGGGGAGGTTCAGGCGATTAATATGTGTGGATTAAAAACCGAGGCATTAGCTTTGTCAGATGCTATTTTTCACCGAATGTCCCATTAAGGGAAATTCGTAGAAAAATAGATATGTTGAAAAACGTTCTTCGAAACCCTCGAGAAGCCGGCTACTTAAGTGCCACAGTTTGGAAGAAGGGATTATCGACTCACAATAATGAAAACGGCGTCTAATATAACTCTTTAATCTCTAATATAATTCTAGTCCTCGATACGCCATCCATTTTGGCAAAAGGCTGGAAGGCGATGGGCGAGTAAACTGGAAGTAATCATAACTAAATTACTATCTGGCTGCCTGAAGAAAGCCAATTTCAACAGAGCTCTAGGAAATAACTTGCATGCGATATTTGGAAGTTGAACATGAGGAAGCTTTTGGTGTCATTAGACAGTAGCTCTGCTGGCAAGGTCTGCGCAGGCTGAAAAGGAGTAACCGATGGACTCTGGTGGAATCTATCGGTAGATAGATCGGAATCCATCGGAAACTTAAACAAGGCATTACAACTGGAAATGACTATAAAGCGGGAAAAGGGGCAAATGTGACAAACTCTCCACGAAAATGTGGACCGTGTCTAACACTGAAAACTAGTATCCGATAGGCTCCGTTGCATGGGTCCCAATTTACCCATGGAGGCAAATGTCGTGGGGCATATTGTAAATTCGCTGATCAGATCAGAAAACGTTCACACAGTCCACCGGTAAAATGTCCCTTTATTCACTGAAGAAAGCTTCAGGACCTGGCAGGTCCCTGGACCAGATAACATACCAGCGAAAGTGCTAAAAGCGTTGGTGGAGAGATGCTCATCATCATCGCTACATATGTATAATACATGTTTGTTGACGGATATGTTCCAGTCATGGTCAAGTATCGCGCAACTAGCTCTTGTTGCAAAGGGAAGGGGGACCCCAACCCAACACACCACCAGTACATACACTCACTGTATGGTTTGATACTGCAAGGATACTTCTAGAAGTGTTGATGAAGTTCGAGGCGACTATACGAGGTGCTGCTAACCTTTCGAAAATCTAACATGGGTTGTCCGAGGTCACATTTCATTTGGTCAAACCTATTGTGTTTTTGGTCACACTGGACTGTCTTCATCAATATTTTAGCTTTAGAATAGTTTCAGGAAACGCCGTTCAAGTCATAGTAGGTAGGAGCAATGTCAAATGAACTATTGCCGAACGAAAGCACGGAGGTGTTCTTGAACAGATTAGAAGTAGGAAGAGAACTCGTAGCTGTTCAAGTACGAGCGCGAAGGTTTGAGCCTTGGAGAAGTACTGGGATACGACCTCTAAGGGTGTATGGACGATTAGGCTTATTCCCATCTTGGCTTAATATCAACCACGGTGAAGTAAAAGTTTACTTAAGCCAGTCCCTAACGGGTCACAGTTACTTCAGGAAGTACGTGTATAGAATAGGGAAAATCAGGACAGAGTCTTGCAAATATTGTGCTAATAAATGTGATGACGATTTACATACATTTTTCTATAGCACCCACTTCAGAAGAGAATTGGCCTTACTACATCACAGACGATTGCAGAGATGAGGTTACGGTCAGATGACATCTGGTCATCTGATATTGAATTCGAAAAAAAAGGAAGGTCCCGGTGATGGGTGAGTGATGGTTTTTAATGAGTAAGAATGTAATTTAATCCTGTAGTATTCGCAAGATATCTTTTGAAGGTTAAAAAAATACGAAGCGATAACAAGTATAACACAAGTATAACATTTGTTTACCATAACCTCTTTCCATTGCTTAAACATACATTCAATTTGTATCAATGACTCATGCTTTTATACAAACTTATCAGCTATTAAAATCAACAACCCTGGCAAAAATCGACCAACTATGATACCCAAGGCTTTCATTTTTGGAAACTATGACAGAAAAGCCGATTCAATATCACTTAATTTTCTTTCCCGGGGCGATATATGCATGTCTTTTGTGAAATGTCCAACGGAGTATGACGACGAAATTGACATCTATGTATATATGCCTACAGATTGCAGCACATATAGCATTTTCACAATAACTGCATTCTCTTTTCGCGAACATGCAATTCAATTTACCCGGGTTCGACATTTGCAATCCCATCGGCCTCTTTCCACTTTACTGTCGATGCATTATTTCTTTGATTTTAATTGACTCGGACTGGAACTTTTAGTCCCGCGATCACCTCTTTTTGCGCCTGCTTTTCCCTCGCATCCCAGCAGTGTTAACCTGGCGGCGACATTAATGACCAACTTCTCTACCCGTTTCGAAAAAATGGTCTTTGATGCAATCAAGGATACTTCTCTTTTGTTTTTGCCCGTTCGCAAGGACGATTTTCATTTCACAATTTTCGATGGGTCGGGGCTCCTTGTTAATGTATTGCATTTTTTTTTGTTCTCGTTTAGCGCCAGTATTGTGTCGCATCGGTCGGTCGGTCGGTCATAACGGAATGGGATGAAAGCAAACGTAAAAATGCAAGCGATGAGTGTATGCTTGGCTGCAATGTGAGCGATATGCAAAAGTTCGAAAGTAAGGTGGCAGAATCTAAAACGGTTTCAGATTATACCCTTCGGTTACAGGATGTGCATTCAATACAGTGGATACTGTTGAATTTTGGATGGATTTTTATACCGTTAAAAAAAGTAGCACAAATTTAGCATTTCAATTTCGAATGTATTCAGTTTCCAGTTAATTTTCATCATTTATGGTTTCATAGTAGGTTCAATTTGCTCAATAAACACTTGAATATTTCATCTTGATATCCTAAAGATTATTCAAAATAATATCTGTTATACATAATAATTAAAGATAAACGACAAATATTGAAATTTCGCGCTCATAGTACTTATATCGATGCAGTATCTAGTTAAATCATTCTTCAACTGTTAGTTGGAAAAGTTCTAGCAAAAAAAGGATATGCACATGAAAACATACGCACAGCCGTTTGCGTCATCAACATGGAACATTCATCACTACTGCAGTCAGTCAGCTTTTCATGTGCGCTCATCCGACCATGGAATCACTCAATATCGTACCAAAAACCATATTGCATACCGGACCCCATGCACCTACTCTACCCCTTTTTTCAGACTGCTGGCATCAAAGTAAAGCGGAAGAAATACCTTGGACGGACAGCGAACATATAAAGGCGGATAGCCTGCTGAGTGGATAAGGGAAGTTGGTTCAATAAAATATTCCAAAGGTTTCATTTTGGAATTGCGCGCTTATTTTAACGACTGTTTGTTTCTAACCATGCAGAAAAAGGAGAAAAAGAGACTCGGCGAATAGAAAGACCAAGCGCAAGTACCGATGCACGAAATTAATAGCAAGTGCATTGCACTAGAACAAATCTACAGTTTCCTTGCAAAATAACCGAATGTTAGGTGGGAGGTCTATGATACATTTTTTTTTCCCGTTGGAAGTGTAACTGTTTGTTGCTCAGATGCAGCATTATTTCCTTTCGCTTTGAACATAGAAAGGGTGCATTCGTGCTCGCTTGAAACAAAAACATAATACGACGCGACATAAAGCATTAAAAAGGATGTGGTCGTGTTTGTTTTTAAAAAATGCAGTCTACACCCCTCGAGTCTTATAAGTACTTAATAGTGGAGCGAGCAGTCTGAGTCATTTCACGTTCACGAAACGAAAGGACTTGGATGACTGGCTAACTGTCGCACAGTCTTGTGTTTTTTCGTTTCGTGCATCGATAAAAATCATGCGATAAAGAAAGAATGGTGAAATTCAGGTGAAATGTAAATGAGGAAACGTAAAAAGGGCGAAAGACAGACGACAGGCATTGCAACAACTAATGATTTTCATTTACATTTCGTTTCGATCAAGACGATAAAGCGAATTACGATCTGATAGCAAAGAAAGTATTATGAAGCTGGCAGAAGGTCTAATTACATTAGACTTAATTTTGTCCGAGTGAGGAGTTTTGACATTTTTCCAAATATTGTATTTGTGGAGAGTTGGATTTGGAATTAAATGCACAAAGCATTTCTTCTTTGCCAAATTTAAATAAAACAGATCTGCATTGTGTTTTGTATGTGCCATTAGCATTATTTTCAATGGCTTTCCAAGTTTTTAATTGCTATTACATTAGCAAAATTCATTTTCGACAAAAGCGTTTAAAAAGAACCATTTCCAGCAAGTTTATTTATTTATTTATTTATTTACATATTCAACAGATGAAATCCAATTAATGAGTATAGAAATATATAATATGCAAAGAATCTACTAATGAAAGAATGTAATATAGAAAGCACAAAATAATAATAAAATAAGAATGATGAAAAAAAAAAACAAAAATAATAAACAAAATCAAGGTGAAAAGGTACAAATTCAAAATTAAGAAAAATAAGAGAAAAAAAACTACAGTATTAAACAGAAATGTAAAGACTTTATCTTTTAAGGTAGTTTTGAAACGTGACAAGGTCGGTGGCAGTGAACATAGTCTGAGTGCATTATGCTGCCTAGGTATACGTAATAGCGGTGAAAAGTAGTACGTATCAGTCCGTGCAAAAGGAACATTAAACGTTAACGTTGATCTATTTGACCGATCCGCAACACGAACGGAAATCTGGTTGCAGAGGTTAGATGGGACAAGTTGACGGTGCAGTTTGAACAGAATGCATTCATCGAGAAAAAGTCTGCGAGATTTCAAGGATGATATTTGCAGCATGGTAAGTCTCGCACTATACCCACAGTAAGCAAAATTGAATTTGCAAAGCAGAGAGCGGGTGAACCTGCGTTGTACAGATTCAACCGCATAAATCAAATATTGAAAATGTGGGCACCAAATTTGGCAACAGTATTCGAGGATACTGCGGACAAACCAGACACGGACGGTATAACTTTCCACCATTAGCCCCTTCAATCCTCTCGCGCACAAAGCATGTTAAAACTGCCTTTCCGCCATTTCGCTCTTATTGTCAAATTGGAGGGGAACTACTTGGATTCGACCCGATTTGACAAAAAGCAGACAAAAAATTACTACCATCCCCTTCAATGTAAATCTTATGGGCATGTCCACTCCATTTCTACTACCTCACTGGGACAAACGAGACAAACAAGTGTATACAAGTGGAGACATCTGTAAAATATTTAGAAGATCTCAGTATAAAAGCTGAAAGTCTGGACGCTTTGGCGGTAACGGGCAAGATATGTTGATCAAATAAAAGTTTAGAGTCAAAAATTACTCCGAGGTCTTTAAAATTAAAAACGACGTCGAGAGAGGCTCCAGAAACGTAATAAGAAAATACTAGTGGGTAAGTTTTACGCGGGAATGACAGTTGGCGACATTTTAAAATATTCAAAGTAAGATGGTTTGCATTACACCAGTTGACAAGAGTGAGCAGGTCATTCTGAAGCTGTAAGCAGTCTTCGATTGTATCGATTACTCTGAATATTTTTAGATCATCTGCATATAGAAGAGAAAAGGAGTTTAGCAGACCCGGGAGATCATTAATAAAAATTAAGAATAATAAGGGGCCAAGGATCGAACCTTGTGGAACACCTGAGGAGGGATAGAACGGAGTAGACGAACAGGAGTTCACAGTAACAACACAAGTACGTTCATAAATGTAGGAAGAAAACCAGGAAAGCAACGGACCATGGAAACGATATTTGCCTAATTTCAACAGAAGAAGCTCATGGTTGACAGAGTCAACCGCCTTGGAGAAATCAGTGTAAAGAACATCCACCTGCCTTTGCTGATCAATGGCAGAAGCAACAGTGTTGGTGAACGAAAGCAAATTAGTAACAGTAGATTTGCCTTTGACAAATCCATGTTGCTCGGTGGCGAGGAAAGGCACAAATAGAGGATAAACTCTGTTATAGACAACTCTCTCAAGTAGCTTACTGAAACAAGACAAAAGCGATATAGGGCGGTAGTTCGAAATGCAAGCAGGGTCACCGGTTTTAAGTGTAATGAAGATATTGGCAGATTTCCATAAGAAAGGAAAAACGTCAGTTGCGATGCTGAGGTTAAATATAATCGACAAGGGTACACAAAGCGAAGAAGATAGTGACTTAGCTAGTATGTTAGGAACACCGTCAGAGCCACAACTAGAGCTAGAATCGAAACAACTCATTAAGTACTCAACTTCTAAAGGGTTTGTACGGAAAGAAGAGAGCGCTTTTAGGTTATCACGATACGATGAAGGAGTTGAGGAAGAAACATGTGGAGGAGAAAAAGAGTTTTGCGGGGTTAAAAACGACGAAAAAAAACGAGCAAAGAGCTCACAAGTCTCTTTAATTGTGGCAGCAGAAATTTCATAAAGAAACATGTTTTGAGGGATAACGGGGGATTTTTTCAGGCAGTGAACGAATGGCTAGAAGGGTTTAGAATTGTTGGAACAGATAGAAGCTTCAACTCTGGCAACATAGGCACGCATGGCTTTTTTTTAGCGACCCTTTTAGCATAAGAGCGTAGTTTTTTGAACTCAAAAAGATCAACAAGCAAGGCAGAACCTGTATTTGTTGCGTGCAACATCCTTTGCCCTAAGGGCGGCAGCAACTTCACAGGTAAACCATGGAGCATCATTAGACCTTTTAGAACGACATGTGGGAGTAAAGCGAGTAATGAGGTTAGAGAGGAAGACGTAAAGTCTGTGAAAAGCCTCGTCAACGTCTGAGCAGCGAAGAAATGTATATAAATTAACATGGATGATTTCGTCAGCCATTCCGGCGAAGTTGGCTTTAAAGAAATTGAAACGGGAATAGCAAGAGACTTTAAATCTAGGAGGAAAATGTAGAGAAAGTTCTAAAAATAAAGGAGGGTGATGGGGATCGGGAGGGGCATACGGTAAAACAGCGGAATCTAAGTACATGGAAGACATTGGAAGATTAGAAAAAATAAGATATAGTATTTTGCTATTGGTATAAGCATAAAGAAATGAAGAAAGACAGGATTAAGGAAAGATTATTACTAGAAGTAATGGTTGAAAAGGAGGTGTTCCACTCGATTGAGAGCATATTGAAATCACCACATAACATTAAGTGGTCAGAAGGAAAACGACATAGAAGATAGGATGGGAGCTCAGAAAAGAAAAGTTCGTAGAGTGAAGAAGGACTATTACAGGGGATATAGATTGAAACAACCAATAATAATGAAGTAGGAACTAGAGAAACACGCATTAAAATACATTCCACTGAGGAAGTAGTAGTAAAATCGCTGCAAACGGAACAAGCGAGAGATTTGTGAATGCCAACGAGAACCCCTCCACCATCAGACTTACTACTAAGCGGTCACGATCCTTGCGGAAAACAGTGTGCTGTCTTATCTTTTATCTATATATCTTTTATCTATCTTTTATCGTTTATTTCGATAGATTAAAAATAATTTTACATTCCTGTTCTGGATTCGATTAAAATAAGTCGAAATCGTAGATTTGTAGAGTAGAAACAATCTAAAAATGTCTGGTTTGCAAAGTGGTGTGCTTTCCCGGTGCAATTAATCTTAGCTTTTAATGAGGTTTATTTTTGATATTTTTAAGTGTTGTGTTTACTAAGTTCTAATCAGTGGTAAGATCTAGGTTGATAGGGTTTGTGGTAGGTAGAAAAATGAGGGTTGTGGAGGAAGGTTTGCTACCTTTGCAATAAAGAAAGGATTATTGCAATTTAGGGTAGTCTGGAAGGTGAACATGGGGGAGAATCCTGAAGAAAGAGGTTCGAAACTTAAGCTTAAAAGAAAGAAAAATGAAGAGAGGATAACGTTATTGACAAAAGCGGCACTAAATTCAAGGGGAGGTTATGATCACTGAGTGAAATGTACATAGAAATCGTGGTTTACCGAGAAATTGGAAATTCTATAGAATCAAATGAGCCAGGAAAGTTGGGAGGAAAATTAACAGATGCAGGGGCAAAGATTACTAGACATGATAGAAATTCAAATAGATACAGTGAGTCCCAGCCAAAATCGTAAAAGCCATACAAATATTTAAATCATGACATATTGCATTTTTAATTCCTTTTTTTGAATTGAAAATCAGCTAATACGAAAATTTATGATGTTTGCAATAATCGCACCCTTAATTTAGACAGCACAACAACACTTCGCTTTAAGATTTCCGTGGAAAAGCAAGATCATGAAATTTTGGCCTCGCAGCTAAAATCGTAATACGCGGTCCGCCGGCAGCTCATCATCAATTGTGAGCGTAGAGTTGAAAAGTTTGCGTTTTAGGGAAGACTCGTTCGTTGTTTCCAGTAATTTTGGATCAAGTTACATATCGCCGTGAGTTATTTTGAATTATATACAAATAAGAAGCAAACTAGTATCGAAGTTAGAAACATAATAATTAATAATTTCGTGAAGGGAAAAAATATCGCGAAATCGCCGATATTGTTGGAAGATCGATTAGTACTGTGCAGTACGTTATTAAACGTTATGTATGTGAATAAAAGATTACAAATAAGCCCCGAAAAGCACATAATAAAATTTTCGGTGAGGCTTTACAAAGGCAGATATGGACATGGAGCAAGAAAAAGATCGAAGAATACTGGCTCTGAAAAAAATACCTTAGCTTCGATAACAAAAGAGCAAAAGAAGCAGTGGCTGTTTGCAAAAGTGACCTAAGAGCCCTATGCGGAGCATTGACAGGCTACTTTCCCTGCAAAAAGTATCTCCACAGAATAGGTGAGGAGCAGGACGACCACTGCTTTTCCCTCTATCAGGGACATCACAAATGTCCCGCTAAGGAACATATCCAGGTTCATTAGAAGCTTGGAAATCCTATAGGACAGAACGCAGAGGAGGCACAATAGACCCAGGAGGTCGCAGTGCTAGGGTCCTTCTGGACTCACTCCAGGCTGTCAATCAATCAACAAATAACAGATACTTTGTGAATGCGTCGTCAAAAACGTTGTACTAACATCATTGTAAGACACATAGGAAAAATGCCGAAAGCTGTTTTCCTTTCTTTCAATTTTTTTATAATATTTTTTCGAATTGGGTTGTAAATTGTAAATTGTATTTGGATTTGGATAAATGATAATCCAAGCATATCCAATAAACTAAATAAATGTTTTCTAATTACCTCGCAATAAAAACAGTATCCTCGTAAATCGATTTGATTCACTATGATATAACACATTTTTTGTAAAACTGAACTGTAATTCGATTATATGTTGACATAAAGTTCATAATAACCCTAAATTGCTCCATTTAATTTTGCCCACGCAAACAATACGTATAAACAATGCCCGGAAAACTCACACCATTTACGAAAAAGTTTCAATTTAATCTCATTGTTCGCATCGTTGAGTTTGAATTGAAAGGTATCAAGCATAAGAAAACGTGAAGACGGAAACAAAGCAATGATCGGACCAGGAATAAATTAAAAAATAAGAAACCACCCGAAAACAAATCTTTAAAGAGCCGTTCCGTTTTCTTTTAGTCTTTTTTTTTACTTTTTTTCATACCAATCGTTTTCTCACTCCCTCGCATCATTCAACAAGGAACCAATGTTGACAAAAGAAGACGACTTTTGCGGTTTTATTTTATTTTTTTAGCTTTGCCGCACTCGATGAGAAGTGACACTGACAATGGACGGACAGACGAACGAACGAATTGAACGAACGGATACAAGATGACATCGAATTTATTTTAATTACATTGAAAATTACTCCCGGGAATTTTTTTTTTTTTTCTTAATGAAAGCCGGAAAGCGGAAAGTTACAGATGATAGGACCATGAAAACCATTAAAATGTCCATAGAAATTCTTGTCACAATTGTGAATCGTTTTGCTGGAAAACGAAAGAAACTAAGTTCTCAAGTTGAAGTCGTGCGTTCATTCGATAATTGAATTTAATTGAAAGTGAGCTGAGAGAGGTTTGTGAGTAGGTAATGTGAAAAGTTTTCAGACATTTTTTTCCCCCGTATTTATTTGAGTATCTAATTGCAGATGATGATGATAGCGTGTCGTTGGATATAATTAGGAACACGAAAATAATCAAATTGATTATTTTGTTTTCGAATGTGATCATCAGCGATTAAAATTACCATCAAGAGAACATAGGCACTTAAATTTTTTTTTTTTTTTACATTATTTAAACTTTTTCAACTATTCTTAAATGAGCTTGTAAATAAAATAATATATGTACTCCGAAAAAAATTTGCGACTTAAACCAACTTTGTAAACCTCCAAACAAATCAACACTCATTGTCTTGAATTAGCTACTAAAATTTTGAACAATTTCGCGTCAGTTTTGTATTTACTTTTTGAAAAGCAACACACAAAATAAAATCCAATTAAAACTTTACCCTTTGTTGTGAAAAAGTTGTGAAACAAAATGTGCGGTTTCAACGCATTTTTCATTTCGCTGGTAGAATTTTGAAAATGAGTAGAACAAAGTTTATGCGATGATAGCACAGAAATCTGGTGTCGAGGAAAGAGAGAAATAAATTTGGTGTATCTGCAACTTATGTTGTACGAGTCGAAATATGTTCAGATGAACTTGTTTACTGGATTATTTTATTTATAGCAGAAAGTTTATTCGAAATGGCCTAGGATGTATCAATGGGGTGATTAATGATGCTGCACGTTTAAAAAAATATTTTTCATGGCTGTTTCTTGCTTGAAATGTGCAAAACTTTGGCATGGTTAAAATTGTTTTGCTGAAATTGATTTTCATATGTTAATCAAGATTCTTTAACAAGCAACTGATTTGCTTCAAAAATACAATACATAAGCAGTATGCCGTCAACAACGGCAGCTTCAGAGCAGAGATTTAGGTTTTAGCTCTCAGTGAACAGTTATACTGGAGACAGATTAGAATTGAATCTGGTTTCGCGAATCTCCAATGAGCTTTGAGCTTTTAAATTTCTTTGTTTGACACACTTGGGTAAAAGTTCCACGAGATTCACGAAACCAGAGTCGATTTAAGTCTGTCTCCAGTATTAAACCAGATTCGATTCAAGTCTGTCTCCTGTATTAGTAGAGATTCGACATCTGTGGGTGCTCGTGCGATAAATTGAATTGGTTTGTGGAATAAAAGTTAATTATCGTGTGCAGTGACAGTGAACTACAAAACTCTGTGGAAGAAGTGGAGAGAAAAGCTCCATAAAACTTAAAAAGAGGGACTCTATGAGGGAGAGATAAGAACACTTAAGGAATGAAACACAGTGTTTTAAAAATATATAAATTAAACGAGAATGAAGTGAATTATAGAAAAAAAATCAATGTAAGCTATGAGCACAGAGGCACACAGATTACTCTCCAAAAGGTGGTTGATTATTCAATTTAACAATATACTCAATCCTGACCTGGGTTCTCGTCTAGGAATCTGCCTGGATTTGTGGTCTACAAAGCTGACCTTTAAAAAAATAGAAGCACACATATTTCAAAAACATACCAATGCAAGGTTTGGACAGCATATTTACGATGTCAGATAGAGAAGCAATCCCATAGTGCGACTTTGAGAAAGAAAAAAAAATTACCTAATAGAGTTCGTCTTCAAGCGATAAAACAACTCAGACCGACAACAGCAAAAACTGAAAAGAAAACTTGCGACATCACCCCATCACCGCCAAGAAGAAAACCAATAACCAAAGTACTTCTTCCACATCGTCAGCGAAAGAAGAGTTAGAACTGGAGTACAGTCAAACGATCATGGATCTTCATCTGTGAGTCAACGAAATGCAGACTGAGAAAGAGAATCCTGCATTTCCACCACTTAAAATACAAATTCCTATGAAACCACAGAAGATATAAATGGTAACACCAACAGCACAGACGGAGCAGAAAAGAACTACGGTCCCAATTATAATTAGAGAGCTCCACGCAAGTGGAAGGAAAATGCGAAGGCAATCATCATAATGGATGCACCAAGCTACGCGATGAATATGCTAAATGTGTGAATTGTGACAATGGCCATTCGGCCAGCTACGGAGAGTGACTGAGGAACCCCAAGAACATAAAGAAGACGTTTGCATAAAGGACGAGAGCCAACATTAAAACTTTCTGCCCAAAAATCCAAAAATAACATACAAACTGCATCCGCGAAGGCCCTACATCCTACAGGCGGCTGTTTTGACTCAGATGCTCTGCAGCATGCAGCAACAATTCTACAGCATGATGAAGAACGTAATGGAAAAGCTGGTTCAGGGGATGCTCTCTACAATCCCAAGACCAAAGCTAACAAAACCCATTAATTTCTATAATTTATATATATATATATATATATATATATATATATATATATATATAATAAATACCCATTAATATACATAATTTATATATATATATATATATATATATATATATATATATATATATATATATATATATATATATATATATATATATATAATAAATATCCATTGATATACATAATTTATATACCATTTCTAAGGCCAGCTGATCGTCTCCACATCTCTAACTGACTCTAATTGACAAGTAGAGGTAAAAGCACTGAGCTCTTGGTGAAAAGAGGTATAAATCACTATCACGTCCAACCTTCTACCCTGCAACAGGTGATACCATCCGGCATAAAGAAACACACGGGTTCTTTCAAATTCATAGCGATTTCTCTAGAAATACATACAAACTTTAGCGCGTATCTCAGCAAGTTGTTGAGGATGAGGAGTTTGAGGATGAGGTTTTTAATTACATATGTAGGCCTCCCAACGAATAGAAGAGGCTAGATGGAAGACCCAGGATAAGAAATTAGGTCTAATTAGGCTAAGTTAGTTTTAGTTAGGTATAAGTTAGACTTAAGTCATAGCATAAGGTAGGTTTTAAGTGGCTATTGCTAGGATAATCCCAGCCACTGTACACGGCTGGGTATGATAATTAGCGTGTAATATTAAAAAAAAACTCAAAAGATAAATAAAATTAAATAAAACAATCAAGAGCCAGCAGGCCAAAATATTATAGCCGCTAGCAAGTAATTTTTTTTAATTGTAAATAGTACTTAAATTAGATTAATAATATACAAAAGAAAAGTAAAAATAAAATCTTTTCTAATCTAATCTAAAATCCGACGAGTTTACACTTTTCGGAATTTTATTGGACTTTCGTATAATATCCACCAAAATCTGCGACTGGCTGTTCGCGGTGAACTCCCATCCGACTAAAAATTGACATTCTTCAACATAGCAGATGTATACATTGACAAGCTTTGTCGAGCGAAGAAGAAAATAAATTGGCTAGCTTTCTAAGCAATATGAAGAAACACTAGAAACCTCCAGTGACACAAATAGAGCAATATAAACTCTGAAAGGTAAAATCAAGCAGGCGAAAGAGGACAAAACGGTTCAAACTCCAGCAAAAAGAGATTACCCTTACGAACTCGCAACATATATTAAAGATCTCTTAAAGAGGAGGAACGAAATTCGGAGAAGAGCTAGGAATACGGGTGATCTTAGCACTAAAACGGATCTAAGGTCATCAGCTGTCGGATCGCCCAGTTTCGCAACGAGAAGTGAACTCAAATCCTCTACAGCATGGAAGCTGGTGATACCAATTACTGGTGCATGACCAAGTACTTCCGGCTTAAAAATAAAATTGTTGTGCCACCAATACATGAGCCGAATGTGCTGAAGTACGACAGTTGAGGTAAAGCTGAAACCTTCGCAGGGGTGCTGGAACTGCAATTTTAGGAGAACCACTTTTGGGAGGACAACGATAGCAAAAAGAGGAGAATTCTGAGAATTCATTATCTTCTACCATACATACATATAAGACGAATAAACACCAACTGCAACTATGTCAGAATATCGCCGTTAGGAAAATATTCTGGATTCCATGGTACATTAGGAATACGGAGATACACAAACAACTACAGATAGAGACAATAGATCTATACATACGCGATAAAACACTGAAACTGTTTGATCGACTAGATGGACAACCTAACAGTACCTTGGACCACCTAAGAGTAATTACAACGCGTCCTAATGAGAGATACCAAAGCTTTCGGCAACTAACGGTATAAACGGTATAGTACAGAACACTTGCACTAAATAGCAAGACAAGGGTAAGGTGAAGATTGAATTGGGCTGAAGTTATTGCCCACTCAGAGGAGGGAAGTCAAAGTGCCGCAGCAAAATATAGTTTTCAGCATCAATAGCAACACAGATAAATACAGCTTCAAACAGAGAACAATGCGCCTGTAAAAGTTTGCCTACATTGAAAATAACTCACTTCATAAAATCTATCCACAATCTAATTATAGATAATTTTTGTTTTTCAAACAAATACATATATATTTCATCAATTCACTCTTTCAGCATACATATCCATACGAAAAGCAAAACTTCACACACAAAACTACAAATTATTTGTTTTTTCCATTCAACTTTATCTACAATTTACCACTTCTTTTATTCGAAAACAAAAATAAAAAAACATATCTCCGGCTACAGTTTCAACTGCATGCAGCAGCAGCATCTATCTGCCATTCTATAATATTTTCATTTCCATTTCACTTCGACTTTTTCTTTTCTATTCGAAAAGCAATAAAATCCAATTACAACTTTATTTCAAGCTAACTTTCTCTTTGTGTGCTGTTTCATTCGATATACAAACGAGATGAGATACGAATGAAGTCTCTGACGCTCAACGGGACAAACACCTAGAAGGATGAGTACAACAGCCAGTGTGGACCATACGGCGATCGGAACGACAAAGTTTACTGCAAAAAAACTGAAATAATCCTAAACAGAAGGAATAACAGAGAGTTTTGTAGGATGTTTTTGGGATGAGTGGAAGCTGCATGCATACGATACTGACATGAATGTATGTATCTTTCTTCTAAAGCTCACTGCTGAATAATACCGCTCTGTCGTGCTATTCGGTCTGGATATGATACTCTATTTTGTGTTCCTTTTTTTTCAGCTGTCAGAATGATGTGAGACAATCAATGTTACCCATGGAAGAACAAAGAGAAATTTTTACTACGGTACAAGCAAGTTGCCGGTAAATCTGATAAAGAATAATTGAAAGTAAGATGCAAACGGAAAAGATTTGCGACTATTGTGACATTGATAGGTTTGTATGAGTTTATGGTAGACGATGAAAATTTAATCAAGACAAATCGTGTCTGCAGAGAGGATTTTTTTGCTTTACGGATAGGAATGTGAATATGAAATAAGAGTTGCATTGCAGACATTATTAATAATTAATTATTAATAATTTCATAGTAAAAAATCACTTTTCATAACATATTTGAAGAATACATTTACGCTTTTCATCTATTTTCGATTGTTATAGAAGCGGTAATAAATTTCACTTCGGAAGTTATTTAAGTTATGCGAATTAAGATACGAATTTATTCCGCTCTTACATCTACGTACTATACACTTGCATAATCGAACGTAAGATGCAACCTAACTTACTCGCCTTCACATACTCTTACCGCGAATCAATCAGATATTAAGATGAAAGATCTTACAGCAACAAATAATCAACAGATTGATTCAAGTAAACTGAATAATATAAGAAGATCTCCTTCGGCAATTCCCAGAAATGTGTTTTAAGTTGCTATATAAAACACGGCGAAAACTCGAATATGTACAGTTGATTCGCTTCAAAGTAGTTGGCAACAATTAAAATGATTTATTTAGTGTTTTATATCTTCATTTTATCATCAATGGCTATTTCTAATGCCCATGAGACATATATTCCGAACGCGAGACATCCAGGTAATTTAAATCGCATCAAATACAACTGACGAAAAATACACTCAAGAAATATATTTTGAAATTTATAGATGTCAAAGATAGATGCTACCTGAAAGAAACAGGAGATTTTGTTGATTTCAATCAGTCGATTAGTCCTAAAGGTATTTGCGCCAGATATACATGTCGCGATGATTTCGTCGTTCAAGTAGATGAGTATGTTGAACTGCACAGTATTTATCTCAACAAATACAATATCACTGACATTATAAATATAATCAAACCGAATTTCAAATTATTTCAGATGCTCACGATTTATGCAACCAGATAATTGCATGATAGTGCCACGAGATTTGAATCATACTTTCCCAGACTGTTGCCCGAAATTGAATTGTATAGATAATGATGGGAACATTGAGATAAGAAATACAAGTGGATGATTGAGCAACATATACAAATTAAGTGAAGTTAATTTATTGTTCAAAAGGTTTATTATATCTATATATAATTTAAGCAATGTTGTTTTGTTTGATTTTTTTTAAGCTTTTGATTTTTTTAATCGAGTGGATAGACTTACTAGTGAGTTACTAGCGTAGGTAGTCCCTGGGTCGAATCCAGTTGTGAAAGATTAACTATTATCACACATCGGGTTTTGAATTAACCTAGCTCTGAATATATATCTGAGTTAAATCAAAGGCAAAAAGACTTGTGAAAATCATCACAGCAGATTTGCACACATAAATTAGGCAATGTCTTCACCAATTTCAACTACTAGAACTGGAACTGTTTGTAAAGAAATAACTTTGACTTAGTTTTTTTTCTTAATTGATAAAAAACAATTAACTTTTTCAGAAATTATGTCCAAATTAAGTCAAAAACTATTTCTCACTTTTTTAGTTAATTCATTTATGTCTCTAGTAGTACGTTTTGATGGCATATTTCTCTTTTTTTTTTTTTTACTAATTAGTGACATTGGGTATTGTAGCGATTATTATGATTGGAGTGGGCCTTAGCCCAACTCAGAACCAGACTGAAGTCCAGAGCCAAGAGTGCTAAGGTCCAAAAGTGGAATGGCTACTGCCATTCAGGAGGCTAATTAAAAAAAAAAAAGAAATGCCCCGGGAGCAGGATACCCTAGAAATGGCCGTGAAGGCCCCTCGTCCGCATTAGCGGAGTACCCTCTAAACGACCCCGACGGATGCTGGGGTGCCGTTTTGCTAGTTCGCTGCGGCTGGGATGGGTTCATAGAAACAATGGAGTCGGTCGGCTCTCAAAAAAACGAGATGCTACTGATGATTTCATCCGTCATCATATAGTAGCCTCAAACTGGTATAATAAATATACTCAAGGAAAAAAGGGGACATAGTTCCGTAAAGGAAACCTCCCGTGGCTCTGCAACATGGGCTGACTAAGCAGACCCAGTGCTCGTGTCGACGCACGGAGCCAGAAAATTGAAAATTCTAAGCGGAAAAAGGGGAAAAACACTACCTCTCTTTTCGAAGGAACCCGGGTGAGGCAGGCAGCCCGGGGCCCCCGATGGTGGCGAAACCCTGACCCCCGATGGTCTGGGGTCCTTCACCCACTGACATTGGCCTGATTATAACAAGAAAACTGCCAAAATTAGAACGAAAATGGCCAATGTCCATCCCTTTTTGGGCTAGACCCGATCAAACTTCCTTCCTCAGGTCCGCTGCTGCCTGGCTGATTCAAAATGCATGAAATTTTACGACAAATGTGAGTTGATTACGGTCAATGAATTTTGAAATATCAAAGTTGAATATAGAAATTTAACAAATTGTTTGATGAGGCTCGGAAATTCCCACAAAAAGAGAGGAGTAGGGAAAACAAAGCAACAAAGTTGTTGTTTGACTCAGATTCAGCCAATGTTCCAAGTCTGGATAAGCTGCAGGAACGTGTAGGTAGCACCACGCCAACCCCACGTAATCCACCACAGCTTGAACCAAACCCGAGCCAAAGGCCGAACCTGGGTCAAAGCAACAAATTAGAACAGGGTTTGGGTTTGCTTCCCGACATAAAGTGGGGCAGGGGCCCTTCGAATGACCTGGACAGGAATGGCGGTAAACAACCAATTCCTGTTGTCCGAGGCCAACCTCCGGGTTGCTCCCAGAGCCAAAAAACTCAAAGAAAAGACAAACACAAAGGGAAGCTACCCAAGAGGTAAACTATAAGGAAGTGAAGCTAAAGAGATGTGATTGGGAAGGCTGTTTGCGGCTATTGGGAAGAGCGAGCTCTGCATGTCTTAATAAGGGACTTGTTCTATCGAACAAAAATGAGATTGAATCGCAAGGGAGGCGATTCTAAGACATGCAAGTGAGAATGGAAATTTAGGATTAAAGACGTAAAGTCTAAACTCATCAACTCTAAGTCGAAACTCATAAACTATTTTCTCAGTTTGGTGGGTTACCCAAAAACAAGTTTCGGGCTCCACGTTGGGCGCTATTTGTAGCGAATAATAAGATTGGAAGACGCCTTAATACAACCCAGAACCAGACCGGACTCCAGAACCAAGATGGCTTAGGTCAAACAAGGTGAAATGGCTAATGCCATCCAAGAGGCAAATAAAAAAAAAAATGCCCCGAGAGCAGGGTACCCTAGAAATAGCTGTGAAGGCCTTTCGTCCGCATTAGCGGAGTACCCTCTAACTGACCCCGAGGGATGCTGGGGTGCCGCTTTGCTAGCTCGCTGTGGCTGGGGTGGGTTCATAGAAACAATGGAGTCGGTTTGGTTCTGCGTTGTGCTAAGGCCACTCCCATTTATATTAATTGGCTACAGCCTACCCAAATCCGTTTTGAAGCTTCCATTTGATATAATTAGCTCTTTATTTTTTTCGAGACTTTTAATTTAATTTAAATATCTTCGTGTTATTAATTTACTTTCGTTGAAAATTTGAAAATACCAAACCTTTTTGGTTTTACATGTGACCTTTAAAAATCAATTAAATCTTTTTTTTGAAACTGAAACGTTGGAAAGGAAAAATTGACAACATCATTTTGTAGTTAAACATAACCTGCTTTTACCTTGTGGGTATTACCAAACATGGCATAATTAATTTAAGGATAGTAAATTTCGCTACATTGAATAGAGACATTGCGAGTTACGATGGGTTTCCTGTGATTTTTGAGGCCAATACTAATAAAGCTAACGTACTGTTTTCATTTGATACTTCCTAGATGTTTTGTTCTCCCCCTTTTTACCTTTTTCTTTCTTTTGAAAGCTACGACAAAAAATTTAGATGTCTATTATCATTTATCAAAGCTATTTTGTCTGAAAAAATACACACAGGCGTAATAGAACTGATTTTGAAATGCAGGCAGCCCTGTGGCAATGGTGCCATCTTGAAAATCACTGAGAACTAAAACTGCTTTTTGGCCTATAACTTCCGATTCAGCCATCGCATTTTAACTAAATTCACACAGTATTTGAACCTTATTTCCCAGACAACATTTGATGATAATTGGGTTAAAAAATTAGAAAAGAGTTGCCAGCTATGGTGGTTTTGGTCAGCAAAAAAAAACTTTTTACCCATAACTTCCGGTCCAGTCGTCAAATCAAAACGAAGTTCATGCAGTAAATGGACCTTAATGTAAACCAAATGCTGTAGGAATTTCATAAAAAAATCATAAAAGGGCTACCAACTATGACCATTTTCGTAATTTTTTCGAATTTCTTTACTAAGCGATTGTGTCATTAGATTTGCAAATGAGAATGATCCTGCAATGAAAATTAACAACAAATATGATTGAAAAGTTTTGAGCCCTAAAATTCTTTTCACCCCGTATAACTTCCATCGTAGTGATTCAATCGAAACGAAATTCACAAGGTGGGTTTAACTTAATGTGAAGTAATTTGGTATATATTTTAAAGACATGAATATAAAATGTTTGCAGAAGCTTTCTAAGCAGTTGGCTGACACGTAATAACAATTAAAACAAGTAATTAAAGTTTTCAACAACAATGAAGTTATTATTTTATTGCTTAAATAGTATATTTCTGCATTCCTTATGACTTGTGTTTGTGGAAAATGTGGAAAATTTTCAAAATATGATTGACAGAGATACCCAAAACGATTATATATTAGAAAATTAAACAAAAAAATAAAAAAATTCGCACCAAATTCTCATGAAAACATTCAAGGATCACAACCTCATTTATGGTGACCAGGGTTTAATTTTGAATTAAATGCAAAATTTAAAAAATTAAAGATATCACATTTACAGTAGCATCGTGTGTTTACTTTTTCTATCTGTTATGAATAAGTTTACCATATCTAATGTAATTGTCCTCCACCACGGCAATTTCCTTCATATCATGTAATAATGCCCTTGTAATCGAACTCGAAACTAAGACACTATCATCCGTTTATCACAGTAATTGTGCAAATCCGTGGATTGCATTCATGTCAACAATCTTAAGCCTACTACTTATAATTAGATTTGATATCAAGCTAGCCTTCAGCCACTTAATAAGATTCAATTCTCAGCTCGCTATCGTTCACATGGCGGCAAAATGCCGCGTTAATACGCGACAGCCGTGTTAGTACCTAATTCGATCTGTCCAATGGACAGTCCAAGGCTACCACCATGCACCGAGTGTATATATTAAAACGACGACAGATAAATCCATTATCTGTGATATCGTATACACTGGATTTTAATTGACCATAATTGGAATTAATTCCGCAAATTGCTGTAATCTTCAGTATGTCTGAAAACCCTTTTGCAAGTTCTCGGCTCGTTGATTGTAACCGGCGGCGGGGGAAAATCGCAGATGACCGAGTTCAAATTGCAATCGGTTCTTCACACAGCAGTTGCAGACTACTCTCATTAAATGCGTATAAAATACCATGATGGATACAAATCGGTGATAGGTTAGTAATGTTAGAAGGAAGACACGAATGGATGCTGATATCCGACACATGTTCGTTTGTGGTTTTCGAATGTAGGAATCGGATTTATTTAAAGTCCTATTCATGTTTCCAACTCTATTTCCTGTGTTCAACGGTAGATGTGATGGATTCTAAAGGGTTGGTAACGGGAATTCCCGTTGTGGATATGTATGGTGTCCATCAAAATGATTGCCGGCTTTATTTTGGTCGATGCATCCTTTATATTTAGTTTTGATTCAGTTTTTAAGTTTTAAGGCTTGATATTAGTTAAAATTATTATCCAAGCAAATTAATCTCTTTCAGTTAATTAGATAGAATGTCCTTAAAAGCTCAGTAAATCAAATGAATTCTTTTATATCCTCAGTCTTTGGTGAATAAAATTGATCGGAAGATAAAATTCAATCTTAGCCATACTTCCAACATCAATACTTCTAACGATTCCTATAAATCACTAAGCTATTGTCATTTCAATAATAGTTTCCTTCGAAATTACCCCAATCTGCCAGCAATAATCGAAATTCTTGCTGATAATATGAAATGATTCACGTAATTTGAAGACTCGGTGAAATTATAGCTTCTGTTGGCATGGTAAGGAGGACACAACCTGAAGATGATGGCCGAGTAGAGAAAACGATGTCTGCCACTTTGTTTCGAACGTTCAGTCTGCTTTCTTCTTTTGTTACTATCACCCTCTCCCTGTTTACCACTGGCCACTCGAAAACGCTTACCTTGACAAGTTCGTTATTCTTCTGGCTGGGCACTACGGAGCAAATGAGCCTGACGTTAAAGAACATAAATTACCCTGAGAGTGCTTGCCATTGTTGTCATTGAAACTGTTTCTTGGGCTTGAATAGTTTCTGTTTTTTTGGGGGGAGGGTAGTAGTGATGAAGTGATTTTTTTTGGACTAAATTATAGAAAAGTATAGGATGCTTTGAAAAAAGAAGAGATTGACTTTTTAGGAGTAGTTTTTATTAAACTGGCAAATATAAAATAAATTCAATTATTAATCACGGTGAAATGGAATTGTTAAGTGTTTTGCGCGCGTGTTTTAAAATTGAATTATTAAGGGGAAAAATACATGTAACTGCTAAAAAGAATCGATTTTTTTCAAAATGTTCGAAATGCTCTTAAAATATACAAAAAAAGTTTTGAACCGATATTCGTATTAGTTCTCGAGTTATAGTCAGTCAGTCATAGGTAGCGCGGCGTCCCCCCAGGTCGATGGAGCTTTAAAACTTTAAACGCTTTAAACAAATTTTCGCCATTTTGTGTTGAAAAATTATTAAAAATATATTTTCATTTAAGCCCTGAAATGTATTCGACGCGAAACGGAACGAAGTGTCAAATCCCATACAAAATCAGCCTGGCACGGAATTTTGTTTCGTTTGGTTTTGCTCGTCAGTAATGTGTTCGAAGGCGTATAAGTGTCTTCGAAGACAACGCAGTGACTCGATCTGAGATGGCGCTGCACTATGTATAAGTTAAATTTCGCGGCCATTTAATGATTCAGGCTTTGAGTATAAAGATATTAAGAGTCGCAATAACGCAAGCAGACTGTCTTCATTTTACCAAGATTTCACCCACACTATGAAAATTTACGAACATTCGGACAAATTGTTCGGGGCGTAGATGAATGGCTCGTTTCGGGTGTAGGGGCTTGGCGCAGAAATTTGAAAATATATAAACGTTGTGCGTATGAATAATCAAGCTTCAATATTCTTTATACTAAATAAATAAAGAATTAACTAATATATGTATACATATATATATATATATATATATATATATATATATATATATATATATATATATATATATATATATATATATGTATATATATGAATATATATATGAATATATGTATATATATATGAATATATGTATATATATATGTATATATATATGTATAATTATATATATATATAATTATATAATTATATATACATATAAATAATTATATATATACATATATATACATACATATATATATATATATATATATATATATATATATATGTATATATATATATATATATATATATATATATATATATATATATATATACATATATATATATATATATATACATATATATATATATATATATATATACATATATATATATATATATATATATATATATATATATATATATATATATATATATATATATATACATATATATATATATGGTATATATATATATATATATATATATATATATATATATATATATATATGAATATATATATATATATATATATATATATATATATATATATATATATATATATATATATGTGTGTGTGTGTGTGTGTGTGTTTGTTGTATAGTATTAATTTGACAGCAGTCCGATTTTTTTTTATCGGGTTATTCGGAGTTTTTTTTATCAGGCTGCTCTTTATGAATTGCTTTCGAAGCACGTATTTGAATTTTTTTGCAATATTTTTTGTGCAGTTAAAACATGTCCAAATAATACCTGCACATAAAACAATTGTTTATATTATTATAATTCTTTATGCCGGGTTTCCACCAAAGAGACAAAACAAAAAACACGGATAAAACATGTTTTTCTGAACAAAAACACGAATGTTTTGTAAAAACTGAACAGTTTCGCGAGCATTTTTGTCTCTGAAAACTGTTTTAGTAAACAAAACACCTTTTTTGTCCGTGTTTCTTGTTTTGTCTCTTTGGTGGAAACCCGGCATTACATTGCTAACTAGTGTTCTACCCATATCTAAATTGCCTCTCGAAATTTTCAAACAAATTTAATTTACAAATCATATGCCCCTATGCATCATCTTCTTAGTTACGCCACTGACCTTCGACAGTCCTCGCGCCATCTTGAAAAAGTAAAATCCGGCTGCTGTCAAAGTGTCGCGTTCAAAGACGGTAACTCGCGGAGTCAATCGGGATATCGGCAATAATTTCTATTCAGCGTATTATTTATAATTGGAAGTTGTCGGATTTCGTTCAGAACCTTACAGCAAGTGCTATAGTGGAAAGTTTCTTGTGAATTAACATTTCAAAAGTGAGATAGTGCTATTTGTTTGAGCGATGTCTCGCGGCTCAGTTGTCTTTGCCTTTTTTTAATAACTTTAGTCCATGTCGCTTCTATTTCCAATACTCTGGTGCTTTTGCATACTTTTCCCAGTCACGTACCATAGCTCGTTTTGTAAAAAGCCTCTTTTCATTAGTTGTTTCACATCGATTTCTATTGCGTGTCGGTAGATTGTTTACATTTGCTTTACGTGGCTAGCAAAATTTGACAGCAGCCGGATTTTGTGCTCCCATGTAGTGATAGAGTGAAAGGCAAGGGGGAAGGCACAAACTCGCGACACACACGTACAGGCGTTTACAAGGTTTCTGCTACTCTTAATATCTTTATACTCTAAGGACCCAGGTACCTTAAATTGATGCGAAAAATGTGAAAGCTCATAATTTCATTCGAGTTTGCGGATATTTTATTGAAAAATGAGTGGAAATGGATGGATGAACAGCGCATCCTTGCAACAGTAGTTTTTGTTTTGCCGATAAAATCATTTTTGATGCTGGTTAGTTAAATTTATATGCACCGAATTCAAATGTAATGCACTTGTTAAATGTCATCAATGGCAATTTATACTGCCTCCGGTGTCGGGGTGCAGAACTTTATTTCGCTCGATTCCGCACAGACGTTTTCGCTGTATTTCGTTCGTCGAATACATTACTAGGCTTTACTGTGAGACATGTA
This sequence comes from Nemotelus pantherinus, assembly GCA_963978885.1. Lineage (NCBI taxonomy): Eukaryota > Metazoa > Arthropoda > Insecta > Diptera > Stratiomyidae > Nemotelus > Nemotelus pantherinus. The sequence goes on from OZ022265.1 coordinate 21,989,302, forward strand.
CTTTAAGGATTTAATATTAAAATTATTTTGAATAAACAATATATATATATAAATATTAAATATATATAAATAATATTATATATATATAAATATTAAATCAATCTGAAATTAGCAATTTTTTATTCGATTTTACATGTATTCCCCCCTTAAATTAAAATGCCGACACTTTTCAGAAGTATGTTATAAGTATCATTTCGCAATCAGTAATTCATCTGAATGATAAATAAACAATAAAATCTTTCTAAAATATTGTTATTTTTTGTTAATTTATTAATTCAGTTTTTTCAACGACTAATTATATATTCTGGCCATGCATAAACTATGCAGTATCTTTTATTCTGTCGGCATGAGTACTCACAATTATCCATGCTAATGAAAACGGCAAATTGCGTGAAATATTTGCACTGCCACCGCCAGCAATATCCTCTACATTAATGGACGGACATGTGTATGTACATATGCAGCCTGTATCATGTACCCGTTCTTCTCTATTCACCGATATCAATGTACATGTTTGCACACTAAACTGGTGCAATGCTTTTCAGACTCTACAATCGAAATGCTTTGACACCGAATGCAATTATAGAGCGTTAATGAAATGTATTGTCGGATTTCTACGCTTTAGCATCACGGTGATGTACCTTACCTACTCGTACTTTCACCACATAAAATTTGAATTGAATTTTCGGTGAATGCATTTTATATGCAGGCATACCCATTTGACGACAACCGATTAGACCCCGGCAGCAATGGAATGTGGAAAACAGTGCATCTATATCGCGTGTAGTGCATCGTGTTCGAAATAAATGGAAATTTTCGAGAGGAAAATTGAATTATGTCAAGGAAAGATATACTCGCTGCATAATTGATCGGTTGAAAGCTGGGACGAAAAGATACAAGGTTTTAGATTTGTTAATGCGATTTCAGTTTAAATGAATCATATTTTAAAACGATGTTGATATGTTTTGGTAGTAGGTGATACGATAAATTTTCGTCTATTCAAAAGTGGAAAGAAGTCACGAGTTTGGAGTGTCTTTTATCCTCGACAACATGTTTAAATAAATTGTCACCTAATTCAAACCCATTAACGAGCAAATTTGTGCGTTTCACATCAATACCAAGGCTGGTTTGGCTGTTCAGCTGCCATATCCTCACAGAGGACATGAAATCAAAGACGAACGTACCGTCGATGTTTTGCCCTTAAACGACGTAAAAATGTTTTTGATTGACTTCAATGCGAAAATCGGACGAGAAATGGCACATAGAGGAATAGCTGGAGGACACAGTTTACATTTAGAGATGGTTTCACATTTAAGGGGTTAGGTCACTATAGAATTTTCGATAAATCTTTTTTTCAATGGTCCTCTTAGAACCTCAAAAATAATGTCCGAAAAAATGATGGTCGGAAAATATCTCTAAGAACTCGGTTTTCAAATTTTAATACACGGTCGCCTGGTCTGCAGCGAGCTCCTTTTATCAGCGCTAGAGGGAAGGTCCTTTAGGGGACTAGAGCAGGTATACGGCAGATCTGATTGAAATAATTTGTTACCTGACTAGTCTAGATAAGTTTAGACTTGTGGAACGTCTGTTTCAGTGAATTAGTGTAGCGATTTAATAGACAGTGGTTTTGCTTGGAGGCACCTCAGATGAACCGAAGTCCAGAACAGGGCCTGCCAAGCAGATTAAAGGGGATGTCGAACCATCTACAAGAGCAGATGAGATAAAAAATGCACCGGGAACAGGATGCCCTAAAAATCGCCGTGAACTGCCCTCCTCCGCATTAGCGGAGCACCCTTTAATCCAATCCCGACGGATGCTGGTAGGCCGCTTTGCCAGCTCTACGCGGCTGGGGTGGGTCATAAAGATATGGAGTGTATTCGCTCCCAGAAAAATGGGGAGGCTACGTATTATTAATCCGTCATGAATCAACACTAGCCGCAAAGTTAGGGGGAGGGACTTTCGTTCGTAGAGGACCAGAAGCAGCTCTCAGGCATGGGCTGTAAGTCAGACAGAGCCGAGACGTGACAAAGCACGTTGCTAGCATTCTGAAATTAAAAAGGGACCGAAAACATATCACGCGAAAATTGAAAGATGTTTCGGGGTCACTTCGCCCCCTGACCTTGACCGAAAATAAACACAAAGCAAAGAAAACTAGGTGGCCAAGGTCCCTCCCTTAAAGACAATCTGAAATTCGTAATTAATTACAGGCCAGCCAGGCCATCGCGAAACCGTGAAAAGAAAAGTCTTCTCGGGCTTTCGCCCAATAAGAAGAATTGGAATTAACGACTGGGTCCTCGGATTTAGACGGGGCGAAGCCTCCGCTTCTAGTGATGACAACTGATTTTGTGTGAGTTGCTTGGGCGCTGATGAAGGGCTGCTGGCATATGGAGCACTGCGCCTCCACTCCCACGCTCGCCAAGTCCTCTCGACTGTTGCAGCGGCATTTATGACAAGATATTTGTTGTTACTGTGGATGATAAATGGATTAAAGAAATGTGCACGCCTAGATAGTTGCGTGACTAACTCTGTCAATAATGACGAAATAAATACGATTGCACGCTCTAGACGTGACTAAATCTCTAAGAAACTATCAATAACGCTTAATAGCTAAGCCTATTCGCAGGCTGAAATAATTCCAATAAATTGTACGTGACTAGCGAATTCCAAATAAAGAAGTCGGTAGATTCCTACTTAGGTATCCGCAATCAGGTTGTAGGAGGACTCGGCGGAAGCATAAAAAATGCGAAGAAATATCTAACGATTTCAAAAGTTGGCTCCAAAACAAGCTTTCTATAAACAGGAAATGTAAGGAAAATTTTCTTAATTTAATGGTCTTTATATTGGGTTAGACCCGTTCTGACCTCCCCAATCAGGTTCGCTGGCTAGCTGGCTGAATAAAAAATACAATAAGCTGAATAATCTACGTTAAGTTGAATTTGAATAATATAATAAAGTTTAAGTTGGGTCGCTTCCAGAAGGGAAACGCCCAGTTGGAGGTATGTCTGCCCTCTCAAACCTACTATAAACAGGCAAGGGAGCAAATGAATAAAGTTGTTGAATGTTCAGGGCTCAACAATTTTCCCGAAGATCTAGTCAAGCTGAAGGGACGTGGAGGTATCACTACGCAAACCTCACGTATTCTATCACCAGCTTGAGCCAAACCCCGGAAAAATTGTCTGGCCCTGAGCACCAACAGTCAAAACTCTTGGAATAGCTACCACACAAAGAGAGGCAAGGGCCCTTCGGATGACTTGTACTAGAAATGGCCAGTAATCTAAAGTCAACTTCAAGGTTGCACAAAGAGCCAAAAAGCTAAATAAAAAAACAAGCACAACAGAAACTACCCAATGGTAAACTACAAGGAATGATTTTACAGAGTCGGAGGGGTTAGGGTTGCGGCTTGTGGGAGATAGAGCTTAAGAATATGTCTAACTGAGAGGCATTATATTCTATTGAACAGCAAGAATAAGAATCGCAAGAGAGGCGATTCACAGACATGTTAGTTGGAATGGATTGAGGGATTCAGACGTTAAGTCGTAGGAGTCTTGAGCTAAAACTCATAAATTATTTTCACACTTGGGTGGGGTCAACCAAAAACTAGTTTTCGGTCCCCTTTATTTCAGAATGGCTGTTCAGAAAGAGTGCACCTCTTATGCGGACGAGAGGCCTTGACGGCCATTTCTAGGGGGCACCTTGCTCCCGGGGCATTTCTTTTTTTTCTGATCTGCCTTGGGCCTTTTGGACTTCGGTTCAGTTTATTAAATCGTTACATTAGGCACACCGAAGCATTTGAGGAGAGCGTTAGTCGACATTGACGTCGACATATTGACTTGTTTTTATAATGAGTGACAAAGTGGTGTACAATGGGAAGAAATGAGGAAATACGGCATCTGGCAACAGCAAGAGACCACAACCATTTCGAAGAAGACCATTGGATCGCCATGAATTAGAAACACCAGATGACTTGAATGCCAGTACATCGGCAAAAAACTGAAACAATCGGACGATCTGTATGATATCGAAGTGAATCCAGCGTTTGGTTACCGTATCATAATGTTTATTGCAGTATTTTCAGCTATTTCCAACGTTGTCTTTTGTACGTTATGCCAATCGGAAGTGAAATTGACTGAAACTGGCAAGCACGGTTTGGGAGTCAAACTAGTAGTGTCCTGTGAGAATAATGGGAAGACTAAGATACTGAGCTGTCCATTTGTTGACAAAGGCTATGAAATCAACCGTAGAATCATAGTTAGCATGCGATTGCTTGGAGTTGGTTTGCAGCGAATAACAAAATTCTATGCATTTATGGAATTACTTCGGCCTATCTTTCATTAATTCTACGATAAGGTTGTCAAAATAATGTCCACTTCACTGGATGGGAAGAGGCATGTCATCAAGCCAGACCGGTCGTCCTGCTGGTAATGCTGAACGTCCAAAACGCTTTAAACTCGGCGAGGTGGACGGACATCCTCCGGGACCTTGAGCAGAGGTGACTACTTGTTAGTTATGATGTCACCAGGCCTGTCACCTCAGGTGCGACACATACCTGACCTCTGGAACATTATGTACGATGATCTACTGCACCTAGAAATGCCTGCGGGTGTGTTTCTGACAGGTTACGTTGATGACGTCGCAGCGGTAATCATTTCCACATCTGCCGATTTCGCTCAACTCAGACTAAACCAAGTCATGAGGAGGGTGGATCGATGGATGACCAAACACGACCTCCAGCTGGTAGTCTCTAAAACAGAGATTGTTATGCTGACGAAGCAGAGGATATCAACTCGTCACTTCGCTGAGTAGGCTAACAGCCAACGTTGGTGGATCCGATGGGACGAGACATTTGTCCTGATTTCGACCTGATACAAACCCACTGAATTTATGTGATGATCTATATTATATATGCACAGTGAAAAAATATCGTATATAACATTTATGGTCACATACGCTATGTAGAGAGTGACCTGAGCTATAAGATAAAGCTAAAATGCCAAATTCCCGTACAGTATGACATATGCACATAGTCTCAACTCCTATGTAACATAGCCCTAACTACTACGAACATAATCTCGTTCCACATCATTAGAGAAGCTAGCTTTTTCTCTTGAAGGATAGGGTCATGCGTTTGAATTTGGATTCAAACATAATTTATTTATAATAATTTCCAAAATTAAGAAATATAATTGGAGTAGTGAAATTAGATATTTCCATAATCTACAATTGTCAAAATTGTCTAAATAAAAAATATAGTTAGAGTAATGAAAATAGATATTTCCATAAACTACAATTGTAAAAATTGTCTAAATCGGTACCAATTTCGCTTTGCTTTTTATCAGCGCTATAATACATAGCGTTAGGGACTATATTATATGGCTTTGCAAACAAAAATACGTAGCGTCTACTCCTCCTGCTCTTTATAAAGTCAGGTGCTACGTTTATGTCCATAGCGCCAGCAGTATATAAATAATAATGGTCCCTTGGAGTTTTGAGCAGACTTATTTCAATACTGCCTTTTCGAAAATCAGTAGAAATCCAAATTACGTTTCTGTTCTTCTGGATGCACAACAAGCATTACTTATTACAAATTATTTTTTAGCATCTGAACAAAGAAACAGCTACAATTAAACGTTTACTGCGATATGTTATCTTGAACAGTTTTCAAGATATTGATTTCTTCGTTATTTGAAAGTGTCGGATTCCCGAAAATATTCCTGTAGCAGCTCAAGATGTAGAAATTCGAAAAAAAAACCCCAGACTATTTTTCCTGTACGTTGATTTTCGATATTGCTGCTTATTATCGAAAATAACTTACAATCGAAATAGTCGAAAGTAATTTGAATGTTTATAGTAATCTTCATATGAAAGTGGAAATCATACTCTACTCAGAGAGCCCGATGGAAATTCTTATTATATGGAATTATTTTGAAATTTTATCTGCAGGCCATCGATTCGTAAGTGAAACTTATTTTATCCGATATTTTACCACTTGTCCTATTCCTTTGCTTCATAGCAACAAAAAAACATTCAAAATGACACTGAACTATCTGAAATTGAAATCGATGTGAATACATTCAAAACGATTGGATAGCCGCTCCGATTCCTTAGCACGACAAAGTACAATTTTCAATTTTACCTCCTTTCCCAAAAGTGAAAAATAGCCACACAGACCCTGATAAAATGCAATTTTAAATAAACTCTTCACTTCGTCTTCTTTAACGTTCAGGGACCATACATTTTGAATAGAACGTTCCTCCAACTCCCCATCATATTATCCTTTGCTTAACGCTTGCCGGTTTATGGCTATTGATCCTGAAGAGGAACTGGCAGAAAAGGCTGCCGTCTCGGTCTGCAATCCACAATTCTTCTGTCCCGGACTAGCCTGCCTGCCAGCCTCCCTTCTCTGTCTTGTCCTGCCAACTCGTCCGTTTCCTTTTCCTTCACGTGCTCACAGAGTGCACCATGGGAAACTGCACTCAATGCTTTTAATGCTTCCTAAAAGCGCAGCGCTTGGCTACGTCAAGAACGAACTAACGATTCGAAGGAGCATTGACTATACGAAAATATATATTGTAACTGCCTCTCGCCGGAGCTCTGTGCATATAGAACGGAAACGTTCGAAAACAGGATAAATGTAAAGACCCGGCAAGTTTATTCGATAGTATTGCTCTATACAGTTGCAGTTGTCTGTTGGTTTCGTGTTGGCCGTCATCGTCTGTCTTCGGTCGGGAATCTCCAAATCCCAACAACAGAACTGCAGTGATACTTAATTCCAAAAGGAAACGAAACCTTAATCCGTTTTGGAAGCCAAATAACAGCGTCAAAGAGAACTTGCCATACATAAAAGCTTAGCTTCGGGACGAAATGATGAGGGCAGGGACTTGGAGCACAAAAAAAACGAGATTTCATTTTCCTAGTTGGCTGATAGTGCCGGAGAGAATGTTTTGAGAATTGAATACTGTTTGGGTTAGGAAACGGATTCTGCAATGATGGTTGTTTGTTCGGATGGATGAAGTAGAACTATGTTCATGCATGTTACCTGATAAGTGATTTTGTGTGCTTAGGAAACATTTCCAGATCTTTGATCAAATATACTTTGATTCGAAATCGGTAAATAGTAGTAGCCAAAAGGATTTATAAACAAAAGTATGATAAGTACAAATGCAGAAAAGAAATGTATCAAAGTGCCACAATAAAAAACCTTCTACAAATCAGAGCAGAGCAAAAAATAATTTGGACTGGCTATTAAAACTTCAAAATGCTAGCTGTAGAGTATTGGAATCAGACTCGTTTTGTCCTTATATAACTCTCGTCTAATTATTGCTTGAAAAAATTAGAAATTAAAGACAGAACAACTACACCTTTTAATTAATTTTTGAGCAACGACATATACTTTTTTTTTTTTTAGATATTTCGAATGCAAACTACATTCATCTATTTTTAATTTTTCGGTTCTTACTTTAATGAGACGCGTGCATGCAGATACTAGTCAACTCCTACGAAACGAAATCACTCCGTAACATCATGATTAATTCATTATTTTGCAACAGACAGGATAAATCAATTTCCTCTTTTACTCTACAAAATCCTACCAACAATAAAAGTTTTAGTTCCCCATTCAGTTTGGTGACGAAGCTTTTTATTTTTCATCTTCTCTTTTATCTAAAGTAGTAGTAATGCAGACAATGAATATTTTAAAAGAGCCAAATTAGCAGATCCTATTATGGAGTGTATGATATGGATAAAAAAAGGGGAGTAAAAAGTGAAACTTAACTAACCTTTATGTATGATGTTTTGCTGTTGATGTTCAAAGTATTTCCTTTGATGACTGCATACTAATGGCGATGAACGGGCTGGTAATCCATTCTCCAGAGGTATTTGTAATAGCATAGTAGGAACCTATAATGAAAAACATAAAAAAGTGATCAAAGAGTTTTTTTGAGTAGATGATCGGGCTAGACAAAAGCTTCTTGAGGGTTTTTATGGTGTTTTGATTGCTAATTAAATTCAATTAGATGTATACTTAAAAGTTAATGCGTTAAATGATGAAATCTCGAGTATGTGTGAATATGAAATTACTACATGGATTTTCCATTTATGAAGACTGAAAAATATTTTGCTCTTGTTCATTACTTGTGATTACTTTTTATTTAAAAAGTATTATTATTATTATTACTATAACAAGTCAACATATGAATTAATAAATAACAAATATCGATCGAACTAAATGTATCTTTTTTCAAAAAATGATTAAATACGCCTGTCCGTGAATTGTGTTTTTCATGGAGATGGTGTAGGTGTTGTACCCTTACTTCACTTATGGATGTGAATTGCCTCAGGCTCGGATAACTGAGGTTTCTGTTAGAGTTTTGAGGATTGTCAGAGAGTTGTTTGTGTGTTTGTAAATTGTATCGAACATTTTAAGTGCACTGTCACGTATGTATTTTTAAACTGGCCCAATTCTTAGTTCTTTGTGAATGTCTGAGTTTTTGGATTTTTATTATCATTCATTTATTTTTCGGTTTACACTTATAAAATATTACCTAGGTAGTACAGTACCTGGGGTTGACTTAGCTATATACATAATAATTAAATACTAACTTAATTTACTAAACAAAATCTAGCTTATGTCTAACTACAATTAGCTTAGCCTAATTAGACCTAAACTCAACCTAGGTCTTGATTATCCTGTCCGATTCGTCGGAAGGCCAACATAACTGAACAGCATGTCCATGAGCCGCCGCTGTCCTGCTATTTCGGCCAACTGGAATGGGAAGATCAGCGGTGAAAATGGTATACAAAACAGGTCCAGTGTCAGAACCTTGTGGTACTCCTGATGTCACAGGTCCCCGGAGTGAATTTGCTCCATGAACGCTTACATAAATTTGCCTGTTGCTAAGGAAGCTTGCGGCGAGTTGAATTATTATTCCCGGAAATCTCAATTTGATAAATTTGTATAGAAGACCTTCGTGCCAAACACTATCGAAGGCCTTCTCGATATCCAAGGCACAAACAATTCTATTAGTTTTAGAAGTTTGTCCGAAAGCTACGCATCCGTAGAGCAGTTGACATCTCAGAACTTACTTAAAGAGTAGCGATCTATTTGTGGCACTCAAACATGATGATTTTAATAAAGGGTGACTAGTCCTGTAGGTTATTTTTTGATTCGATCAGACGTTATATTCTGCACTACACGAGATAGCTTTAAAATCAAATAATTCAAGGGACAAATAGTTTTTAAGAGAGATAATTTCTTTGAAACAGGAAACAAATATATGCCTTGCAGATTTGGTTATCGGTGAGAGTAGGTGGATGGGTCGCCAGTGTTGCGGAAAAGTTAAATCTTTGCCGGCCTTCGAAACGAGAATAGTGGCGAGTTTTCAACAATTGAGATATTTCTTTATATAATTGGCGTTAACTGAGCCTGCGATGTTCTGTTCGTCTTGAAAAAGTTAGTGAGATTGCGTTGGTAGAGAATAGGAGTTGGGCAAAGGAATTTTTAATATTTGTAGGGTTTCGAGCATTCTCCGTAGCTTGCGGGATACTCACTTTCACATTTTGCTTTTGCTCTGGATGTTTGGTGTAAAATTTGTGATTGTGGCGGCCGTCACTTTTAACACACCTTGTATGTACATGACAGTTATTAGGAGAGTTGCCGAATGGTGGCCAATTGTGGCATTGGTCTTAACCAGCTCTAGATTTTGGTGCCTGAACCTACCAAAATAGAGCCTCAGCCTGGCACACTAGATGGTCGATGACCTGGGTTTTATGGAATATTTTTTTTTATCTCTCAGAAAGAGCACTTTGGCGAGTTTGGATGGTCCTCTTTTGCTTTTCAGATAGAAAACATCAATCGTGTTGAAACCTAGGTTGTCTAGGTCCATCTCGACCTCTTCGGCAGTGAGTCCATACAGTTCTCTAATAACAACGTTGAATTGTTTTTCCTCCGGCAGGTAGAATGCATAGTACTCAACACTAAACTCGAAGAATACTTTTATGATTAGCTTATGATGGTTTGGAGATTTTGGCATAATTTTAACGACAACGTGCACCCGTTTCGTTGAGACGAAGTTAGCATTTCTTTGTTTTAGCACTCGTGTCTATTTCGTGTCTAATTATCGGAGCTGCTGTTGGGAGGGTCTCAATACTTTTTTCTTCAAAAGAAATCTAGCGATTTGGCTGTGTGAAGTTGTTTGCAGCGAAGCCAAAATTCGGAGAGTGTTAAAATATTTCTGGGATATAGATTTTGAGTTTCAGGGATGGAATTACTCGCTTGCCAATAATTTGGCTTTTGGAGCAAAGGAAGCTTTTATTATTTTGATAAATTGTCCTTTTAGAACTAATTGTGGAGAATTTCGCATCGGGTTTTTGGTTTTTCAATATAACGGACATATCTGAGGACCTGTCTTCTGAACTGAAGATTTTCCCAGGTCCTGATATGCTGGCATCTCTTCCATTAGAGGAAGAAACTGACTCTGAGGACGAGATCTGAAATCTCCTTATCTTTTTAATTTGAGAGGTAGCACTATTTATTTTCAATTATTATTCAAACGTTATTGCAAATATTTCTTATTTTTAATCGAGTATAAAATAATAATATAAATAGAAACACAGTACTATCCCAGCAGAGTCTGAAAACTCGAGCAAGCGCTGGTATTCAACAATCACAATCAGCGATATTGTCAGATTCCTTCGATGTCCGTTCGAACTACCTGATGATGAAATGAAGACGTTCTCAAAAATCGAGGGGCACTGGAAAGCGTTTTGACTTCGCATGATCGTAATTGAATAAAGAAACTCACTAGTAATAAACATGTAACTTGAGTGGAGAAAAATCTCTATTTGATGACGTCACACAAATTAACCACGCAGAACTCTATTGATTGAGTTTGACAGTTCTGCACAGTGCAGTTGAAAATTACGTGATGAAATGTGTGTGAAACAATGAAACGTTAGTATTTCGAACATAAATAGTGAAGTGTAAACTTCATAACTGCTTTCGTGTGAAAGACTGCTTGCTTTTGAATTTAGTTTGGGAAGGTAAGTTTGTAGCGAAATTTGTCGGTGAATTTGTAGCTAAGGCGTCATTTCAAAGAACCTGTGGGTTCGACCATGGCTTTATTTTCCCGTCCCTAATATATTTTTTTCGCTGAAGTTTTATTGATAAGTGAAGTTTAGGTACAATAAGTCCGTATATAATAAGATCAACTGTATATTTTTATTCGTTGAAGATTTACAAGTTAAATATTCCAAATATATTGGTGCTATTATACGGTAATATTTGTGGCCGTAAAAATATGGTACAGGTTCAGAGACGTATTTTGACGTATTCCAGAAACGAGGTTTTTGGAGTTCTTTCGACAGAAAAAAAAGGGGGAGCACGTGAGATTGTGTGACATTTTTTTATTATCTTTAAATATGAAACTAAGAAACTTCCACTTCCTTACACGCATTCTACAAAACTCTATCACGATCATTCTAACCTCACTTATAAATATGGCCGTGAGAATATTGTCAATTGGTAGAGAAATCAAAGTCTACTCGTGATATTACAAAAACATTTTCTCTATTCCGATCAGCGTAGTGGATAGATTGAGATATGGGAATACAGTTTCATATAGAAACGCACTAATCGAAAATAAATGCGAACAGAGAATTGTGTAAAGATGTTCCCTATTTGTAAGTTACAGAAATGAGCCACAAAACTTATAATAAAATGATAAAAATATAATTACCGAAACCTAATTTTTTAAATGATTGCAAAAGGTGGTTTGACTTTTTACACGCACATTTTTTGGGTCAATTACAATAGTGGATCAATAAGTATGTTCGGATGAAGACGCTAATTTTTAACAATTTTTTTTTTAAATTTCCTTTCATGCCAATATACTTTTCCCAACGTCTCTGTCGGAGGAGCGAACTGATGTTTTGTCGTGGTGTAACACCATTTTTTTCTTTGCCTAATGGGTTTTCATTTTTTTTTAATTTCTCATCAAAGTTACATGAGCAAGCGGGCAATCGGTATTGCATAACTATGGCTGCAACTTATTGTTGCACTTAAGCCCGTGCTACATCTATTCTATACCATAACAGTACTTAATTGAAAATTCAGGTAAGTTTGTGCCAACTTTGAATGTTGCTTAACCACTGTTCTGTAATAATTAATCCCAGTTTTATCCACGGTGACGACATGACGCGAGAATTCTTCCGGATGTCGCTTAAAAATATCCAAACAATGCTTTGAAGTTGTCGGCCGAATCTGTCCTGTTTTTTTTTAATTCTAAACTTATCATCTAAAATGTTGAATGTTGTTCCATATGAAACGCCTACGGTCTATGCAATTTCGTGCACTTTCGTTCAGGCGACCAACGAAAGTCATTTTCTGAAATTGATAGTAATTATTTCTGAGTGAACTGCATCAAAAACAATGTTCAAAAACAAGTTCAATGTTTAAATTTGTTAAGCCAATATCTCGTGGCAATCATAAATGGTGAAGAATCCACAAAGACAGCATCAACTTTTGCCTTCACATGTTTATTCATTCATAAATAAAAAAGTAAATTCCGGATCGAGACTGGTCTTTTACATCGTATATAAGAAAAACACTAATAACAGTTAAGCAAACGTCAAGCCAAAAATAACTAATCTGAAGTTTATATATAATATCAATAATAATACCACTATCAATAATAATACCAATATCAATAATAATACCAGAATAATACCAATTTTTTCATTCACGATGGTAATACCATTTTTTTGTCTTCAAAAACGAGTACTTATTGGTTCATCTTTGTATATTCAGCATTGCTTGGTTGTTTCTTTTTAATTTTATTTACGTATTTTTTGCATTTTACTATTCTTGAATGTGCGATCACGTAACAACTTAATTATGTGTGCCCTACTAAGTTCAAGTCCAGTTGTGAGCAAACAAATATCAGTTTACTTTATGTTTTATGTGCAGCAATCGGAAGCGTCACGATCCCAAAAAAAATATTGAGGATATTAAGTTGGAGTTGTCTCCTTTAGTGCAACTGTGGTATTTGGAAAAGAGCATCTTGTCTCCAAGCATGGCCGAGGTTGGAATTCCAGCTGACGCTGTAATCGCCTTTCAGAGCCTACAAACGTAAGAGATGCAATCAGCAAGTTAGAAATTTCGCTGGTAATAGAATCTTCCACGAGGGCAGCCTGTTATCTTCCACTGCTACCAGGATCTTCCATTATATTCATTGGATTCAAATATGAGATTCATACATGAGATTGGCGCCCAGAGAATCCGAATTTCGACGTACTGAGTGAGCCCAGCATGGATGGATTTCCAGACTCAGTTTAGCTGCCCACCTGTAGCGATAACATCCTTAAGATGTATCATCAATGATATATTTTAGGCACTCTTGATGTGGCATTTTGGGATACACAAGCCCAAGCATTTTGGGATACACATAAGGTGTTGGCCGAGAGGAATAGTTTAGTAATTTGAATAGCAAACCGTTTGAAGAAGACATACTGCATTGGAAGTCAACATTAAGTCACAGTCATAAAGAATGAAAAAGCAACATAGCTTACCAAAACCTATTTCATGACTTGCGGCTTGAACTCCATTTTCATAATCAAAATTTTTCAAAGTGTGACTCTCGTACTTATTGAGAGCTAGCTTAACTGACAGCTCGATGCTTGGTACCTTCTCTGTACCTGGATTGAACCAGCGAACTCACACGCTATGAGCCAGTGCTCTAACCACTACGCTTCACGAACTCCATTAACAGTCAGCTCAGGCCAAAAATGAACCTTGAAATATTTTTATAGGTATTCACCCGTATTGTGAGTGTCGAGTCGATCGCTAGTCGATAATCGACGAAGTTGTCGAGTCGATGGCGTTTTGGTATTGCGAGAGTCGACCGAAACGACTTATAAGTACTGCCATATCGAAATCGAGGAAAATGCTTGAATTGAGTGCTATTGTGAACGAAATTGCCAATTTGAACAACTTTAGCATCCGCCAACTGTCAAGTGAAATTTTTTTAAAAACAATCTATTATTTTTTTTTCGATTTATTTGTTGACGACGAATAATGCAATCTTTGCGGTAGAACTTAGTATAGCGATGCAAAAAATAGTAACAGTTAATTTTTATTTCTTCAATAAACAGTAAATAAACATTTGCATTTTTATTAAACGCTAAGAAAACATTTTAATTTTTACTAAAGAATAAATTCACTTTTTTATGCATTTAGTTAATTTAAAATGTTGTAGCTGCAGCTCATACATTTCTTTTTTTCAATTTCAATTTTTGCGCACGATGTATTTTTTTATCTCTCGCATCTTCTTCATAAATTTGCAGGGTTTTTTGCTTTATTTGTAAGGACTTTTCTTGCAAGTTTAACTTGTGTTTTTTGAGGTTATAAATTTTTTTGGTTAAATGCAGAGTTTCTGCGACATTTTTATTTATGTTTTCCTGTAGCTCAGTTTGCTTTTCGAGTAGTCGGAGTCTACTTTCCTGTTATTCGGCGTTGGAAGATCTACTTTCTGGAGGTGTTCTTTCCATTGAAGAAGTTGCATCTATGGTAGCTGGTGGTACAGTGCTTACAACTGAGGTTGCCTGATTACTTGTGGAACAAGGTAAAATCGACGATGCAGGCTCCACACTCGTATCGCGCGGTGTTCCGAATTCACAGCCAGTGGGATTAAGCGCAACATTTAAATTCAGTAAATTAACCACACACTCTTCAAGAGGAGAGAAATAAACCTGTTTGTTCGGTCCACCACCAGTTTTGTGTTATTCACAATTGTTTCTTATGATCTTTTTGAGAATTTTAAATTTGAAATCGAGTTTAAGAATTTTGATATCTTAATAACAAACCTTCTGCCAGCCACTTATATCTTTTACTAGTAGACCCATGCTATTTAGCTCTTCTGCAAAACTATTCCATCCATCCTTCACTTCGCCATTTTACCCACCAGCTTCAACGAATCCTCTTGCGAGCTGTTCGTTATTCTCAAGTAGAGATAACAAACGCTCAAATTGTTTGGCGTTTGTTATTTTCACCCTTTAATAATTATTTTATAAGCGACTGAATATTCCAAGAAAATAACTTACATTTTGCATATATCCAACTACTTGTCGATGTAACGTCGCAAAGCAAATTGCAATCGACAAAACTGTCGATATTATCGACATCGACTCGACACTCATAATATGGGTGATTGTGTCATAGATAAAGTTTTTGGGTTCCCATAGGGATGGCTTGGCTTGACCGATAAAGTGTGCAACCTACCGAATTTTGCTAACATTTAAATACTGCGTATACAGAAAGCTTGTGAGACGCGAACGAAGAACTATCATTAAAGGATACAAGAGCTATTTTAACAGATCCACACATGGGGCACATCTTAGTAAAGAACTATTAAGTTCAACTAAAGGAAGTCGTAACATGTCCCTTATGCAGTGGACAATCCTTTTTTTCACAGCAACTGTTTCCACAACATCTGTGAATTGAATCTCAAACTACATAAACAAGAAGAAATATGCAATTTAAAACTCTGATCCAATCTTTTTATAAAGACGCAACCGTTCTCAACGATAATTTCCTCTTCTACATAAAATCCAGATAAATGCACCCATCATTGCCATAGATGCAATTTAATGTTATTTTATGGTTATGAGGTGCATTATATTATCCAAGATCTGCTTAACGTAGGTACTTGCTCCCACCTCATGATACCTATCAAATGGAAGCCTTGTATAAGTTCAGCAGAGTCATCTGCAGTTTTTGCTTCTTACACACGGATCATACAACAATCCCCCCACCGATTCGCTTAATGTGTGCCAAGGAGTAAACATAATTTCTCGATCAAGACCTACACACTAACTACACATGTTGCTGGTTTCGGCTCAAGGAAAACAAAAAACAAGCAGGAAAACTATAATAGTAGGTATGTTGCACATACGCGCATTAGGAAATTGCTCCTCGATCGGTAATCGCTGATGGCCTGACCAGTTACAAATATGCGATTGCATTGGAACTTTGAAAGTGCATACAGAGAGCCATTGCCGCCAATAATACGCTTCATATGGAGTACATTGGCTGGATGAATAAAATACCTTTTCTTCAGGTGGTATCAACTCTTTTTATGGGCATTGGCCCCTGTTCACTCTGTAGCTTTTATTGTTTCATATATAAATACGTTGATCGTGGCAAGATAAAGTAATTGAACAAAGAATCGGTATAGTGGGCAAACGGTGAGATTGTTTCTTTCATCTTATGTTGACTTGGAAATTTAGTATGACCATAGATTGGGGTTAAGGGCAGTGAATGAAAATTATTATAAATTTTTAGGCCGTGTTTTAAACATAAAATTGAATACATAAAAATTCAGGCAAATGTGTTTTTTAGAAGAAACGGTTTTAGCTCATTCTGTCCTTAAATAAAGATAAATTAAAAAATAAATTAAATACAAAATGATGAATAAAATAAATACATTTGAAATAATTTTTTATAATTAAATTTCTGTTTCCTTCTTGTATATCTCATGATATCTGACTTCATGAAAATAAATTTGTCTTTGGTAGTTTTGTCCGTTTCCCTTATCCGCTTTATTAGTAAAATTATTGAAGCCACAAAAATGGATCTTTTTCAAAACTGGAGTGCATTTGTTGCATTTCTTTATTGCTTTTCATAGCATATCTACTTAAAAAGAAGAACTCGATTGATAGTATTTCCAGTGATAGCTGTACAAAGTAGCATCATATACAAGTTGATAATAATAGACAGCCATAAAGTCACCAGAAACATAATCGCTCCCCCCTTTAAACAAACAATCTACAATACAAACCGCTTACTAGATTCTAGATACATATTTATTTATGAACTTTTTAGTTCAAAACTGGCAGGAAGAATTTTATCTATGTAGCTGCAACTAAAAAGAGAAGCAGAAAACCTAAATAATATTTATGGTTCAAGTAAATGCGATTAACGAGATAATCAAGCAATTGTTTTCTTAAGTTGAAAGAGATTGTTTTGTTTGAGGCTTTTCTTTCGTTTCCACATTTGTTCTTTCTATCTGTTGGACTTGACTGTCGTCTGCCTGCCGGTTTGTCTGTCTATTCTCGCCTGCTGCTTGGTTTCGTTCCTTTAATTTGTTTTTCGGCTTGGTTAAATGCTGCATCGTTTTGAAGGTAGACAATGGATTTGGGGAAACGTTTAGGGCGTAATTTATGAAAAGTTAGCGTTTGGGTAGGTGTATCCTACTGTTTTGTGAAAACATATCATAGGATTACAGTGATGGGGAAGATGCAGATGATTGAAATAAGAGGAAAATTATGCGAATGATTATTGTTTTTTTTGTGAAGGTAGACGTAATTTATGGGAATTTAGTACATAAATGATTAAAAGTAGATTCTTTATGCAAGACAACTAAGAATTTAACTCACTTAATAGACTAAATTTTATAATTTAATCCTGATAATTTAATTTATTATTATTATAAATGCATCGAATATTTCAATATTTGTCGTTTTCAGAGTTTGAAATGATTTAATTTGCTTCGATATTTGTATATTACGAATTCTGAATAAATGACTTGATTTTAAATATTAAAGAAATCACAAAAAACGTTACGTACGGTTATAGGTCGGACGCCACAGGAGATATATAGAGCTGGTTTATAATCTATTTTAGCCAAGAAGATATATTGTACTGTGAGGGTTGTAGTTCTGTATGCACTTACAAAAAAAAATAATAACAAAAATCGGAGAAAAGAAAACTATCTATGCTTTGCATAAATCGAAAAATAAGATAATTTGCTATAGAATAATTATTTTGAAATGAATATAGTACCTAACATTTACCGTATCAGATAACCTTCGATAATTTAATCCTGAACAGCTGCATTAAATCGCAGCTTATGTTGCCTAGTAGGCACATCACTGGGTTCTAACGTGCGGCCCTCGATTAGAATCGAGATACGGAGACCAAGTTTTGAATTATGGGCAAATCGTAGCGTGAAGCTCATCATTTCGCATTTGTGAAAATTTCGATCATGAAAATGAAGGTAGTAATCCACTCTACAAGATTCTTAAATAGATTGTATGGGGATAACTTTGTTTTTCTTTGCTGCATAGAATCGATAGAAAAGTTGTTCAAAATTGTCAGAATCTTAAATTCAATAGCGAAGGTTAGAATTAACAGCAATCGGTTTAACTCATTGAATGAAGGATCGTTTTTCCAGAGTTTTGTGAAAATAAGTTTTTCATTCTCAATGCATTTTATTTTTTAAAAAAACTTAGCCTGGTAAAAAAAATGTCAGTGCTGGATAGAGCTACCCCAAATCTTATCTAGTTCTTTTATGTTCTATAATCAAACAATTTTTGGTCGTAAAAATGCACTATAAAAGGGTAAAATTGCAGTACTGTGAACTATTGAATAAACCAAGAATTTTTAACGATATTCACCTTTAAAAGAGTTTAAAAAATGCTCTAGAAAATTTACTTTTCTCAAAAAAAAAACTAAGCTTTAGCTTGAACTGCACTAGGTTGCCCATCTATTTCATAAAGCCAATATTAAAGTAGGCAAAATAGTCCTGAAAAAGATGATGAAAACTGATGAACAGGCCCAATAAGTACTCTTCTTTAGAAACCAGCTATTATGGCTTGTTTTAGCAAAAAAAAATTTAATTCAAAGGCTATATAGGACGCTAGTTTAGTTGACGGTTGGATGACAGCAGAGAGTTGACCAGCATATATTTATTTCAAAACACTGGGACACGGTAGAGCCTTTGAGCAACGATAAATTTAGTTACTTTTAACACGTAGAAAAAGATTGATTTCATTTAAATGCATTCATCAGATTTACCGTGTTTATATTTTACAGTTTTTTTACTCTTTTTGTACGAAAATAGTATATTTTGTAGATGTCTACAACCTCATAGTATTTTTTTGGTCTAATTTCTTTCGTTTGCTCAAAATGTTATTAAACTGTGACGACTTTGTTCTTACATCAAGTTAATTCAATTGATTTTCATTTGAATTTTCGAAAGAATGCTATGTTCGAAGCTATTTTTATTCTAAATTTGAAACGACAAATGACGGGTTCTAAGTTCAACAGTTTAATAAATCGCTAAACTTTTCTGCGAATAACAACGAATGGCCGGGTGAGTTTCGTCACAGTTGACGCATTTGTTTATAATTGAGTTTTTTTCAATTATCGCCAAGTTTTCCCCTGCACATACCACTTATTCCTACGATTCTCAGCATTAGTTTTTAAGATCACGAAAGTTAGAAAATAATATGAGAGTATGATCAATGCTTTGTTAACTTTTATAATTTAAACTAGTTTGCCTTGATTTTTTGATTTTTCTTTTTTTTGCATTTTATTCTTAATTTTTCAAAGTTATCCCTTAGATCGTCGGACCATATCGGTTTGGATGGAGAGAATCGTTAGGGCTTAGGCTTTAGAGCCAATGAATTTCAAACCCAAAAAGTATGAGCAAATATTTGCTTGTGATAATTGTAGTCCTACTGTGAATCTTTATTTTCCAAATAGTGGTTTTGATTTACAAGACGTGAACTGGCATATGATGCGCTGTAATTGTTCGACTTTAATTAGGAAATCAACAAGGTTGAATAAAGTTTTTTTGTTCGAAAACGTTTTTGAAAATAAATAAATGAGGTTCTGTATGAACGATCTTCAATAGTTCATTAAACTTTTTTTTTTTGAAAAAGGTCTTTCTAAACTTATTTTGCTAAATTTGATCTTCTAAATTTATTTCTTAAAATATTTATTATTTTATTTTTGAGCTTGTTTATATATATTCAATAAATAAACACCAAGAAAATATATAAAAATTACAAAATATACAAAACAGACAAAGAACTAAATAGGGTACATAAAAAATGGTACATGAGAAATAAATAAGTTACACAAAAAATAAATAAGATAAGCTTGGAAAATAATTGTAAACACATGAAGTAATAAAATAAGGTAGTGAGAAAGCGGTATAAAATTCATTTTAACTTATTTAATTTTTTGTAGACTGCGAAAAAAATTTATATTAAAATTATTAAAATGTTGTGTAAAAAAATTAAAAAAGTGAAGAAGACAAAATATATAATAAAGATTTGAAATAGTAGGTGCGTTTTTTTTGCACACCCGAGCAGATCAAATTTTGTTAAGCATATTGAATATAACAACAAAAATCCTGCTCTTGTGGTGTCACAACCAAAAAATTTTAAGCAATGATAGTTTATGGGTTTACATGTAGAGTGTGCTGATAACAGTAAGAGTGTTTTAAACGCTGTTGATTATTGTGAAACCGGTATTTTGAATTGAATGAATTTGCATAGCACTCTGCAATTTTCAATTATTTTACATCAAATCTTGTAGTGTGCAGACTGTTTTTGAGTGTTTCGATGCACATTACATTGTAGATTGTTTCATATGCAATTTTCATGTCTGCTTTTGATTAAAATCTAGATAAGATTTCATTCAGGGTTTTTCTATGAATTATTTTCATTTAACAACCAATCTAAGCAAAAGCTCAGCGAATGCAACAACATTTTCGAACAACGCAATTTTTCTGCTCGGGATCGTTTTTTTGCAACCCTACGTTAACCTGCTCTGCTAGGTTGCAAAAAACGCACCTAGTGAAGGCAAATAAATAAAAATTTTAGGATCTACCGAGATTGAACAAACCCGATTTTTTTGAAAACTTATTTCCAAAAAAAAATAAAGAAATTCAAAATTTAAAAATACCTAACTAAATACGGATTATGAATACCAACGCGAGGCCAATAATATTTTTGGATATAAAATGTTCAATCACAAAAATTATTTAAAAAAAACTTTCACGCTGAGCTTTCGAATTGTAAATGCGAATTTCCAAAATGAAAATCCAAAATCAATTTCAAACATTACAGGGGCTACAGATATTTTGCAACCACAGCAAACAAGTGAAATAAATATAAAAGAAAATATTCTCACGTTTTAAAACGCAGTAAATAATGTAAAGAATTAAAAAAATCCCAGTCAGGTCATTTAATGACTTTTTCTAAATGATGACCACTAATTTCTTGCTGATCGAGTATAAAAATGACATGATTTAAAAAAATTATAAATATAAAGATAAATATTTTTGACGTTTTAGTTAAGATACAATTAAGAAAGTTTGGATTGTCCCCTAGACGATTTTGTTTCAATTTTTATCAAGTCGTGATAACACACACTTTTGCTTCTTTGTACCAAAGATGTATGATCGGTGGCTCGGTTAAAGAGCGGTTGTATGTAGTCCCGACTCAAAATATGTGATCTCTTCAGTCATGTGCCTGGCTTAGGAGGATATAATAGGTCCTGGCCGCCAAATGTTTTAGAAAATTAATCGCAGCCTTTTTTTCTTTTGACGAAAAACCATAAAATATTTTGGCGCCCAGCGTGGGTTTCGAGTGTTCGTCTACGTTGATATTGTAAAAATTCAGTCAAGCAACAACTTACCAAATAATTCGCATTTAATTGTAGATATAGGTAAGGCATAGGCAAAAACAAATTTTAATTTGGTAGACAACGTATCATAATTGAAAAGGCCAATAAATAAATGAAGAAAATAAGAGGGTGGTTTGATACATAAGTCAGTGACTTTCTGAATGAAAGATTTTTCTTCGGCAAATAAGCAAAATAATTTACTTCTCAACATAGTCTCCTTTTATCTTTTTACGTTTAGTCTAGCGCTTTTTCGATTTTTCCAAATTTCCAAATAATAAGTTTCCTCAAATCCCTCTTCATTTAACCCAAATCTCTGATAGCCTAGCCATTTCTTCAGGTTTGAAAACAAGAAATACCTGCAGGATGGGCTAAATCTGAAAAATATGCTGGACGGGGGTGCAGTTCGTAGCCCAATTAATGGATTTTTGCCAGACGTGTGCAACCGTGCATTTTCTTGATGGAGTAGCTATTTTTTCTCTGCTAACTGCGGTCTTTTCTGCTTGAAATCAATATCGAATCTGTTCAAAAGATCTAAATAATATTTGCCGGTGATCTTGTTATCCTTTTCAAGTTTATCAATGTGAATGATACCGCGTGTGTCCCAACAAAGTTGTAGCCATTACCTTTTTGGCAGGCCGACCCAACTTAGCTTTTTTTGGTGCACGTTCACCTGAAGAAACCCACTGTTTTCTTCACCTGTGCTAGTACAAAATTGGTGGTGCAGAGTCTATCTATTTATCAAGCCGTTTCTCGGTTTCGGTGATGGGGTTTTTACGCTTAAAGTAGTGCTATATTAATAATCAGCACACGAAATTTACTTTTTTCTATTTTTGTTAAAATTCACGAGATTGTCTGCTTTCAATGGCTGTCAAACTCTCAAAATGTTTGCTCAAAATGTTATAGTAATCTATGAATAGATGGCAGTTGGCAGGAGCAGTGTTGCGCGGGAAATTCAAAAAGTCACTGGCTTATAAAACTGCCCTCGTAAATGAACAAACAGTTCCTTGGTTTATTAATTCACTTTTTTAATATTTTTCTCAATTGTGAAAATTTTCTATTTCCCTTCCAACATTTTCACACTGAAATTTATCCAATCATCGTCATTTGCACGTGCCAACGAAAATCAAGATAACGCTCATTGGATATCTGCACAGAATTCGTAAAAGACAAAAAACAATAAAACTAATCAAAGAGAAAGCAGCAGCAAAAAAAGTCCGGTAATTTAATCAGACAGAAGGTAACTGACAGGTATGCAATTTTCTTGTAAATTCGATTTACCTTTTGATATGCCACTCCGTCCGGGTGCATGTTAACCACAAAATGGTTTTAATTTTATGGAGATGTTCACTCGGTACAATTGAGTAGCCAGAGTCAGATAGTGTGCTTGGGTTGTGCATTGCGGAATCTTCTCTTGGTTTTTCTAGTTGACTGGCAATTGAATGCGATGCACTCACGTACATCGGAACGAACATGTCGACGTTCGTGGATTTCGCTTGTGTTGTAAATAGCAGAAAATTGTAAAATATGTATTTGCTTTGGATGATGATATTAGCTGTAGTGTTCTTTTTAAAAGAATGAATTTTTTGAAAGCGATGGACTGAAGATATTGATCACGATTGAATGGTAGAGACAGATACTTGAAAAAACTATGATGGGTTATAGAGGATGACTATAGGAAAACGTATCGATTGGAGAGTTTAAGATAGGTAAATGCATTTGGATCGATAGGAATCAGAGTTTGAATCCTTTGTTCTGGATATAGACACAAAGGGACTACGTACAGTGTGTTACGTAAGAGCGTGGTCACTTTTAAATTATAACAACAATAGATTTTTTTAAAATTCGCACATTTATTGTTTAATTGGTAGTCAATACTCAATGCAAATACCTTAGTAGCAAATCCAACCTCCTTCAGCAACAATTATGGCCTGACATCATCGGGGCATGCTTTCCACGAAGTTTTCGGCTTATTCTTTTGGAAAAAACCTCCAAATTTTTTGTCGAATTTGTCGAGAAAGTTGATCTAAATTACATGGCCTGCGTTTGCGAAGTTGCATTTTTATTAGAGCCCACACATTTTCTATTGCATTTGCATCCGGTGATTAAGATGGCCAATCTAGGACGACAACCCCATTTTGCGCTTTCCACTCGCTACACGCTCGACTTCGATGTTTTCGGTCGTTGTCCTCTTGATGGATCCAGCTCTCATTTTTTCTGATGAACAATTGCTAGGCAGATGGTAACAACGCCTTTTGATAAATTTTGTTCATTTTTTTTGGAATTCAAATTGTCTGTAAATATGAACAAAGTTTCGAAACCCTTTTTTGAGAAGCACCCCCAAACATGGACCTTGACGGGGTGTTTAACAGTCCGTTTGAGCAGTCTACTAGTGGAGGTTGGCCAGGCGTGTTTGATGCTCGGAAATGCCCAAAAGAAAGATTTATCAGAAAAGATCACGTTGCTCCAATCGCGGTCCAAGTTTTTCTTCACCCATTCCACACGTTTTTCAACTTGTTTTCGAGTTAGCATTGTCTTTTCCAAAGTACTCCGATATTTCACTTTATTTGCAAGCAAGTGCCTACGAATCGTTCTGATTGATATGTCAAAACACCATTTGCTTTCAATTTTACAGGACCTTCACGTAGAGTCAAAGTTCGATCCTTCGAAAACACTGCGAGAGTCTTGTTTTCGTCTTTTTTGTCACTTTGCTTGCACTCCCGTGATTAGGAACATTATCGACACTATCGACCTTTTTATAGCGATTCACTCACTTGCTTACGAGCTGCTTTGACATCTCCATGTATTTCGCAGCAGCTGCTTGCGTTTATTTAGGTCCTTTTTCATGCAAACATAAAAAAATTGCCTCGAAGCGCGACGCGTAAGCAGCACTCATTTCGAAAAACGATTCGAAGAACGACTGAATTTGATTAACAGCTGATTCCTTCCATAAAGCATGGACAACTGAGGTACCCTCTATGTCATAGAAAACGAAATAGATCGCTACGATTTTTTTTCTACATGTAACAGCGACCACGCTCTTACGTAACAGACTATATATCAATTGTGATTTGTGGTTCTAATATCAAATCTTTCAACGCATAATATTGCAAAACATTAGTAACTACTTAAATCGTGGCTCCAATCACCACGATTAGTTGCCGAATTCTGTCTTCCATATCTAAGCATGATCCTAATTCCATTCCCAGAAAAGTTTCATACCAACCGCTTCAAAATTTCCAACCATTTTCACTCGACTTGCACCCGACTAACTACTTGAGACATTCCATAAAACTACCCACAAACATCATAGCACTAGCACTTGAAGAATTACGAAAATATCTTCTCATCGTTGCTAAATCTCTCGCGCGAGTCTAATCGGAATTCGTTTTCGTCAAGTGAAATTTTCTCCAAGACTTGTCGTAAGCCTTATTACTTATAATTAGCAGAGCCATAAATCCTGTTCCTATGGGGATCTATCTACCCGAAATTGCCAAAACGTAGGACAGAGCTTCATTAGAACGTCGGCTAAGTCGGATTCGAACGGATAGTCGAGGTATTCAGATAGTGAACTTACGTTCCTAGGTCAGAAAAGACAATTTATATAAAGTTTTTGGGGAAAATGTAATCCGGCTCGGATAGGGATATTTCAGGTAAATCGGTTAGATTGTGCAAAATGACAGCATGTTGCCGTTGCGGCATTAGCACTAGGGTTGGCGAATTTATCGAAGTGCCTGAATTCCGAGCGAATAAGAATGCCCTGCAAAGGAGCTCACCTTAGTGTTGTAAGCATAAATCTAGACAGAAGGGCTCTAAGTGTGTTGATCATTCGCTCAAGAAGTTTGTAATGAGGTTATATCAAGACGAATGATAGCAATTAGTGCGGGGTCCTACAAAGCGAGTTGAACTCAAAGACAGTTTAAATATAATGTTAGTCCAATTAGAAAGATTGTTTACGCAAATGCAAACTATTACCTGCAGGTCGAAAAAGGGAGAAAGATATAAGTCAATTTAGAGCAGAAGATGCGTTGCCTTCTGGAGAAAAAATACATTAGTTCAGCTTAAGACGATTCGATAGCTCCGGTGTTCATTTCTTGACAGTACCATTCATGAATATTTTAAATATATTTCTTGCAACGTCGAAACTAATCGGCTTAGTACTAATGACGGAAACTTCTTCGACCATGTCAGAGCCGGGGCGCCAAGAACAAAGCGTATTCGAATCAGAGCTTCCTCAAACGCAAACAACCCGTGCGTCATGTATCGAATTACAGCCACACATCGTACAAAAAAGCTACGCATTTCTATGGCTTCGGTTCACAACATATCATCGCGAGTGTCACTCGATCTGTATTCTTTTTACTTTATTAAATATTCGTGACAGTAACGCTGTCAATCATTCTACGCAAAGGCCGGACACCCCAAAAGGGCTAATGTAGTCGTCGCTTGACCGATCATTATTGCAACAAAAAATTGCACGAAATCACTGAGCCTGGAGTATACTGCGTTTTTCGCATAAGCGGATTGAATTGTTCTGGGCAAAATAATAGCAAGGATGAAGTAAAGAAAAATACAATAAATTTATGCAACCGTGCTTAACGTGCTACATAAATAATTTCAAGCATATTTCAATTGAACATGAATCGCTCGGATACGATACACTTATGACTATGTGATTGTCCGTTTTAATATTCAAAGCAACTATAGAAGAAAACAATGGCACGGGCAGAAGAGAGAAAATAGAGCCCAAGCGGACGTGCAATAATAATGTATGTGGAGCACTATGACCGGGAAAAACCAATTATTCGATGCATCACAACGGTATTTTGTAAGTCTATTATTGTTTTTCATACGCACCGAAAGAGGTTTCCAGCGGGTGCTTTTTAAATTGTGATGCAGACAGTGTTTCGCATCGTAATTGATTGCGAAATGATAAGTATAGGATGCTAGGATAAGTATAGGATTATAAACCCTAGTAAGCTAAAATACACTTTCACTAGAATAAAAGCGATGTAGGTACAAGTTCCATAGAATTAATTTCCAAATCAAAATTCACTATGCACATTTCAGTGCGAAGGAAGGAAATACGGACCTTCGTTAGTAGTTAATGAAGCATATTTTTAAATAGCTCTTCTTAAGGGGTTAGTCCACTGTTAAACTGCTCAAAATGAACTTTTTTTTTAAACAGCTACCAACAAAAAACTATTCAAGATATTGATTTGAAATTTTACATACATCTTTATTAAAGCTAGGAGTTAATATTTTCATTAGAAAAAATTGTTAGAAATCAAAATGGCGGCCGCCCCAATGGATCGCCGCAGCACCGCCGAAAAAAAAGCAAATTGCGCCTCGTAAATTCCTGGACAAAATAAGCGTCTGTGAGCAAACTACCAAAAAGATTTCATTAGTTTTGAGTATAAAGGACTGCACGGGCCTAAATTTAGAACAAAAAAAAAATTTTTTGACGATCTGGGAAACATTTTATTGATTAAAAAATTTTTTTTTATTAAGTTTTTTGATTCAAAAGTATACCACATTTTTTTTAATCGCTTTAGGGCTCTAAAGTTAGGCCCGTGCAGTCCTTTATACTCAAGACTAATGAAATATTTTTGATAATTTGTTCACAGATGCTTATTTTGTCCAGGAATTGACGAGGCGCAATTTGCTTTTTTTTTCGGCGGTGCTGCGGCGATCCATTATGGCGGCCGCCATTTTGTTTTCTAATATTTTTTTCCAATGAAAATGTTAACTCTTAACTTCAATAAAGATGCATGTAAAATTTCAAATCGATATCTTAAATAGTTTTTTTTTGGTAGCTGTTTAAAAAAAAAGTTCATTTGGAGCAGTTTAACAGTGGACTAACCCCTTAAGCAATTTTTTTAAAAAAGAATTTTTAATATATTTATACAACTATTAAATGTATTTCTTAGTTTATTCTTTTAGTTTTTTTTTATTTAAAAATAAAAAACAAAAAATTATATACGCGAAAAATGCATACTTTTTATTTTCAAAAATAAAAAGGTAGTTTTGAGTATAAAGGACTGCACGGGCCTAAATTTAGAACAAAAAAAAAATTTTTTGACGATCTGGGAAACATTTTATTGATTAAAAAATTTTTTTTTATTAAGTTTTTTGATTCAAAAGTATACCACATTTTTTTTAATCGCTTTAGGGCTCTAAAGTTAGGCCCGTGCAGTCCTTTATACTCAAGACTAATGAAATATTTTTGATAATTTGTTCACAGATGCTTATTTTGTCCAGGAATTGACGAGGCGCAATTTGCTTTTTTTTTCGGCGGTGCTGCGGCGATCCATTATGGCGGCCGCCATTTTGTTTTCTAATATTTTTTTCCAATGAAAATGTTAACTCTTAACTTCAATAAAGATGCATGTAAAATTTCAAATCGATATCTTAAATAGTTTTTTTTTGGTAGCTGTTTAAAAAAAAAGTTCATTTGGAGCAGTTTAACAGTGGACTAACCCCTTAAGCAATTTTTTTAAAAAAGAATTTTTAATATATTTATACAACTATTAAATGTATTTCTTAGTTTATTCTTTTAGTTTTTTTTTATTTAAAAATAAAAAACAAAAAATTATATACGCGAAAAATGCATACTTTTTATTTTCAAAAATAAAAAGGTAGCCAATAAATAAAATATGTACGAAGAACTGAGAAATCATATTAAAAGTAATACCAACAGAAATAAAAGAAAGTAAAGGAATGCAAAACAAATAAAATGGTATAAATATTGAAAAGTATGTCTAAAAGAATAAAAAACAGTTGTATTGAAAATATATAAGATATGCATAAAATAATTAACTCGCAAAAACTAAAAAAAGAAATACAGAAAGTAAAGAATTATAATAAATAATAAA
The DNA here is from genome assembly GCA_963978885.1 of Nemotelus pantherinus. NCBI lineage: Eukaryota > Metazoa > Arthropoda > Insecta > Diptera > Stratiomyidae > Nemotelus > Nemotelus pantherinus. Next base: position 22,017,643 of record OZ022265.1, read on the forward strand.
ATGAAAAACGAAAATAATTAAATATAAAAGAAAAATAAGCTACGTGTGCAAAATCTAAATATGGTGTGAGAAGAAGTAAAATTGTGAAATAAGGTGGGCATGTATTAGTAAAAAAAAATACATAAGACTAAAAGTTTAAAATGCTGGAGAAATAAACACAATTAAAAATATTAAAAGAATGTACAAAAATAGGAGACTAAGGGCTATAAAATACTAACAATTGAAATGATTTTAAGAAAATCGAAAAATATATAAAAAGCTAAAATAATATAAGAAATGTGAAAGGAATAAGGAAAATATATGAAATGTGAAATAGTATAATAAGGGATTAAGTACTTCCTTCTCTATAGCGAAATACGAAAGATATAACAAAACAATAAAAAGGGAGTAAGAAAGCATTGACAAAAAAGAAAAAAGCGTTGACAAAGGAAGCAAAAATTTACAAAAAAAAACCAAAAATTGACAGAAAACGAAAAATTGACAAAAGAAGAAAAATGACACTAAAGGTTGCAAATTACATAAGCGGGGAAAATCGAAACCTAAAAAAGGAGAAAACTGAAAAGGGGAAAAAATTAGGATGGGGAACAAATAGAAATATATAAAACAAAAACATAAAAAGCTCGAAAGCAAGAAAGAAAGTATAAATGAAAGAGAAAAAAAACGATAGCATCAAGCAGTCAAAGTAAAACATGGGACAAAAATTAAATTGGGTATGAATATATGAAATAGAAATACGGAGATACATATAAAATGTGTAGTTTACGAATTAAAATTGAAGAAAAGTGAGAAATAAAACAAAAGCAGTAAGCAAACGAAAGAGATAAAAAAAATACAAAAAAGATAGAAAGAGTATGAAAACAGTAAAGAAATAAAATAATGGTAACGAAGGCAAAAAAATATATAAAAAAAGGTTAAATATATATAAGAAAAGGTAGGAAAACATTTGATGCTATCAGAAAAAAGAAAACAATAGGCGTGTTTTTTTGCTCCCCTTATCTATAACAGAACAATGCTATCAACTGCAGATGCATTCGAAACAACAACAACTCCCCCTATGCATAACAGGAGTTGTTGTTGTTTCTAATGCATCTGCACTGGTTAGCATTGTTCTGTTATGGATAAGGGGAGCAAAATACCCACCTAATATAAGAAGGTAGTAAAACAATATAAAAAAGTAAAAATATATATAAAACGGACAGAAGAAACTATAAAAAGGATAGAAAAAACTATAAAAAGAATAGAAAAATTTAAACTATAAAAAGGATAGAAAAGCAAAGACAGTTAGTAAAATAACGATAATAAAATACAAAAAGGAATAGAAAAATATGCAAAACGGATAAAAAATATACAAAAAAAAATAGAAGAAAACATAAAAAAGATAGCAAAAATTTAAAAACACAATCAGGAAAAAAATAAATCTAAGGATAGAAAGTATATTTGGATAGAAAAAAATAGAATAAAGTATAAAAATATATTAAAAAAGGTAAAAGAAAATAATGAGGTAGAATGCAAGAACCATAAAAAACGTAAGCAAGAGTAGAAGGATATATAAAAATACTTTAGCAATAAAATATATAAAAATACTTTAGCGATATTTAATTTTTATTTTATTTTTATTTTATTTTATTTATTAGCCAAACAAGGCATAAATACATATACATACATAAAAAAAATATGAAATATCTAATTATTTAAAAACAAACAAAATAGAGTAAGGTACAAATAAATAACACATTAATAAATAAATAACTAATGGAGTAAACAAATAAGTTTAAAATAGACAAGAAGTAAAATAGAAAAGAAATAAAAAAGTGTAGGTACAAATAAATAACACATAAATAAATAAATAACTAATGGAGTAAACAAATAAGTTTAAAATAGACAATAAGTAAAATAACAAGGAAATAAAAGAATAAAAATTAAAAACGATAATTAAACAAGAGCTTAAAAGTTATTGTGTACAAATGGCTTGGATAAGGGAAGATTTGTAGGATAGTTTGGAAATCGTTGGGGAATAAAGGTTGCTAAAGCCATTGAAGACCCTGCAGCATCTATTCACTGGCTCATTAGCTGCATATATGGTAGAATGTGAATATTCCTTTAGCAAACGATTGGACCTGGTGTTCCTTAAGGGGATATTTATCACAAATTTACTATTAAGGAACTCAACTCTAATAACGCCTCTAATTACGTCAAATGTGAAGCAGGCCGATATCATCATTCTTCTAGATGCAAGTGAAGTTAAGTTTAAATGACCCAGTCTAAACTCATAGGGCGGTAAATTTTCGAAATCGTAAGGGTTGTACAGATCTCTTAGGGCGAAAAGTAAAAATTGTTTTTGAATGGACTCGAGTCTGTTATTGTGAATTTCAAAGGCTGGGTTCCAAATAATACAGGCGTATTCGAGAAGAGGGCGTACAAGTGCAGTGTATAATGATCTTGTGGCCCACAAGTTTTTAAACTCCTTGGCACGTCGTTTAATAAAGCCGAGCTGCTTATTCGCACGGGAAAGAATTTTGTCGTAGTGCAAGGTGAAACGAAGTTTCACATCCATCACAACACCGAGATCAACAACGCTATCAACGCGAGTTAATAAGTTGTTGCCGAGAAAGTAGGTATTCTGCGTAACCATGCATTTACGGCTAAAACTTATGATTTGGCACTTATCAATATTCAGCGAGAGCTTGTTTATATTGCACCACTGAACAAGAGAATTAAGCTTGGATTGAAGGAAAAGTGCATCAGATTTAGATTCAATGGTGTGGTAGAGTTTGAGGTCGTCTGCATAAAGTAGGTGAGGAATGTTTGACAGGACGTCAGATAGATCCGAAATGAATATGTTAAAGAGAAGTGGGCCAAGATGACTACCTTGTGGAACACCAGAGGTAGCAAATATATTTTTTGATAAAATTCCTTGAAATTTAACGAGTTGTATTCGGTTGTGGAGGTAGGAACTGAGCCAGCTTAGTAAAGATCCGGCAAGTCCGAATTTGTGCAGCTTAAGGATCAATATAGAATGGTCAACTCTGTCAAAAGCTTTGCTAAAGTCAGTGTAGACTGCGTCAATTTGATAGCCTTTTTCCATTTTACACAAAACGTCCGAAACTAGGATTGTCAAGTTTGTGATAGTTGAGCGACCTTTTCTAAAGCCATGCTGTTGCTCATTCAGACGGGAGTCAACTAGTGGGGAAAGTTTAATGTAAACAATTTTTTCAAAAAGTTTTGGAATGGAAGATAAAATGGCAATGCCCCTGTAATTTTCGACGCAGCGTCTATCGCCATTTTTGAAAATTGGTGTAACATATGAAAGTTTCCAACAGGATGGGAAAACACCGGATGAAAGCGACCTGTCAAAGAAAATATGCAGGGGTGTTATTAGCTGCTCTACACACCTCCGTAGGAAGGTCGGCGGAAGAAGATCAGGACCAGGGCCTTTGTTGCAATCGAGCTCCAATATAGCTTTACGTATTTCTTCGCGTGATATTTTAATTTGGCTGAGAAAAGTGGTTGGTGCTGAATTTGAAGGAGAAACATTTGAGTTAGATGGGTCTGATACAGTGAAAATTCTCTGGAAATTATCTGCGAATAAATCGCAGATATCTTTAGGAGAAGCAGAGGTGATATTATTATAGGACATTGACAATGGATAACCAGTGACTTTCCGCTTCATATTTACAAAATCAAAGAATTTTTTTGGGTCGTGGATTATACTTTCACCGGTTTTCTTAATATAATTGGCATAAGCATCGCGAGACTTTGTCGAGAATTCCTTAACTACTTCATTATAAGCTTCCTGAATAGTAGGATTGACATCAATATTTCTATTTAAAAACAGTAAATCTGCCTTTTTGTATAAAATATTTAAAATTAATAGACATAAATACAATAGAGGCAGAGAAGAATTTTAAAAAGAATAGATCAAAAGCATAGGAAAATTGAAAGAAAAAATATCAAACAGATATTCTAATTCTAATAAGAAGAAAAATATCCAAAGAACATAAAAAATATGAAAAGTATAGAAAATATGTGAAGGAAAAAGTATAAAACAAACTTAAAAATGAGGAATATAAAAAGGATACAAAACAGAAAAATAAATCAAGAGGTTGGAAAAATAGCATATGAGGATAGAACATAATATGCAACTAGAAAAAGATAGGATAAAAATCAAAATATTTTTGAAAAAAGTAAATAAATGAGTTGAAAAATGGAAAAAAAGTGTAAACAAGAATAGAAACACTATTTTAGATGTAATGAAACGATGTCAATATGGAAAATTAACGAAGATTTAAAAATATATAAAATATGCACAAAAAAGTTTGAAACATGAGAAAGAACTGGTATTAACAGCATTAAGACTTTAAATAAAAAATAGCATGAAATAGGTAGTAAAATGTAAAATACGTAGAGAAAATAAAAAAAAAATTGAAAGAAAAAAATAAACAGAGTAGGATTACAACAAAATAAAACCTAGATGAAAGCATACAAACACACGTAAAAACCAAAAAAAAATTTAAAATAGGTCGAAAAAATAAAACCGAGAATGATTAAATATTTTCAATGTAATTTAATGTCCAAAGAAAATTCAAAACGTTTGTGTAAAAATCAGAAGTAAAAATCAAACAAAACGCTGAATAAAAACCGGAAAAAATATCCGGAAAATATAATAAAAATATGAGAAAAGGCAGAAATATAAAAACAAAACATAAAAAAAAGTTGAAAACAAAAATATATATACAGAAATATCAAAAAAAGTTAAATAGCATAAATATAAAAAGGACTGGAAACACCAAGTGAAGGAAAACATAACAAATCATGAAAAATCCCTTAAAAGACGTAGAAAAATATGTGGAATTAAAATAGACATACAGAGTGCGCTCCGTTAGCAATGCGACCAAATTTTTTCACTATATGGGGGGAGTCCAGACGTGCGCCTCCGTGAGCCTGTTTGAGCTTCATGTAACAAGACGCGATAGAGCGTTGTATCGTATAACGTTACATTGTAAAATTTTGCGTTATAACCGTCTGCGAAACATTTCTATGAATTCCGCAGGCCCTGCCCAAACCACAAGTTTTGCGACGCCAAAAGATGTTCAAAGAGGAAAACGATTAGGATGCCGCCGATTAGCCTTGCAGTGGACGTCCAACAATCTCCTAAATCGACGAAAGTGTGACGCATGTACATGATTGCTTGGAATATGACCAACGCTTGAACCTTAAATATCCATATAGAAACTCTACAAATGATCAAAGCCATTGTTTATTGCATCGTGATCGAAGATTGGAAAATGAAAACGGTGTGCGCCGTTTGGCCCCAAAAGTGTTGACCGAAAAACAAAAGAAGTGCCAGTGCTTCGATCTCAAGAACTACCAAAAGGATCCTAATTTTTAAAAGATACTTGCTCTTGTTTCCTCGCTTAATAGGAGTCTTGAAAGCGAAATGTTGGCTCACGATTGAAAACATCAAGGCTCATGTTACATTGACTCTAAAGTTTATCTCCGAGAAGGCCTTCTAGGATGCCTTCCAGTTCTGGAAACACTGCCTATGCAGGAAAGTACTATTCCGAAGATTTTTGACTCATTGTACGAACATGTTCAATAAAAGATCTTTTATGCCACAGCCTGTTTATCGAAAAAAGGAAGAAAAATATATAAAGAAGACGGGGAAAGACATATGTCAGGTGAAAAAATGACAAAACAAGGTTAAAAAAAATTAAAAACGGCAGAATAAATGCGAAAAATTAAACAAAAATGTAGAATAGTAGAAAAAATATACAAAAAAGTTCAAATACAATATATTTGCAGTTTTTTGAATTCTTTTCTGACAGAAACAAATAAATGTGAAAAAATGTAGAGAAATATAAAAAAATGTAGAAAACATCTATGAAAAAGCAAGAAAAATCTAAAAAATAAAGTTTACATGGAATTCAGAATTTTTTTAAAATTAGAAAAGAAAAATGAAAAATATATTATTAAAGAAACATATAAAAATAAATAAAATCGCAAAATTAGATAAACGTTAAATAATAATAATGCTTGAAAGAGGCAGGAGAAATGGGTAGAAAAAATACACAAGTGAAGATAAAGATGCCAAACGAGAACGCAAATAATAAGAAAAACGCTAAAAAAATTAAGACAGATAATTAAGAAATAATTTAAAAAAAAAAGTGTAAAGCCAATAAATACGTATTTAAAAATTATAGAAATATAAGTGGACAGCGAATTTCATAAACAATGAAAGGCGTACAAAAAACCCAAACGATGTTTGAATTGATGTCTCAATTCAATATAATTTTAAAAGAATGCGTTTCATAAAAAAAATGAATAGAAATTAAATTTCTGTAAAAAAATATTAGAAAAAAATCATCAAAGTGGACACAAAAAAAACCATGCTGGATAGAATCAATGCAGGAAAAAAATTGAATAATGAATCAACGATATTAAAAAAGTGCATTATAAAAATAATACGATAATCGAATGTCGTCACATAAAGCTTAATCAATTCCGACAGAAAAACAGAAATGTCCATAAATTTATGAAGTGTGGTTAATTTAAGTTTTTAGTTCATAAATTTGACGAAGATAAAGAAAATAAACGACAACCACTAGCACGTGTATAAATCGTTTAGTTGGACTTAAAAGGATGGCTATCAATAGTCAATAAGTGCAGCTGCTATTTTAAAAATGGCATATGAATCAAATAATTCTATTGAATAGCGTATGTGCTCATTATAGAAGAGGAGAAATAGCATATGTGCACGATCTTGTGATGCATTTTGGGTATTCATCAATCTTTCATTCTTGATTAGTGATAATGAAAACGAGTGATTGAAAACAGTATTCAAATACTTATATTTACTGCCCTTATAGACGTATGTAGTCAATTATTGTGTCATGATTAAAAAATACCGAAATTTTTGTCGATTTATATAATGTTGTCACACATGGGTAAAAAAATCAATGCAGCTTCGTTTTTAAAATTACCTAGTAAAACTTTAACCTCACCCTCTAGCTCATTATGAAATCAGCAACGAGTCAATAGCGCCACACATTCAATACATAATGAAATACAATTGGCAAGTGGAAATTAAAATACACGTAACGTTTGTATTCGCGCAATTAATCATAATTAATTACTGGCAAACAGCAGGAGCGGCTTAACAATTTCAACCGCTAGCATTTGGCACAATGTAGACAGAGAGTGCCTTAGCAGCAAACAGTGTACTATATGAAATTTTATCGACTTCTAATTCATGCACATACATATTTCAGCTTCTGGCAATACCGTTTGTTGCGAAACGGCGCAGTCTACTATTTCAGAACGATAAAACTCATAAATTTACGCGCCACGGATTCCGAAGCCAATGAATTGAAATGAGAGATGTTTTCGAATCGTGTGCAATTTGTAATTTAATTGTTGTTCTTGTAATTTTCAGTTGGCATGCAATTGGAAAATAGCAGCATTTAGCTGCAAGATGCGAGCGTAGAAGTATGAGAATGTGTTTTCGGACGATTTTTGTTTGCATAATATATAAATATTTTCTCGTTTTTATTTAAAATTCACAATATAAAAAAATTAATCTAATATCGTTATTTTTATACCTTTTAAAATTGTTATTCATCCAGAATGTTTTCATTCTTTCTTTTTTTCAGTATATATCTTGTTTCCGTTCACAACATAATAAAACCACTTCATCTAAATAATCTCGTGGTAAATAAAACCACAACAAGAAGTCCATCATACTAACAAAACGAAATACTATAAACAAATAATCGTCACTCCAAAGGACGAGTTGAACGACACAAGAGCATTTGATTTTGGGAACAACACTTAACAGTCTACATGGTGCAATCATGCTATTGTACAAGTAGTTTAGTAAACATTTCTCAAATGAATGTTCTTCTTGTTTACGCAAGATTTATGAAGTCAACTGAAGATATTTGAAATTATCTGATATCTTTTATGAACTAGTTAGGTATATTTGAATGTTTTCGCTTATGCTCTATATGGAACGGAAGGAGATTGATGAAAGCATGAGAATGTTTGGTTTTTCAACAAGAAATATGACACATTTTGATGTGTGTTATTTTTGTTGCTGGAAAAATTCAAAAAATATTTTATGAACTTTCAATAAACAGTATTTTAAGAATGGGTTGTTGATTGTTTGCAGTCTTACATATAACTCGTTGTTTAGGTATTTTTCCCTACAAATTATGGGTAAGCACCTAAGACTAGTATTGGAATTCTGTTGCTATATTGAATACCACAATCAAAACACAGCTCACCACACAATCAAAACAAACCTCGTAGATAGTTTAATATTTGTTGGTAGCTCCATATGCTTAATGTCCTTTGCTTATGATTACTTACCTGCAAGAAATAAAATAAAAATTATTAAATATTGATGAAAATACATATGGTTTAAAAGCAGTTGATGATTTTAATTCAATTATTAATTAATTTTAATAGAACCTTGAAATAATTTTCATACAAAATCTGTAATTTTTTTTTAAATCGATCATAAACACTTTAAGTTTTGGGACTTTGTGTAGTTCTTCTCAAACAAAATTAATTTGCACGTAAAGGAAAATAGTTTATGACATATCGAAAAACGAACTTTTTACATGGTGTGTATAAAAAGTAAAGTAAAGCAATCCCACGACAACCCTTGTACGGGTCTAGGGGTTGAAGCTGGTAGAGAGCTTCATTACAATTTTTTTTTAATCATTGTGGATACGAGTGTGGAGTGATTAGTTCCACGACTCATTTTACCCCTGATTCAAATCAGGTACCTAATCAGAGCTAGGTGAACTCAAAGATTAGTGCGCGGACCCTCGTCCGAACCTGGATTCGAACCAGGGACCCCACACGCAAGAAGCCAGTGCTCTACCCACTAGGCTACCCAAGCTCTTCGTGTGTATAAGCAAAGGAAATTCAAAAAGTTCAAAGCTCATTGGAGATTTGCGAACGAGTTTCGATTTTGATGTATCTCCAGATTACTACTCTATTCATAATCTAAGCTAGAACCGGGAGGGTCTAAGAAGTTGATCCCAAGTATACATTCGTCGGTTATTTATACTGCCAGGAACCGAACATGAAATATTAAATCGCCGAACTGAATCTTCTAAACGATCTATTCATTTCAAGTAATTTTGGAGCCGATACGATTCAGGGATGAAGATGGTTGGGGTGTCATCAATTTTGTGAGCTAACTTCGGACCCGTAAGATTGATTCTTATCGGTTTCTAACTTCCTTCGCAGCTGCGTTTCCGATCCAAAGACACTATTTTGTAGCTCTTTGCTACACATTATTGGTAACATTTGAGCCCTTTGAAGCAAAATCATCTCCGCGTGTTCTTTTTGACTATATCGTTGCTAAAAAAAAACTTGTTTTCACCAATTCGTAGATAAAAGCTTAGTATCTTTTAGCCACCGTTTATCAGCCAAACGAAGTGCCTACTTAAATTATTCATACCTATACGCTAGATTTAATAAAAGTATGCGTAGTTGTTTTACCTTACAGCACTGAACTTGACGTAGATTCAACAGAAGTCTTATTCTGGAGACAGACTACAATCGAATCTGCTTTTTTGAATCTCCAATGAGCTTTGAGCTTTTAAATTTGCATTGCTTGATACGCTAGAGCAAAAGCTCAACGAGATTCACGAAACGAGATTCAATTGTAGCCTGTTTGAAGAACTATTGAATTGTACATTACAACCAGTTTTTAGATTTATCTCATTCAACCTATTCTTCGAACCGAATCGTTGTCTGTGCCATTGATATAATAATATAGAGGATGTGCGAATAGCATAAAAGTATACTGTACGTGGCTGTTGCCAGAAACAATTGCATGAATATGGATGAGAACGCTGTGTTGTAGACCGTCCCAGTTGTTCCAGCATCGTTGCAGTAACTGGGACAGACAAGAGCAAGAGTTGAACGGGACACCTTTTCATTTCATTCATTTTCAAACAAACATCAGATTAGTGTGACTATTTGACAGTTAAAGTCAGTAAACCAGAAATTTAAGACGGGTCAGCAAAACGTACGTCATTTTTCGAACTTTACTATTACTTGACTATTTTTCATGCCGCATATAGCGATTTAGTTAACAAGGGAGCAAGCTGGCAGGGTATCCCAACTAGACGGAAATCCTGTCAAGAGCCTCCCAGCAGATTTGGTGGCAAGGCATCGACGAGCTAAAACAAAAAAAGAGGTCTGCTCTTGGAGCAGGGTGATATAGAAATTACCATTAAGGCAGAAATGTAAGAACCTCTTTTGGATGGACTCAATTTGGTCAATGTAAACTTTTTGACACGATGCCCATACAATACTTGCGTATTCGACAATAAGTCTGACTTAGCTGCAAAAGAGAATCTTAGTTAGAAAAATGTAATTGAATTCCTTCGAACGTCTTCTGACAAAACCTAAGGCACTGCTAGCTTTCACAACGATTTAGTCTATGTGACCGTCAAAAGTGAAGGATTGATTCAGCAGTGCTCCTAAATCGCGTACTTTCGCTGATTTATCAAAAGCACAATCAATTTAGTATTCATAGATTACAGGATAATTTTTGCGTGTGTGAGATATAGTCGTACACTTGTCAGGATGAATAAGAAGATTGTTATTGGAACACCAACTGCAAATCTGTTTAGATCCTGCTGCAAATCATTGCAATGGTTAAGTTCACTTTGAAAATCGTAGCATCATCGGCATAAAACAGAACAGAAAATGACTGCAGAATGGAACCTACATCATTAATAAATAAGGCGAACAGTAAAGGGCCTAGATGACTACCTTGTGGAACACCAGACGTAGTTTTGATTTCAGATCACAAGGCACCGCGAAACACGTTGGGTTCGATTCGTCAAATAAGAGTCCATCCAATTTAAAAAGCAACCTAGAGAATTGAAAGGAATGAAGCTTAGCTAAAAGTATTGAAAAGCTTATCAAAGGCTTTCATCAAATCTGTGTATGCACAGTCAGCTTGGAGGCCAGCTTCAATTGAGTTGCTTACTTGGTGAGAAAATTCAAGCAGGTTGGTTGTGGTTGAACGACCTTTCATAAAACCGTACTGATACGGAGCCATAATGGATTTGCAATGAAAGGCTACAATATCCGTGACTACGGCATCAAAAAGTTTAGCGACGCACTGAAGTTTTGCAATAGGTTTATAGTGGCAAGCGTCTTTACAACTTCTTTTCTTGAATATAGATGTGACGGTGGCGTATTTCCACAAACGTGGAAAGATGCCTGCTTCTAAGGATGCATTAAAAATATAGAACAGCACAGGTAGTAGTGATGATACACAATATTTTACGACAAAATTAGGTATCCCATCTGGGGTATGCCAACTTCTAAGATTTTACGTCCGAAATCCTTTTCAATTCCCACTAACATGTCCCTGAATCGACGCGATTCTTTAATTTTGGTGGTCAATAGAATTGGTGCCTCTCATATTGGACATGATTTTATAACTATACTTATTCCCTAGTCACAATACCCACCTTCTCATCTTTTTGGAACTTCTCTATAGTATTATGGTATATCATTGGTTGTAGCTTTCGTTCTATTTGTCCATTTTCAGATTTTTAGCTCAGGGAATAGTCCGGAAGTTGACTTAGGATTACTTGTTTTGGTTGTTTACCATCATTTTCAAACCAATGCACCCAAAGACCCCCTGCTCCTCTTTATATGAAAGCTACGCCACCATTTTGATCTATCCTTCAGCTGAACTTGGCAATTTTTCTGGATTTGGTTCAGACTGTTGGGCGGATTATGTGGGGTAGGCGCAGTACTACTACCATGTTCTTTCAGTTTAGCCAAGCTAAGGGGAACAAGAAACAAACTTTGCTTTGAATCCCTTGCCTTCATCCATAGGTAGACTTGAGTGGGAACAAGCAGTCGAATTTGATGCGACGGAGGAGTCGAATTAGAGCTGAATGATGTCATTTTTTAGTTACCAATGTTCAGTCAAAAAAGTACACCTAATGCCGGGTTTCCACCAAAGAGACAAAACAAAAAACACGGACAAAACGTGTTTTTCTGAACAAAAACACGAATGTTTTGTAAAAACTGAACAGTTTTGCGAGCATTTTTGTCTCTGAAAACTGTTTTAGTAAACAAAACACCTTTTTTGTCCGTGTTTCTTGTTTTGTCTCTTTGGTGGAAACCCGGCATTAGATGGACATGAATAATGAACTTTCCAGTTTCAATGTTCGTCGGAAGTAAAACTGGCATTCAAGTAAAATTTCCCGAAAAAAACAGCGCCGAAACGTGGTACATATGCATGGTTTAGGCGTGGTCCGTGTTACAAGGCATATAAAATCGACCTGGGGATCTTGAGTAGAATAGACGATTGAGTGCTAGACGTAATTTGAAGTAGTGAATGTCAATGGTTTGTCGACTGGACTCAGTTCCAAGATATTTTCAATTGTGAGTTGCTCGTTAGCAGCCAACTTGGAAATATTGATTAGAAGTTCCTTTTTCATCGCTTCTCGGCTGTGACTGGATTTCCAGCCCATGCCTGTGCTTCGAGTACTTCGTTAATGCGGTCTAGAGGCCTTTACGGTCATTTCTATGGCACCCTGCTCCTGGGGAAAATACTTTTTTATTGTTTTGCTTCGTTGATGGTTCAACATTAGACCTATTTACAGGCCCTCGGCTGAACTTCGATCTAGTTTAGCTGCTCTGCCAGCCCCTTTTCTGAAAAACCTACAGGTTTAATTTAGGCTAGGGTACACCTAACCTAAATTAGCTTAATTTCAAAAACTGTATCAAATGAAATGAACTGATTAAATGTCCAGATCTGCGGAATTCGTTCAACTGAGACTTAACCAAGTCATGAGGAGGGTGGATCGGTGGATGGCCGAACACGGCCTCCAGCTGGCAGTCTCTAAAACAGAGATTGTCATGCTGACGAAGCGGAGGATACAAACTGTCATACCCATGACAGTTGGCTCCGTTGAGGCTCAGACCAGCAAGTCGGTCAGGTATTTGGGAGTGACTCTGGACACCAAGCTGATGTATTGGGATCATATCCGCAGGGCATGTGACAGGGCTCTTGTAGTCGTCACTTCGCTGAGTAGGCTAATGGCCAATGTCGGTGGACCCAGTGAGACGCGACGGAGGCTACTGATGGTAACGACTGATTCCATCTTGCTATATGGAGCCGAAATCTGGGGAGATGCGCTCCGAACTGAGAAGTTCCGGAAGCGCATTGCCGGTGTCCAGCGCACGGGTGCCCTGCGTATCGCCTGTAGCTACCGCACGGTCTCAGAAGAGGCTGTGATGCTGGTATCGGTAGTAATCCCGATCGACCTACTAGCGCGAGAACGCAAAGAAGGGTACCTATTTCGCTCAGAGTTGGGCAGAACTGTGGCTCTGACAAATGCGCGTACGCTTACCCTTTGGCTTACCTAACTTTGGCCACAACGTTGGAGTGAAAGTGCTAAAGGACGCTGTACGGCTAAGCTAATTGGCCTTATTGAGCCTTGGCTTAACCGGAGCCACGGAGAGGTAAACTTTTGCCTTTGTCAATTCTTGACAGGGTACGGTTACTTCAGGAAATACCTGAACAGAATGGGTAAGTACTGCCGGTACTGTGTGACTGAGCTTGATGATGCTCAGCACACATTCTTTATGTGCAGTCGCTTCGTAAGTTTGAGACGCACCATTGAGTCCAGGATTGCCCTGGCAACGCCTGAGACGATCGTGGATGCAATGCTGCGAAACGAGGAGAACTGGCGCGCAGTCTCAACCAGTGTTGCCACGAAAAAAAATATTTGAGGACCAACATTTTAGAAAAAATGGACCAAAGGGGACCAACCAAGATAAAATGCAAAAAAGTCATAATTTCGTTTCAAAATACTGAAAATATAAAGTTTTTCGATTATATTATACATAAAGTAGATATATATGTATGTGCATCTTAAAAATATTTCAAAGCTCTCTTTTACGAGAAAGGAGCAGTCTTATATGTAGAATCGGCCTTCCGTCACAAATATTTCTATACGGCATAAAAACATCAAAATGCACTTTTTCAAATTAAAACAATTCTTCAAGAAAATATAAATCTTTCGACACACAATTCAATGAAATCCCAATGAAATTAACGGAATTTTAAATATGCGCCCTGAAAATTAAAATTTTGTTTTTTTACTTTAAAAGGACATACATACATGCTAAAAATCCAAATTTAAATAAAATTTCAAAATTGTCTTCGATTGCCATATTTTTAGTTCATACGTTCATTTCGTTAGAAAATTTACTAACTTTTTAAGCACATTATACACTAAATCGTGAGTTAGTTACTCATTATATGCAAAAAATTAGTCATTATATCATATCAAAATACTGAAAATATAAATCTTCTCACTATGTTGATTCAGGAACTAGATACATATATGCATAAATATTTATATTTCTGTAAGTGAATCAAATTATGAAAATCTTTTTAGGCAAATATTTCGTTAACAAAATATCACTTTTCTGTAATTATCACACGTCATTCAATAAAGTGCATAGAATGGAATGGAATGATAGATATGTACACTGCAAATTAACAATTTTTGTATTTTTTTATGCTTTAGTAGTAGATTGGCATGTATACTATCAAATTAAAGTGAAATGAAACATGCAACAATTCAAAGTGAAACGTGAAACATGCAATCGAATTTTTGCTTTAAAGGAGCGCACGCAGCACAGGTAGCTCTCCTTTTTGATTTCAAATGAAACAAAGTTCAAAATTATCGATGAAAGCAGAGATTAGGGATTTTATTTGTAGATTTGGTTAGGATAGTTAAACGTTGATTGAAATGAAGGCAAAGTACATTGCTGATAGATGCGAACGGGACCAAAACCTGATGGTTTTCCCAAGAAAGGGACCAAAGGACCAATATTAAAAACTTTGTGTAAAAGGGACCAAAAATGGTCCCAATGGACCAAAGTGGCAACGCTGGTCTCAACATATGTTGAGAAAGTACTGCGCATAAAGCGGGAGGAGGGTTGCCTTACCGACCCATGAACTGTGGTAGTTTCTGAAGTCCGTGGTTAGCGAAGGGTGAGTCAGCACGACCGGGTCGAAGCAGTGCTTAGGCGGGTCACAACTCGGAACTTCATAGGCTTGTAAATGGTTCTTTTTTTAGTGAGTTAAACCTCATATACTTCGTGGTGATAGCGTCACCCGGGGATCTGGTTAGCAGATTTTTTTTGCCATCTATACTAAGGAAAAAAAATGAGCCTATAGCTGAACCTAGACGTACGATGTAAATAAAGCAATCCCACGACAACCCTTGTACGGGTCCAGGGGTTGAAGCTGGTAGAGAGCTTCATTACAATTTTTTAATCATTGTGGATACGAGTGTGGAGTGATTAGTTCCACGATTCACTTTACCCCTGATTTAAATCAGGTACCTAATCAGAGCTAGGTGAACTCAAAGCTTGGTGCGCGGAACCTCGTCCGAACCTGGATTCGAACCAGGGACCCCACACGCAAGAAGCCAGTGCTCTACCCACTAGGCTACTCAAGCTCGATATAAATAAGGGATACTTTTTTTTCTAGTCTTACCAGCTAATCAGAAATTCATTTATCATAAGAGCTGTTTCTACTTCTATTTTGTATGCACCTGCTTACATTCTTACGCAACATTGCGCTTTTAAAAACACAACAAATCCAATTTAAATATTTCTGAATATTTTCACTATCAGAAAACCTTACGATGACTTAATGTTAGAACGATGACGAGTCATACGAAATAAAAATTTTATTATTGCTTTGCATTTTCTCAGATCGAAATCATAAATTTTCTCAGAATTATTTCAAACGTTCTATGTATTCATATTCCTTAAAAAGCATTCAGCGTCTTTGTGAATATACTATGCCGAGTCATAGGCACGAGAGCCTCAAAATTTCGTTCCGTTTCGAGCTTGAGAGGATTTTCGTAGAATTTGTCGACAATAGTCAGAAGATATGAATTTGAAAAGAAAAAGTTTTCTGCCTGACTGTCTGTCTGCATGCACAGTCTCGCTCGATTGTCGTGTTCTCTTCCACCTTCAACTTCATCTTTTTCTTCCTGCATTGTTTCGTCGTGGTTTCGAAAGAATCGAGGTTAACCGTTTTGGTTCACTGGGCTAAATACGGCCGCCTGTGTGTCGAATGTACAAAAGAAAAGAACATATGAGAGTCGAAGGCAAACTAATTTGCATAATTACAAGGTTGAAAGCTGAAATGTTTCCGCATTTTCGTTTGGATGATGTAGCGAAAAAAGTTTGGTCAGTTTTTGAGATGATACCATTATATTCGTTTTGTGGGTGTGATGTAATTATACGATTGTAATAAGCATGACTTTGTAGAAAACTTCAAACGTTTTTGAATTCGAAATGAGAAATGATTTTCGAATGGATGAAATTTGCATTTGGGGGTGTCTGGGAATCAAATTAGTAAGATAAATTAAGAAAATCTTAATGATATATTATGTGTCTATAACCTGGCTAATTGCCTCGAGATTCATCTGAAAATATATGCATGTGTGGATTGATGAAACTAATTGTGATGATTTCTTAATAAATCTTGCATTAGCTAAGAATTCAAGATTTTACATGTCGGCAATAATTCATGAACCAAAATTCAAACATAAAGTCGTCAGTCATCTGGTATAAAATATGTTCTTCATCAAAGCCCCATCATAAAATTACACATCTCACTGCCAGCATAATTAAACCAATCAATAAATCCATAAATGCCATAGAATTTCTCTTGGACTCATCTCATCTGGCCCCGGAAGGAAAATCTTCATGACTCATTAAGCAATTTCATTCGTACTAACAATTGGATTTATTATGACAAGGAAAATGCCTGGGGCTCGACTTCAACTCTCATCTCGACCGCAAGAAAAATCATCTATCACTAGGATGTGTCTACATTCCCACGTTGCATTGGATCACAAAGTCGAACGATCCAACGATCATTCATACGTCTTCTATGCCGGGCAATAAATTACCATTAACCATATAAATTTCGATCTCTTGGAATTCCTTTCTCAATTTTCTTCCTTTTTTTTCGGTCGTCACAGCTACTTTTGCATTGCTTGCTGCTACTTTTACTGCAAATGGTCAATGGATCTGCGCGGTGCCTGTTTCGTATCGAACGTTTCGTACAAGTGAACGTAAATGTGCACACTAGACATTTACAAGGAATATGACATGATCAAATGACTACGTTAGGTACTATACAAAAAGGTCCGAATCAGATGCTCGACTAAGTTTAGTACACGGTACGGTACCGTGTCTTGTGCAAAATGCACCAATAAAACATGTAATAGTCTTCTCGACTGCGCGAGCCATCAATTATTGCACAAAAGTCGGACGTTACTAAATTTTACTGTTCTTTCTGCTGCTGCTGCAGCTCTACCGAGTCGTAAATTATGTGTGGAACGAGTGAAATTAAAGAAAGGAAAGTTGGAAATGTCTTTGAAACGGTTGCCTTGAGGAAATTGACTGTTTTCTTTGCAATTCAAGACGTTCGAACTGAAAGAGAGAAATGAAGAAAGAGAAATCATAAAATTTATTTGATTGTCCAGTGGAAAATCTTTTCTAGTCTTTTGACATTTTTACTGTCAGAGGTATAATCTGAAATGGGATTGCATTTATACTCAATGATTTTATATCCCCAATTATATCCTTCCAATATTTCCTGAATGATAAAGAACAGATCGCCAATCAGGACCCAGCGATTTTTTTGTTTTTTAAAAATGGGGGAATTGTTTATTTTTCTTTGGCGAAATTAATGAAAATGTGATTATGTCCTTGTAAGTGAAAATCTAGTTTAGGCCCATGCAACATAAATTATGAGTACTTTTTTTTAGCCAAAACCGAAATTTTTTTTAACATGTTTTAACCACTTTGTCAAAATAGAATTTTCAATGTAGATTAAAATTTTTAATGTAAATAAAAAGTTGTTCAATTTTAATCATCCCGCAAAAACAATTCCAATATGTTCATTATGTTTGAAAAAGGATTTATTTGTGGGAAAATAGTTTGTAAACGATGACTTGAAAAGAATCAAGTTGAAGAATAGAAAACGAAAATTAATTCAAGAAACAGAAAAAATATCGAAGAGAAAGAAAGAAAAAGAAAAATTGAATAAAACGAGCAAGAATTGACAAAACTAGAGAAAATTTGACGAAAAACAGAGAAAGATTGAAGATAAAGAGAGGAGGTGGAAAAAAAATGAAAGAAAAATTCAAGGTAACAAGAGAATGAATGAAGAAAACGAGAGGAAGGTTATAGAAAACGAAAAAAAAATTGAAGAAATCGAAAGATTGAAGAAAAAAGAGAAAGATTGAAGAAAACGAAAGAATTTTTGAAGAAAACGAGAGAAACTTGGAAGAAAACGAGAGAATGATTGAAAAAATGAGAGAAATATTGAAAAACATGAGAATAAGATGAATGAAAATGAGAGCAAGGCTGAAGATAACGATAGAAAGCTTGAAAAAACCAAGAGAAAGGTTGAAAAAACAAGAGAAAGTTTGAAAAAACCAGAGAAAGAATGAAGAAACGGGAGAGAAAATGAAAAACGAGAGGAAGATTGAAGAAAACAAGTGTTCAATTTAAAGAAACGAGTGAAGATTATGAAAAATAAATATTCGAGAAAATGAGAGAACAATTGAAGAAAACCAGAGACAGTTTGAGGAACACGAGAGAGAGAGAGAGAGAGGTCGAAGAAAACGAGACAAAGAACTGCAAAGTTAAACTATGAAGTCGCTACACTGTTGGTGGTAAATATCAAGGGTGTTACCACATAATGAAAAGCACAGAAAGAAAACGAGAGAAAAATTGAAGAAAACGAGAGAAAAGTTCAAGGGAACACGAGATTCAAATAGGAGAAAAAAAGTTCCAGAGAAAAAGTTTCGGAAGGAAGCAAGGTTCGGAAGAAATCAAGGTTCGGAAGAAATCAAGGTTCGGAAGAAAGCAAGGTTCGAAATAAAAAACGTTTGAAAGAAAAAGGTTTAAGCGAAAGGATAAAAGTACAAAGGGGAGAAAAAGGTTCAAAGGGGAGAAAAAGGTTCAAAGGGGAGGAAAGAGGCTCAAGATTAAAAAATTAGGTCTAAGAGGAAGAAGAAAAAGTTTAAGCGGAAGAAAAAAACTTTAAGAGGAAGAAAAAACGATTCAAGGGGAAGAAGTAATGGTTCAAGGAGAAGAAAGAATGGTTCATGAGGAAGAAAGAATGGTTCATGAGGAAGAAAGAATGGTTGAAGGGGAAGAAAGAATGGTTCAAGGGAAAGAAAGAATGGTTCAAGGGGAAGAAAGAATGGTTCAAGGGGAAGAAAGGATGTTTCAAGAGGAAGAGAGAATGGTTCAAGAGGAAGAAAGACTGGTTCAAGGGGAAGAAAGAATGGTTCAAGGGGAAGAAACAATGGTTCAATGGGGATAAACAAGGTTCAAGAGAAAGAAAACAAAGTTCAAGGAGAAGGAAAAAAAGATGCAACAGAAAGAAAAAAAGGTTTGTGAAAAGCAAAGCAAGTTTCAAGAGATAGAGCGCTCAAGAAAAAGAAACACTAAATGGAAATATAAGTTCAAGAAAAGAATGGCACAAGAGAAAGAAAG
Organism: Nemotelus pantherinus; assembly: GCA_963978885.1. NCBI lineage: Eukaryota > Metazoa > Arthropoda > Insecta > Diptera > Stratiomyidae > Nemotelus > Nemotelus pantherinus. Next base: position 22,037,248 of record OZ022265.1, read on the forward strand.
ACTCCAGAGAGAGAAAGAAAGGTACATGAAAAAGAAAGAAAGGTTCAAGAGAGAGAAAGCAAAGTTCAAGAGAGAGAAAGTAAAGTTCAGGAGAGAGAAGGAAAAATTCAAGAAAGGGAGAGAAAGGAAAGAGAAAGAAAGGAAAGAGAAAGAAAGGAAAGAGAAAGAAAGGAAAAAGAAAGAAAGGAAAGAAATAAAGGAGAAAGAAAGGAAAGAAGGAAAACAAAAGAATAAACTTGGGTAGCAGGTCTCTTGCTCGGAGAGGTATTTATAATTTTTTATGCTTGAGTACGAATCAGGAGTAGTAGAATCAATTAGAACGATTTTATATGTTCGACACAACATTAGCCCCGATGTTTACCTTGTACAGCTTGATGAACTGAAGAAATGTGATAACATCTTTTCAAGATTTCATCCACTATTAAAGGCAGCTCATATATTTTTTGTATTCTTACGGAATATCTATACGGAATATATGCACACGCACAGCACATTTCTTCGTTTCTTCGACTTTTTCAAAACAAAAATCCGAGCTGATTTTATTACGGAAGTCCGAACAAAGATAAGGTGGCGGTAAAAAAATTATGAACGGTGTATTCGCCTGGGACTAAGTAATCTAAGTTTTATCAAAAAAGCTGAAGAAAAATAAACAATGAAAGAGGATAGAAATTGTGGAAAAAGAATGAAAAATGGGAACCGATATGGAAAGAAAAGAGAAAGATAGAGAGAGAGAGGGATCATGAGAAAAATAAAGACCAACAGAAAAATTGAAGAGAGAGCGAGAGGCAGATAGTAAAGAAAAAGAGAAAAAACAAGAAAATAAAGATTGAAGAAAATGGACGAGTAGAGAAAGCTTCACAAAACATTATTAAGGAAGATAGTTTGAAGAAAAGGAAAGGAAGATTGAAAGAAAGTAAGCAAAGATTTAAGGGAAGAATGATTAAAGAAAAGGAAAGAAACAACATTTGAACAATAGGAAGTAAATATCAAAATTGAATATAAAGATTGAAGGAAAGAGACTTCAAGAGAGCTAAAAGATTAAGGGAACAACAAAAAAGCAGGATAGAAACTCAATAAAAGATTGAGGATTGAAAATGAAAAATGTGAAAAAGTCGATAGGAAGATTTAAAAAATCCGAATCAAAAAAGATTGAAGAAAAAACATGGGGAAAAATACAAATTAAAGAAGAAAAGAAAAAGACTGGCTCAACAATTCAAGATTGTCTGAAAAAAAGTTGGAACAATCGGTCGAGTGCAAAGCACTCTCAAAACAAAAAACGCGACTAAATGCTTTAAACTAAAATCGAAAATGTATCTAAATGCATAATAAAATAAAATCGTCCTTGGACATTGTTTAACAGGCTAAAATATTGCTTTTGTTCCGGAACATAGTTATAAACTCTGTACTGTTTTCTGTTCTGTTCTACCGTTTTTCTTTTCATGGATCCGAAGGAATTGATCACCATGGATCTGAATTCTTCTTCTGTACAATTCAAATTTGACTCGGGAAATGGTTTTCAATTTGCGAAATATGCTGGAAATTGTGTGATTTTTATGATCCTCATAGTGTACTAACCAAATGCACTCAATTTTCGCCTTGATGAAAATGATTTTTCTAGGCTTAACTAGACATAAGTTTGGAAACGTAAGTTAGCAGAATTTAAAAAAAAAAAACGGTTTAAGTGAACAATTTGACCTTCCTCCATATTCTATATAAGATTTTACGAAGTGATTTTGGCCCAAGCTTGTATAAGATCCAGATGGTGCAGAATCTAAAGCCACGAAACCCTGGCTGCAGCAGGCTGAAGACGATGCTTGTTTGTATTGAAAAAACATGTTTAGTGAAGAGACTCACTATTGGCTTGGTTAGTTTGTGAGCATGTGATATCGAGTTTCAGGACTAGAGCAAATCTAGAAGACGTTTATGGTACTCAATTGAATTTTTTGGTTTGCTCATTATTTGTTTAAAAATGAGTTCGAAGAATTTGAACTAGACTTTGTAGAAAAAAGTCTAGGTTTTTTTTTAATCTTTTCTTCGTAAAGATTTAACGAAAAAAAATCAATAGCTTTAAATAAGCTACAAATCATGATATACTATGCACGAATAAATCTTCCAAACAGCTGCCGCACACATTATTCATTTCGATCGTAGATCTGGACCATGAGATCACCAACATCGTAATTGGCTGATTTATTAAGTTGTTCTTGCACCACATGCATGCCAACTATACATCAAATATGCCTAATAATCGACATAGCTATCGATTCGCATGCAAGATAGATCACAGCTGGATGTTTTTCACACCGCTTAACACTACTACTAGCGTTTGTAGCCGACTCATTAAAAACTGACATCAGAGCTTATTCTACATTGACGTTCAATATTGCTTACTAGACGCGACTTTTCTTGCTCGACTTAACAGCGAATTCTATTCAAAATCATTTAAATGTCGCTCAGTTGAACAATATCCAAGACGATTTTATCTGCGGCCAACGGTACTTATGAGTACTTAGGAATATCGAACAAACCACAACCAATACAAGCTACCTAGTAGAGAACGTCACGTCAAAACTTAGTCGGCACCACAGAACGCATTTGACGTGCATGGTTAATAATGTTTGTGCAATATGATCCGTGAATGAAATAAAGTCGAAATGACTTAAAATGTCATTGTACTGTGCAGCGCGAAATAGTAAATCACGCGAAACTATATGACGCTGGAATGAGGAACGTACAATAATTTACGAGAGTACTTGTATGAGCCCATTTACGAGCAATGTACATATATGCTATAGTGTTGTGAAATCAGAAGATTTTCATCGTTGGCTCTTCTATTTCCCGAGGATATTTATTGCATGAAATGGTCATAAACACTTAAGTATATTCATGAACGGACAATATGCGAAAAGGCGTTAGAAAATGCACTCGAATTGCACATTGAAATTGCACAAGACAGACAACGAATAGAGAATGCCAAGTTGAAAAATCTATGTATGTATTCGAAAGCAAATAGCTCTAGGAAGCAGCGTTGAATGGTTTATTGTGGCGAAAGTAAACAGGTTAAGGAGCATTTGGTATGAATTGCTATTCCGACAGAATAGTTGAAATAAATATATTCGTTTAAAATCTTTGCCAAGCTTGTAGCTACGGGTTTTTTTTAGAGTATTCGTCGGAAAATTAGATTTCTACTAAAATACTTATTCATGCAGTCTAGACCAGGCCATCTGTGATATATATATGTACATATGTTACTGCAGGTTTGAGGATGTAGATATTCTGTATTTGCACTAATGAAATGGCAAATGTATGCTCAAACAACATATACCAAACACACTAAACATGAGACAGCCAACATAAATGAAACTTTTGTTTAAATAAGAACGCATTTTTTTGTATTATGGAACACAGTGGCGGTTCAAGACTAGGAGGAACAGTAGTCGCTATATTTGCATCAGCCTTCTTCCCCCCCAATGAGAGGTCCTAAGTAAAAATGTCAAGTGAGTGGTAGAACACTGCAGAAGAGATAAAGAAATGCTGATAATGTGATGTTAATGCTCACTGAACGCTATAGGGGAGCAGTGGTGGAACAGATAGTTAGAAAAACTCAGAAGAATAACAAAAATAGAGTTCATCATTATCATCATCACCGGCCCTACAACGGCGGTCACTCTACTGAACCCGATCTTGAACCGATATCATTGATTTAGTTAGTTTTATGCATCATAGTCACTAACATTCTTCCGAAACAAGCAAGATATGAAGCCTTTAAAAATAAACTCTCAGAATACAACAGGCAATTAAGGCAACCCAAACGAAAAGTTTGGAGTGCCTTTGTGAGTTTCAATGGCATCGCAGAGACTGCCAGAATACAGAGAGTTCTGTAAGGCTACCGAAGATATATGGGACTACTTCGAGGAATTCGACTACCTTCGGAACACACTGGAAGTGTTTATTAAAACTCACTTCGTAAGGTAAACATAGTGAGATTGAAGAAGAAGATAAACGCCCTGAGCGGACACCTCACTCACCAATGATTAAACGAATCAGATGGTATGAAAAGGTTGAATGGAAAGTACACTTCTTCAAATGATTTAAATCACCAGGACCATATAGGATCATCCCTGCTCTGCTACAAGGAGAAACATGGAAACTGAAAACTATCCTGGTGAACATTTTTAGAGCATGTTTGACACTTAGGTACATACATACCACAATCGTGGACACTGGCGCGGGTGGCGTTCTTCCACAAGGTTGACAACAAACTGAATGATATGTCAAAATCGTACAGACCAATCCTGCCCTACTAAGCATAAAGGTTTTATCTGTATTTTTCTCATTTTTGAGTTAGTACCGAATTCGAAAACGATATACTCCATTGCATAATTCTAAAAAATTTGAAAAACAAAAACCTATCTTTTGTGAAAGTATGTTGAAATCAATATTGAAAAATGCACTCTCCATATATCTCCAGTACAAATCATGTACTAAAATGTAAATAGGATCTTTATGCTTAGTAGGGCAGGATCAGCCTCACATCTTTCATATTGAAGACTATGGAAAAGTTGAGTCAAATGTCCATTTTGTCTACAAAACTTGAAAACCAACTTTATCTGCTACATATATGATACGAAAAATGGAAAAATCATTGGACAAGTAAATCACACTATGCGCCTCCATGAACAAAGAAGGAGCCTTTGACAGTGCAGGAGACGGCTCACTGCATCATTTCCTCGAGGGGCGAAAACCTTAACACAGCACAGAGCGGGGCACAGAGATGCGTCTTGAAAAACAAGTAAAATATCTTGGAATCTACCTGGATAGGAAACTTAATTAGGGTATTCATCTAAAAAAACGACACTCACGGACACTAAAGAAATAACAAAAGAAATGTTTGGATGTAATTGGAGATTATGTGCAAAGCAGACACTCTGAGCACACGCACGAACGGTGTGACCTATCATCCTATATTAAGCAGCATAGGCCCAATAAGCTGTCAGTTACAAGAGCAATGAGCACTACTTAAACAGTACGTATGGGGGGAGACCCTTCTAAACCGTGAGCCAGTATACCTTAAGATTAAAAATGTATGATTATAGGTGTATTTTTTTTGATTATTTATATGAAAATTTATGGTTAAATATAAAAAAACAAAAGAGGTCAAAGACAACAAAATGAAGAATAAAATAACGAAAAGGAAATACGTAAAAAAAAATAGGGAAAAGAGATATAAAGTAAAAAAGATGGATAAAAATATGTAAAGATAAAAATGAGTAAAGATGAAAAAGACTACAGATAAACAAGGGTAAAGATAAACAAGGGTAAAGGTAAACAAAGGTAAGGGTAAACATGGGTAAAGATAAGCAAGGGTAAAAATAAGCAAGGATAAAGATAAGCAGGTTCAAGATAAACAAAGGTAAAGATATGCAAAGATAAAGGTAACAAAGTATAAAAAAGGATAAAAAATAAAAGAAGAAAAAACAAGAAGAAAATAGAATTAGAGTAAACAAGAAAAGAAGAAAATGACAAGAAAGAAAAAACTAAAAGAAGAAGAAAAACAAGAGAAGAAAAAACAAGAGAAGAAAAAAACACAAGATGAAACAACAATAAAAGAAGAATGAAACATAAGAAGAAAAGAAAACAACAAGCATAGAAGAAAAAACAAGTATAGAAGAAAAAAAACAAGTGCAGGATAAAAACAAGGGTTAATGTCTAGATGATGTGACCGTCGGCTGAAGGGGGTGAAAAAGGATAAAGCTGGTAGATCTGGCCCTGTTTGACTATAGAAAAGTGATCTTAGGTGAGGGCGGAGATCTGGTGGCGCAGGAGGTAGGAGGGGGTGATGAAAAATTCATTTTTTTCATATTTTTGCGACTTCACTTCCCCACCTCCACGTTTAAACAATCTGAATGAAGTCATCCGACAACCCTCTCCACGCAAAAGAAAGCAAGGAATGAAAAGAAAGCAAGGAACGAAAAGAAAACAAGGAAAGGAAAGAAAACAAGGAAAGAAAAGATAACAAGGAAAGAAAAGGTAACAAGGAAAGAAAAGATAGCAAGGAAAGAAAAGAAAACAAGGAAATAAAAGAATACAAGGAAAGAAAAGAAAACAAGGAAAGGAAAGAAGACAAGGAATGAAAAGAAAACAAGTAAAGAAAAGAAAACAAGGAAATAAAAGAAAACAAGGAAATAAAAGAAAACAAGGAAAGGAAACAAAACGAGGAAAGAAAAGAAAACAAGGAAAGAAAAGAAAACAAGGAAAGAAAAGAAAACAAGGAAAGAAAAGAAACCAGGAAAGAAAAGAAAACAAGGAAAGAAAAGAAAACAAGGGTAAAAAATAAAACAAAGAAAGAAAAGAAAACAAGGAGAGAAAAGCAAACAAGAAAGAAAAGAAAACAAGGAAGGAAAAGAAAACAAGGAGAGAAAAGAACACAATGATAGACAAGAGCACAAGGAGAGACAAGAGCACAAGGAGAGAAAAGAAAACAAGGAAAGAAAGAAAGCAAAGAAAGAAGGGAAACCAAGAAAAGAAAACAAGGAATTGAAAAACAAGGAGAGAAAAAAGGACAAGGGAACAAGAAAACAAGGAATCATAAAACAAGGAGAGAAAAAAGGACAAGGGAAGAAAAAAACAAGAAATAAGAAAGACAGAATAAGAAAAAAAGAGGAAAAAGGAAAAATTTAAAAGAAAAAAGCAAAAAAAAAACTAAGTAAATAAAGAGCATATAAATAATATATATATATATATATATATATATATATATATATATATATATATATATATATATCTATATATAAATATATATATATATATATATATATATATATATATATATATATATATATATATATATATACATAAATATATACATATACATATACATATAGAAAGAAATATATGGAGGAAATAAATAAAAACAAATCAAATAAAAATAAAATAAACAAAAAAGAAAATATATGCCAGGAATTTAAAAAGAAATATAAAGGGAAATAATAAATAAGAAAAGAGAATATAAAGAATAAATAAATATCAAAAATTTAAAAAAAAAATCAATATAAAGAGAGATTATAAATAAAGAACAAATAAAAAGAAAGAATGCAAAAAGAACTCTTACAAAACCAAAAAATAAATTGGAAGGAAACAAAATTGAAAGGAATTAAACAAAAATAGGACAACGATAAAAATGAGTAGAATTCAAAAGTTTTAAGCAAAATGAAAACATAAGAAATCAATTCAAGTTTAAAAAAAAAATTCTATCTAGAAGTATTCTCTCAAACAATTTACTAAATGAAATAAGAAAGCTTATATGGTAATAGTTAAAAGGCACCCATAGATTGCCAGCTTTCAAAATAAGCATAAGTATGGTGGCGAAAGGGAAATATGTTAAATTAAGGCAGTAATTCGATGTAAATAATAAATATTATATTACTAAAATATACTATTAATATTATTTTAAAAAAAAAGTTATTTGTATAAATTTTTGAAAGAAACCACGTTCGGAATTTCGTCATACACACGAGACACATCTTGAGCTGGGCTAGTAGAGATATTTCCACCGAAGATGGTAGGCTTTTGATACTATTTTTAACAATTAGTACTAACGGTTTTCTGCAAGTGTGCAGGAACTGAATCCCGAAACTTTTAAGCAACATATGTATCACAAATTGCTGTAGTTTTCACCCAGTAGACGGTGCTGAAAGTATTTCAACAACGCGTAGGAAATATTCATAGTTCGTCGATTCTTAGTCTTAGTCGATTCTTAATAGTGGTCTTTCGAGATGGTTATAGTAGAAAATTGATTTTATTTTCTTTGAGAACGCTTATCAAATCACGTAATGAGGAATAATTACTATAAATTTTCAACCCATATCCATATTTCAATTCAATAGAAGTGCATGCTTTGCGATGAAAAATTTATAACTCCGCTAGTGACCTTATAACATAGGCAACAAACCGATTAATAGCACTCCACCCTTCTTGTAATATTCATAAATAATCACTAATTCAGCAGCTAACCACGAATTGCGCTAACATAAATCTTAAAGCTACGAACAAGTCACCAGCATCGTTGGCATGATACCAAAACTACTCGCGCTGGCTAATCGCAGAAATAACGACCCTGGCTTCTTAAAAAAAACCAAACCATTCTACCATTGAAATATGCATACACTTCTTGTCTGCTACGATATCGTTTGGAAAGCACAGTGAACAGTTGCCGTCTCATAAGTATGCAGATTAGATTTGTGCAATTGAATCACTTTCGCGACTTTCTCAAGTCGAAGGAGCGCAAGCCTTGGAAGATGTATGGATGGTGAAGGAAAGGTGCTACTGCATCGTTCAGGTAATAGATTTTGAAAGTGGGACTTGATTTGTGAAGCGGATTCCTAAGATGAATGTGAAGCGTAAGTGCAGAAAATAAATGACGAGAAGATTTTTTGGTGACACAGAATATCATTGTACTTTTTCAGCGACCCATAGACATGGAATCTGGTTGTCGACTTAAGGAGAGATATACACCTATTATAGAATGGTCGACAAAATCGATTTATTTTTTATTGCATTTTCTTGAAGATACAGGTCTCAAATATATCTGGTGAAAACACCAAGTTAATATTTCTGTAAATAAGCTAGTTAGAGCCGAGAGAGTGAAACGTGTTTTGCGGCGCCGAGCCGACAGGTAGGTAGCAGCAAGTGACTTTTCGAACAATACGTGTCTTTTCATATTGTGAACGAAGTATAGACCTATTTTATAATTCTATTGTGTTTTTGGGCATGCTTGACTCTAGGTATTGACTCTCTATAGGGTAGTCCTCAAAATTGAAAGGGCACTCCATTACAAAGAATACGTCTTGGGAGCCTTTCTAGATATTGAGGGCGCCTTCAATAATGTGCACACAACAGCTATTATGGAGAGCCTCCACGCACACAACACTCACCCCGCTATTTGTAGTTTCATAGGCAACATGCTTAAAAGCACAGGCTCATATCAGCGGAGGGGTTCTATTCCCTCTCTTGTGGAACCTTGTAACAAACTCAATTCTGAAAAAGTTGGAAAGCAAGGGACTCACGATTGTGGCCTACGCTGACGACATTGCAATTTTAGTCTCGGGTAGGTTTCCACATGCCCTTGGTCAACTCATCGAGTACTCTTTAGGGCTGGTTGAGGAGTGGGCGAATTCCGAGGGTCTTGGCATTAACGCCAATAAAACGGATATTGTGCTCTTCACTAGGAAGTATAAAACCCCTGATTTAGATCATTTCATACTGGGCGGCTCCAGGTTAGGTCTCAAATTAAAAACTAAGTACTTGGGTCTTATTCTGGACAGCAAGCTTACATGGAAGGCGAATTTAGAGGAAAGAGTTAAGCGGGCAAGCAACGCGATTTATGCCAGCAAGAGAGTGCTGCGTAAAACGTGGGGTCTAAGCCCTGCTCTAACGCACTGGATCTACTTGGCGATAGCTAGGCCGATCCTTGTTTACGGATGCTTGGCAGTGAATAAAAGTACCTTTGCTAGTATGGCGAATAGAGTTCAGCGGTTGGCGGCTCTCTGCATTACAGGTGCCTTAGCATCGACTCCTTTGTCTGCTTTGAACGTCTTGCTTCATTTCCCACTGCTTGATCTCTTTATTAGAGGCACTGCCGCAAAAGCTGCTGTCAGGCTTAGGGAATCAGGACACTTCGAGTCAGGATCATTTGGCCACAGCAGTATGTAACGGGGTTACGCAGGAAGCACTGACTACCTGGTTCCCACTCTGTGCTTTGAGCGGGGATATCGAGCGACTGTGGGAGATGGGCAGAAATGGAATCGGCAAATGTGCCCTGCAGCTCTTAGCATCTACACTGGCGGCTCGAAAACATCTGCTGGAGTAGGTGCTGCAGCATATTCTGCAGATGCAGCTATGGAAGCAGCTTTCAGTCTTCCGAACCACAGTAGCATTTTCCAGGCGGAAGTGTTTGCGATACGTAAAGCTGCAGACCTGATATACGCCACAGATACTACTAGTAAAGTATTAAATATCTTTACGGACAGTCAGGCGGCGGTAAAAGCACTGATGTCTCACACATACAAATCGAAGTGTGTATTCGATTGCATTCAGGCCCTGAACAGGCTGGGTAACAGCAGAAGAGTCAGAATTTTCTGGGTTCCCGGTCATAATGGCATTGATGAAAATGAAAAGGCGACAATCGACTCCCAAATGATGCAGGATGCGACGCGCAGATGGAGTGCAACTCAGACCTGCAGGGTAGCCAAAATCATGTATCGACCAAGTACCTCCTCGAGTTAACGCGGATTGACTGCAAACGACTCGTTGGTATCATTACTGGTCATTGTCTTGTAGCAGCACATGCTATGATATAGGACACCTAAGGAGCGACACCTGTAAAAGGTGTCAAGAGCCGGGGGTCTCAAAAACTATCCAGCATCTCCTGTGTCACTGCCCGGCACTGGGGAGAACCAGACTGCGATAATTTGGTGAGCCCTAGCTGGTGGATCTCTCGCACGTGGCAGAGCAAAAGCTGAAGGACATCCTTCAGTTCGTGAAAAAGTCCGGGGCCTTTGATGGCCACTTGGACTGAATTCCTTTCTCGAGGTCCATTTATCTGGTATCACTACGGACCAGTAGGTCTATATGTGGCCATGTGCCAGCCAGTACAACCTAGCCTAACCTGTGTTGGTGGATATACCCAAAACTGCAATGAGAGCTTCAAACAACTTATTTGGAACATAGCTCCAAAAACGATGAACAGCGGGGCCAAAATCATTAATATTGCAGTATTTCTTGCAACATGCACATTCAACAATAGTTTCACCTCATTGTTGGAAGTCATGAATGTGTTAGGAATATTGGTCGGATCGCGAGCGCACTTGTCCGCAGCGCAAGAAGACGAAACTCGTATACACTGAAAGAAAAACTCTTGGTTGATTCAACTATTTTTAATAGTATTGCAACGATTCATTCAAAATCGTTAAATGAACTAAGGAAAATAGTTATTTTTACTATGTTAATATAGTTAATTTAACGATATAAAAGTAGTTGGCTCTGGTTATACAAAAAATATCGCAACGTTCATGAAATCAACTGTTTTAATTGTTTCATAACCACGAAAATTAGTTGATAAATAGAAAATATTCATCAATTCACTCAAAACTTCAACGTTTCGAATTATCAACAGTTTTTATGGTACTTAAACTACTTTGCAATAGTTGATTTCAACAAACGTAATTCAGTGAGCAAAGTCTTTGGAATTATTCTACGCAAAGTAGAATAGTTTCAACATTTGGACGTTTTTCATGCTCCGAACGAAATTGTTTATCAACCACGCGTTATGGTGCATAAAAGTAATCAACCATTTTCTTATGGTTGTTTTAACTATAGCCCTAGTTGATGGCAAAACTAAGGAAAACTGTTGATTTTTCATACTCCTCATACTCATGCTCCTATTCTATCATAGAAGTTTCATATGATACATGGCAAAATTGTGTTCGGTTTGCTGTTCGATATAATTCATATTCATGTTATGCTGTGAAGCCTTTATATTACGTTGCATGACGCTATTTTGTTCAGAATACAGCGTTTTCCGCTGTGGCAAAACAGTGGGCTGCGGCAAAGCGCAGTCAAAAAATTAGAATGCACTGTTTTGTATGGTAACGCGCACAATGGCTGCGGCCGAATTTGCGGCAGCGGCAGAATTTGCGGCAGCGGCAGAATTTGCCAAATTTCTAATTTTTGCCGCACCGCTAGCGGTGATACCTACCATAGGTTGGCATCACCAAGTTAACTTCTCGTGGTCGTTTTTAATATAAATTAATTAAACACTGGTTTAACTACCCTTCACATATTCATTTATTCAAAGTGTTGTATACAAAAATGAGACTCCGTTTATTTTATAATGGGTTCTAAAGAGTACGATGAGATTGTCATCGTCTCTTATTAGAACCCTATCTTTCTTCACACAAACTACCTTTATCATTATGTGTTTGAGTTTCTTAGTTTTTTTATTCACATTCACTTTTAACCTCTTTTTTTATTTAGTTTTTACACATTCCCTTTTTATGGGTTTTTATTTTTGTATACCAAAACTGGATGAATCTGAATTGATTAACTGATTGAATTGAAACTGAATTTATTAACTGACTGGACTGAATTTATTAATTGATCGAATCTGAACTGAACTTAACTTGATTGATCGATTGAAACACACTTATATATGGTTTTAACTGCTGAGGTTGCAGAAATTGCTAAATGCGATTTCTGTAACTTGATCTGAGCAATTTCGCTTTGATCTTAAAGATTCCGATTTGGGTTGATTTGATAATCATTCTAAGGTAAACATTTTTGTCTTGAGGAGATATGTTTATATGAAGATTGTTATGATGGTTGCAGATAAGAAGTATTGAGTTTGTTGGTTGCAGAAATTGCTAAATGCGATTTCTGTAACTTGATCTGAGCAATTTCGCTTTGATCTTAAAGATTCAGATTTGGGTTGATTTGATAAATATTCTAAGGTAAACATTTTTGTCTTGAGGAGATATGTTTATATGAAGATTGTTATGATGGTTGCAGATAAGAAGTATTGAATTTGTTTTGAAAGATATTGATTTATTCTATCGTCGGATAAAGATTTAGACCGGATGTCGGTACTTGAGGGTTAGGTGCTGACGGTGCCATAACTCCTCCATCCGTAGTATGAAAATTGTCCTCAATTTTTACGTTATCTTTTTCAGGTATATATTCGATTTTGGATTTTGAATTTTTTAATTGAATGGTAAACTTTTTTGTTTTGTATTTCCAAATTAGAAATATGATGATAATTAAAATGATGATTGACATGAATGAAAGGGGTATTCCTATTGATATGTGTTTCAGGTTTTCTCTAATGTTTGTGTTTTCGATTTCATGAAGTTTGTTTATTTCATTGTTTTTCCAGTGTAGTTCTTCTAGGGTAAGTGGATTAATTTTTTCTGGGTTATAATTTTCGATATTTTGAGGTAAAACAATATGGGGTGTGTATTCTTCCTGGTAGTTTTCAAATATATCATTATTGATTATTACTTTGCATTTTATAAATTTTATTAATGCATGTGTTGGTAAGTGTGTGATTTCGTTTTTCTTTTGTGGATTACAATCATGATTTACTAATATATTGAAATTTTTATTGTTTGTGACGGTAATTATTCCAAGTGATATTTCTGTAATGTTTACTTTATCATTCTGAATTTCTGAACAGTTTGTTAAGTGCATGATGCATTCATCTTTTAGAGGTATAAGGTTTTTTGAATATTCTGTATAGTAGTACAATGAATTATTGCATTTGAGATATGTATTAATATTAGTGAGTAGTTCATAATTGTTGTGATTTGGTATAGGTTGTATGGAATATTTTGTACATGTTTCTTCTAAATAATGAGGTATTATAATGACAATTATAATGTTGGTAGGTTTTAATATTATATTACATTGTATATTGCTTAATTGATCAAGCGTTATATTAAATTTATCAATTTCTGAATCTTCTAAAATATATCTGCTTAAGTAACTAGTTTTTGACATTAAAATTATTTCCTTAATTTTTTCTATGCTTTCATTTATTAAATTTACATCGTATTCTATGTTTTTGATATATTCTGTTTCTATGAAGTGTTTATTTAGTTGTTCGAATTTTTTGTTCATTTCATTTACATAGGTGGAAATTTTTTGAAAGTTTGTGGATGCTTCATTTACAAGTTGTTTAATTTGCTCGTTAAGTTTGTTGTTTTGAGCGACTATAATGTTTTGGGTTTTTAGTAGGTTTTGTTGATTATTTTCTACTTTTTCAATGGCATTAATTATATTTTCTCTCATATTTGCCTTTCATGCAAATTGTACAGTTGTTAATGTATTTTGTTATTTTTTCTTTTAAATTTGGAAAGTAAAATTGTCTTCGTAGAATGTCATATAGTTTATTTATTCCTAAATGATTTAGTTTTTTGTGTGCTGATGCTATTTCTTCTGATATTTCTTCAACTGATAGATCTAATAGATAATAATTACATTTTAAGTAGTTTACATTGGGATTATCTTTTTTCCATTTGACATAAACATCTTGAAACGTTTTGTATATTTGAATGTCTGATATATATATTCCAACATTTCCTTTTTCTGGTGAATGATTTTTTAAAATATATTCATAAGTTTTGTCGTCAGGTGAATGATATGATAATATTATTCTTTTTTTATTATTTTGTAGTCTAATAACCTTTGCTGAATTAATTTTATGTTTTTTAAGAATGATTTGAGTTTTAAAGGCGTTCAGGGGTTTTTCTGAAATGAAAATATATTCTGTATTGTCCTCGTTTGCAGTATGTTGTGTGGCATGCTCTGAGGTATTCTCGGTGTTATTTTGTGTGATTACTTCGCTATTATTTAAATGGTGAATTTCTACTCGTGATAGGGCATCTGCTACTTGATTCTCTTTTCCTGGAATGTAATTGATATCAAAATTGTACTCTTCTAATTTTAATTTCCATCTCTGAAGTTTTTGATTAGGTTCCTTTAGGTTTGATAAGTATTTTAATGGTTTATGATCTGTTTGCAAATTGAATTTAACGCCATACAGGTAAGGTCTAAAGTATTTAGTGGCCCATATGATGGCTAATAGTTCTTTTTCTATTGTAGAATATCTTGTTTCACTTTCGCATAGTGTTCTTGATGCAAAGGCAATAGGGTGTCCGAGTTGTGATAGAACAGCTCCTATAGCATATTGTGATGCATCAGTAGTAAGGGTGAATTGTTTTGAAAAATCTGGATATTTAAGTATGGGTTCATTTTGCAAATATGATTTTAATCTGAGAAATGAATTAATATATTCTTTGTCGTTGATATTAATTTTTTTATTCTTTTTTAAATAAATGGTCATTGGTTTTGCAATTTTCGCATAATCCTTTATGAATTTTCTGTAGAATCCAGTTAGTCCTAAAAAGGATTTGATTTCTTTTTGGGTTTTAGGTATAGGAAATTTTTTTATTGCAACTACTTTGTTTGGATTAGGTCTGACTCCTTCTGTTGTAATAATGTGTCCTAAGAATTCCGTTTCTTTTTTTAAAAATTCGCATTTGTCCAGATGTATTTTCAAATTTGCTTTTTCCAGTATTGAAAGTATAGTTTTAAGTGAATTTATATGTTCAGTTAATGATGTACTGAAAATGATAATGTCATCCATGTAGACACAACAAATTTTATTAACATAATCTCCCAAGATATCGTTCATAAGCCTTTGAAATGTACTAGGTGCATTCTTTAAACCGAATGGCATTCTCATGAAACGGGAATGTCCATTTTCGGTGGAAAATGCTGTTTTATGTTGGTCTTCTGCTGCAATTTCTATTTGGTGAAAACCTTTTGCTAAATCTATTGTTGAAAAATATTGGCATCTGCCTAGTTTATCTAAAATTTCGTTTATAACAGGAATTGGATATTTATCATCAGTAGTTACATTATTCAATTTTCTATAATCGATTACAATACGGAATTTTCTTTTACCGCTTGCGTCCATTTTTTTTGGAACAACCCATATTGGTGAATTATATGGAGAATTTGATTTTTTTATAATTTTTTGATCTAACATTTCTTGTATTCGTCTATTAACTTCGTCTCGGTAAATTATTGGGTATCTATAACTTTTAGTGTATATTGGTTGGTTGTCTGTAAGTTTTAATTGATGCTTTATTTGATTTGTAAATGTGAGATTTTGGTTTTCTTTATAAGACATACGCTTTAGTTGTTTTATTAAGGTTGATAACTGATATTTCTCTTCGGAGTTTAAATGATCCATTCTAATGTTGTTAGTCTCTTTAAATTCTGGTGTTTTTTCTTGTATTGAACATATTTCTTCTGGAATATTGTAGTCAGTTTCTAATGGTAGAATTTGATTATTTAGTTTAATTGTTTGGTGGGAATAATTAATTATAGCGTTGTTTTCTATTAGTACATCGTTTCCTATAATACCGTCATAATTGGATTCAAAATTTACGATAAGAAGTTCAATTGCTTTTTTCAATTTTAAATTTTGGAATGAAGTTACTGTTATTTTATGATGAATTTGTGATTCTCCATGTAAGGTTTTTATTGTTATTGTGGGTATATTATCTACTTCTACTCCACTACAATTATTAGGAATAAATTTTTCCTTTATAAGACTGCGGGATGCTCCCGAGTCAATTAGTAACTTAAGGCTTTGATTACCTATTGTAATTACTTTAATACATGGTAAACCTGGTCCGAGGCCATTATTTAAAAATTTATAATTTCTCCGAAATTTTGCGAAGTACTTGGCTCTGATTTTGAAATAGGGTGATGGATTTGTGCCTTAGTTTTTATTTTTGAATTTCCTCCATCCTTAGAGGGATCGTTGACTTCAACGATGTTATTATGCCTGTAAGTGGCTGAATTATCAATTTCCATTGGTTCTGGTGCTTGTTGATTATTATAATTTTTGTTATTATTATAAGGGTAGTTTGGGTTTGCATAATATGGTTGTTTGTAATTTCTATCTCTAGGTGCATTATATGAACGTGGTTGATAATGATTTTGATTTGTAGGGGGATTATTATTATTTCTATAATCATTTCTGTTGTATTTATGATGATTATAGTTACTGCTATGTTGTGTATTGTAACTATGGTTGTTTGGTCGATTTTTATTATTTTGATAATTGGTATTTTTATTATGTTGGTTTTTATTGGGGTGATTTTTGTTGAAATTACTTTTATTTCTATGATCTTGGAAATGTAAATATCCTGCTTCTACTAGTATAGAGAATGCTCTATTTATAGTTACAGGGTTTTGAGTAGCAATTATGCCTCTCAATGGTTCCGGTAAGTTGTCACGAAATATATCTAATGCCATACTATTATTGGTATTTATAATTTCATTTTGCTGAACTAAATTTGAATTTTCGTTTTTAATTTTATTATTTAAATGGTATAAACATGTCATCATGTAATCATAGTATTGGGAAAGGTTGGTGAATCTAGCGTTAACAAGTTTTTCGTATAGTTGACTTTTGCTTCTAGGGTTATCGAAATATTGAATTAGTAATGTTTTGATTGATTCCCAGTTATTTGTCTGGTGAGCATCTATTCTTTCTTTTGCTTTTCCAATTATTTTAGATCTAATTATGTTTTGAATAGCTATTTTTACAGGTGTTTCAAGAGTTTCTATAATAGGTAATATACTGTCTATAATTAAAATAAAGTTGTGTAAATCTCGCTGGTTTCCATCGTATGTGGGAAGTGCTCCTAACAGGTTGAATGCTCTTTTTTCGTTCATCTCGATTACTTTGCGTGCTTCTTTGCGTGCTTCTTCTTCTTCTGCCATTTTTAGTATTATAAGTGTACTTACTGTATTGGTTTCTGATTCTGATTCTGATGAGCTGCTATGTCTCCCTCGTCCACTTGACATCAATTTGTGTGTAGTTTGTTGTTAACGTGTCTTTTTTAATAACTTTTTAGTTATTGTAATTGTTATGCTGAATCAGTACTCGGTACAGTTCAGCGAGCGAATTCTTGGAAAATTCTGCTCGTTCCCAATGCTAAGGGTTTTTTATATTAGTGTATTAGCGTTACGCTGTAAGTGTTTATGTTTTTAATAACTTTAGTTAGTTATTTTTAGACTGAATCAGTACTTAGTACAGTTCAGTGAGCGAATTCTCGGAAAATTCAGCTCGAACCCAATGCTAAGGGTTTTTTAGTGTTTTTAAATGCACTGTAAGTTTTTAATAACTAAGATTAGTTATTATATTTGTTAAGCTGAATCAGTACATATGAAGTGTACAGTCCAGCGAGCGAATTCTCTTAAAATTCTGCTCGAACCCAATGCTAAGGGTTTTTTAGTGTTTTTTAGTGTTATAATTACACTGTTTTCACTGTTTTTATTTTTTACCGACTGCGCCAGTTAACTTCTCGTGGTCGTTTTTAATATAAATTAATTAAACACTGGTTTAACTACCCTTCACATATTCATTTATTCAAAGTGTTGTATACAAAAATGAGACTCCGTTTATTTTATAATGGGTTCTAAAGAGTACGATGAGATTGTCATCGTCTCTTATTAGAACCCTATCTTTCTTCACACAAACTACCTTTATCATTATGTGTTTGAGTTTCTTAGTTTTTTTATTCACATTCACTTTTAACCTCTTTTTTTATTTAGTTTTTACACATTCCCTTTTTATGGGTTTTTATTTTTGTATACCAAAACTGGATGAATCTGAATTGATTAACTGATTGAATTGAAACTGAATTTATTAACTGACTGGACTGAATTTATTAATTGATCGAATCTGAACTGAACTTAACTTGATTGATCGATTGAAACACACTTATATATGGTTTTAACTGCTGAGGTTGCAGAAATTGCTAAATGCGATTTCTGTAACTTGATCTGAGCAATTTCGCTTTGATCTTAAAGATTCCGATTTGGGTTGATTTGATAATCATTCTAAGGTAAACATTTTTGTCTTGAGGAGATATGTTTATATGAAGATTGTTATGATGGTTGCAGATAAGAAGTATTGAATTTGTTTTGAAAGATATTGATTTATTCTATCGTCGGATAAAGATTTAGACCGGATGTCGGTACTTGAGGGTTAGGTGCTGACGGTGCCATAACTACCACTAGGTTGAAGTAAATCTGATTGAATTAGGTTGAATGGTCTGGCCAACCTAATCCTCGTACAACAGGATTTAGCAATACAAAAGAAAAAAAAATGAATTTGGTTGGTGCCTTGATTGCATTGACAGCGACATTGTCGCTGCATTGTGATACACCAAATTCAACTGCGGCATTCACGCCTCCCCTGCCTATATTTCGTACTATGTATATGGTTGGAATACCATTGTTTGTGGTTGCTTACTTTTTTTGCACCACGGACGTTGTTTATCAACCACGCGTCATGGTGCATAAAAGTAATCAACTATTTTTTTATGGTTGTTTTAACTATAGCCCGTAGTTGACGCAAAAACAACTAAGGAAAATGGTTGATTTTACCAAGATTTTTCTTTCAGTGTAGCGAAAGCCGAGCTGCTATGAATATTCCGCAGAACGTAGAAGATTTACACTATGGGC
The DNA here is from genome assembly GCA_963978885.1 of Nemotelus pantherinus. Classification (NCBI taxonomy): domain Eukaryota; kingdom Metazoa; phylum Arthropoda; class Insecta; order Diptera; family Stratiomyidae; genus Nemotelus; species Nemotelus pantherinus. The sequence goes on from OZ022265.1 coordinate 22,056,352, forward strand.
CTGGTAGCGATGATTCCATGTAAGTTGATAAATTGAATGATTTATTCAGTCCCAAATTTTCAAACGCGTTTATCTTAAAAACACGTTTTTCATATCGGTACCCAAAATTTCTCGAAAACCAATTAACCGATTGCCTTAATTCTTTTTGTAATTATTCCATATAGCATTATCTAGTACTTGTCATAGGATTTTTTTTCGTTACTTAGTTTTTGTTTTATAGGCAAAATAATATCTAATTTTTGGTCCAAAAATCACTATTCATGTTCAAACGTCCGCCATTTTGTCATTAATCGATATTTTCAAAATCGGCTATGACAAGTACTAGATTATAGTATCTAATTTAATAATCCTTTTCGATTTTTTTTTTGAAGAAACACCAGAGGGTACCGTTAGCGCTGGTTTTTTGACGCCTCTCCAAGGATCATACAATATTCTTGTATATTTTATATATTTTTAAATAAAGAAAACTAAACATACTTTTGAATGTACATACTTTTAGATAGTTCAACTCCCAATCCGATATTTCAAATAGTTTGCAAATGCACAAAAATGACCCTTTTTTCCGGCCCCTAGGTGTATATCTCCCCTTAATTGCAGATGATATGCGGAAATTAGCCCGCAGATATCTAATGTAGTCGTATCATGCACTACATCTTCTGTTACTTTATCGAATAAGAGCACCTTATGAAATTCCCCAACACATTGTGAGTTCCACCACATGCCCGGGTACAATGTCAATTATCTTTCAACATTCTAGATTGCCACTTTGCTGACCATTCCAACACATTATTCTGCCATCAACAAATCCCCTGGCATTCCACACCTAAATAAAGTGCGTGAAATTCTATAAATAATTCAAAATGACCCGTAACTGATAGATGCCAATTAGCCGTAATTGCCTGTCGCTCGAGTTTCATGCACATACATATAGTGAGTGGGCCGTTCAGTCGTCCCTGGATCTGCTGCCGCACTCCTCAAATATTGTGGTTGGCATACTACTTACTCTGTACTTGAAGAAGTACAGTAAACATATCGAATATTTGTTTCACTTTGTATCTACAACGACGTCTACGAGGGATGACTTTACACATTTGCAAACAGTCCAAACGAGGACGACTTCTTGGACGTCGTCGCATTGGAGTCGGTACGTTTATTCACCATTAAGTCGTTGTGTCTCGTCCGTTATAGCTTGGAATTTGCAAATGAGATGCAACGAATGCACCACTTCAAAGTTCCCTGATGCAATTCTCTGCGGTGGATGATATGACAAGTGTGTTGCGGATCATCTTGTATGCGTGCAGTAAGTGTTTGCGTATATGAACAATGCGAAGTTTACATTCTGTGTCCTTGAGTTGGTGATTCTTGAGTGATGACAGGATTTTTTCCCATAAGCTAAAGCTGAATTCAATCTTGCGACGAATAAATTATCTCTACAAGTTGATTCTGTGTCCCCACTAAAGCCCTACAAGAAACATGCCCAACGGCTTTCATTTCAAGCTCGTAAACATAATTGGGCTCAGAACGTCTCGGCTCAAAAGATAAACATTGCCAAGAGGCACTTTAGGTAAATCTTGAATTCCCTTTCGAAATGACATAAAAAATTTATTTTCATTTGCTTTAATTTCCGACTAGTCATTCGTGCTTGCCATTAAATGCAATCTGCACCGGGAAACACACCTGAATATAGGCAGTCAGCCTGGGAGAAGTGTAGGCAAACAGCCAAGCGTATCAAATAGCACGAAAGATTGCTGCTCTAAAAGCAGATGAGACGTCGACGTCTAATGAAGATGCTGATTGCTACTCTTCTCGCGCAAAATGTTTTGCCTTTTGTCGCTTGCAGTCACATGTTGAAAGTACAGAAATTTCGCATGGAGGCGCATACCTTACTTCATTTTTTTATTTTTGCAGACGATGTTGTCGCAATGCACAACATTGAACAATGTTTGCTTCGTTATTACGATGATAAAGGAATGAAAAATGAAATAAAAGAATTCACGAAAAGCTTATTAAGAGTTTTTCCTTCTTTTGTTGTATGTAATTTGTTTTTTGTGCATTAAGTGCTCAGGTATCTTTTTTTGTCAGATAATTAGAGGCAAGCACTGAGTCAAGTGAATTCAAAAAGAAGTTTAAATCTGCTGTTTATTATGTTTTAATTAATATTGCATAAGCTTTGGGAGTTTCGAAACTGAATTTAATGAGAGAGTATTATTATATTTTGCGAAGTACTTAAAAAATTTGAGCGTTGTCTACTTTTCACTTTTCTAGAACCTCACTGAAAAAAAAACTCTTGGTTGGTTCAACTATTTTTAATAGTATTGCAACGATTGATTCAAAATCGTTAAACGAACTACGGAAAATAGTTATTTTTGCTATGTTAATATAGTTAATTTAACGATATAAAAGTAGTTGGCTCTGGTTATACAAAAAATATCGCAAGGTTCATGAAATCAACTGTTTTAATTGTTTCATAACCACGAAAAATAGTTCAAACTTCAACGTTTCGAATTATCAACAGTTTTTATGGTACTTAAACTACTTCGCAATAGTTGATTTCAACAAACGTAATTCAGTGAACAACGTCTTTGGAATTATTCTACGCAAAGTAGAATGGTTTCAACATTTGGACGCTTTTCATGCTCCGAATGAAATTTTTTTGTTTATCAACCACGCGTCATGGTGCATAAAAGTAATCAACAATTTTCTTATAGTTGTTTTAACCATAGCCCTAGTTGATGCAAAAACAACTAAGGAAAACTGTTGATTTTTCATACTCCTCATACTCATGCTCCTATTCTATCATAGAAGTTTCATATGATACATGGCAAAATTGTGGTCGGTTTGCTGTTCGATATAATTCATATTCATGTTATGCTGTGAAGCCTTTATATTACGTTCTATGACGCTCTTTTGTTCACAATACAGCGTTTTCCGCTGTGGCAAAGCAGTGGGCTGCGGCAAAGCGCAGTCAAATTAGAATGCACTGTTCTGTATGGTAACGCGCACAATGGCTGCGGCCGAATTTGTGGCAGCGGCAGAATTTGCCAAATTTCTAATTTTGCCGCACCGCTAGCGGTGATACCTACCATAGGTTGGCATCACCACTAGGTTGAATTAAATCTGTTTGAATTTGGTTGAATGGTCTGGTGGAATAGACAAGCGATGGCTGATGTGTATTGTGATAAGCCAACCTAATCCTCGTACAACAGGATTTAGCAATACAAAAGAAAAAAAAATGAATTTGGTTGGTGCTTTGGTTGCATTGACAGCGACATTGTCGCTGCACTGTGATTCACCAAATTCAACTGCGGCATTCACGCCTCCCCTGCCTATATTTCGTACTATGTATATGGTTGGAATACCATTGTTTGTGGTTGCTTACTTTTTTGCACCACGGACGTTGTTTATCAACCACGCGTCATGGTGCATAAAAGTAATCAACTATTTTTTTTATGGGTGTTTTAACTATAGCCCGTAGTTGACGCAAAAACAACTAAGGAAAATGGTTGATTTTACTAAGATTTTTCTTTCAGTGCTAAAAACAAAACAATAAAATTATATATTTTTGAGCCTTCTCTGTTTAATACGATACTTTGTACGGTTTCATGAGAAGGGGAATTTTATTTGGTTACACAAAGTAATATATAGCATTGAACTTTTACAATTTAGGATAGTTGACATTTGCAAGAATTGCGTCTAGTGATGGCTCCTGCATTTATTACCAATAGATTGGAATAAACTTCAACGCATTCTTTAAAACAGAGGAGTATCAGACACATTACGAAAGGTTTCATATTTGTTCAGAGTTATTAAATATACCTCAAAAGACTCTTCGCTGATTATTTGAGTCAGGAATTATAGCTTTTTTAGGCTGAAAAAGAGTTGTCGGAAAATGGAGTAACCGAAAAAAGGAAAGAATAAATGGGTAAAAATCAAGTTTTCCAAACACGGAGAAGTGACGTGAAACAGGAGAAGTCGGAAACTGGAGCAGTCTAAAAATAATAGTCCAAAAAGGTGTAGTCTAAAAAAAGGAAATGGCAAAAAAAAACCCGAAAAAACTACAATCCAAAACAGGTATAGTCCAAAAAGGTATATTCAAAAAAAAAGTATAAACCAAACAAAGGTATAGTCAAAAAGGGAGCAGTCCAAAATATTACTCGGAAAAAGGGATATTCGAAAAAAAGGAGCATTCGAGAGAAAAAAGCAGTGAATAGTAAAAAAAAAGGAAAGCCGAGTCCGAAAAAGGAGTAGTAGGGTTAAAAAGGGGTAGTAAATCAAAAAAGATGCCTCAGAGAAAGGGGTAGTAAGCCTAAGAAGGGTTAGTAAGTCCAAAAAGAGTTAATAAGTCGAAAAAAAGTGCCAAATCAAAAGAAGGAATACCTAGTCGAAAAAGGTGTTCCTGGCCGAAGCTATGTTTAGTTAAAAAAAGGAGTACGTGTTCGAAAAAGGAATGCTTAGTTAAAAAGTAATCCTTAGTTTGAAAAACAAGTTCGTAGTCGAAAAACGAACTAATTGAAAAAGAGTAGTCGAAAAAAGGGTGTTGTCGGAAAAGTATTCATCAGGCTACTAAATTTTTGACCATTCGATTTTCGACTACTATTATTCCGACCACTTTTATTTGCTACTCCTTGTTTAAGACTGTTCCTACTTTTTCGGATGACTCGTTTCGTCTACTTCTTTTATCGACATCACCCTGACTACGCTTTTTGGCACTACTATTTGTTACCATTTGCTGGGTAGTACTTTTTTCCACAACTCCTTTCACGGACTACTTTTCCAAAACATTTCCATTTTGCCCCTATTTCTAGAACTTCTAGGACTACTCATTTTCCGAGAACGCTTTTTTAACAATATTTTTTTTTCGACCTCTCTATTTGCACGCTGCTGCGTCTTAGGGTAGTTTTAATTTTCTAAAAGTATTGAATCATTCAATCATTTTTTGAACAATACTTTTTTAGGTTACTCTATCATATCGTTCAATTTTCAAGCTTGCTCTGGTGTATAGTAGACGACAGCGGGGAAAACATTGTTTACGCTGGAAGGATTTTCTTCGCCGAGAGCGTAAAAATTGCATTATTTTGATACTATATTTGTTATGCCTTTGTTAAAACAAATGCCGATCGTCACCGAAATAAACTGATGAATTTCAGTTGGAAGTTTATGTTACATTTGTCATACAATCCTAACTTTTAACTTCCAGATTGCTACTTAGAAGTGTGGGTCCATGGTTCAAATCCAGCCAGGAACAAGCTTTCGGAGAGATGTCAAAAAAACATGATAATAGCGTCTACTAATCACCGAAGTGGCTAACTTACCTCAAAATTTTTCTTTGCGGTATCTGCTTGATTTAAAGCGTGTTCTAGTCTGGTGTCAAATCAAAATTCAAATGTTCAATAAGCTCGTTTAGTCTAGGGAGTAGAGCATGGGGTCTGAGGTCCCTAGTTTCCATGTAGATTCGGGCAAACGTGAAATTTTGATGTCTATAGTACACAGCTTTGACGACTATAATACTTGGCTTTGCAAGTTATAATACATAGCTGCTTATTTTCACTACAATTCCAAATTCAACTATGCACAAAGTGCCAGAGGTATATAAACTATGGTTTCTGGAGCTCCTTTCTTCCTAATGCAGTAGTTGAAAAATTTACTGATTGACAAGTAATCAATAACAAAAAAAAGTAGCAAAAACAAGTTGCTAAAAGAGAAAATGTAGCAAAAAAGGAGTAAGCCAAAAAAGTAGTAGCCAAAAAAGAAGAAGTGGACAAAAAAAGAAATAGCCAAAAAAAGAAGTGGCAAAAATAGAAGAAGTAGCAAAGCCTTAAAAGAAGAAGTAGCCTTAAAAGAAGAAGTAGCCTTAAAAGAAGAAGTAGCCTTAAAAGAAGAAGTAGTCTTAAAAGAAGAAGTAGTCTTAAAAGAAGAAGTAGTCTTAAAAGAAGAAGTAGTCTTAAAAGAAGAAGTAGCCTTAAAAGAAGAAGTAGCCTTAAAAGAAGAAGTAGGTTCAAAAGAAGAAGTAGTCTTACAAAAAGAAGTAGCCAAAAAAAGGAATAAAAAAAGAAGGAGCAAAAAAAGAAGCAACCAAAAAAAGAAGTAGTCAAAAAAGAAGAAGCCAAAAAAAGAAGCTGCCAAAAAAAGAAGTTGCTAAAAACAGAAGAAGCAACCAACAAAAAAAGCCAATAACAATAGAAGTAGTCGAAAAATAGAATGTAGTTAAAATAGGAGAAGGCGAAAAGAAGAGTAGATAAAAGGCGTAGTCCGGTCGAAGGAGGAATAGTCCGTCCAAAAATAGAATGAAAAGCTCCTGTAGCCTAGTGGGTAGAGCATTTTATCCGACCGTGTAGAATCCCTGGTTCGAATCCAGGTACAAGCAAGGGACCGTGCACCAAGCATTTCGTAAAAGTTTCTATAATGAAAATGGAGTCTCCACCACCTCCACTTTCTAAGATCCCAAATGGGCTCTAGCTTTTTTGCTCTTGAAAAAGAAAAAAATAGGTAACCTAGTGGAGCAGGCGAGTCGAGTACAAAAAAGAGCACTCTTTCAAAAAAAAAACAAAAGGTAGCTGAAGAAGAGTGGTCGAAAAGAAAACTTGTTTACAAAAGAAGTAGTCGAAAACGAATAGCCAAAAAGTAGAATTCGATAAGGAGTGGTCGAAAAAGAATAATATACGACTAAAATACTAAAATACGAAGACAAAAAAAGAGTTCCTGAAAATAGAGTCCCGTCAAACGAGTTTACTTTGCACCTGCAGGGGTAAACTTGCACAATTTCCAGAAAAATAATGTTACTTTGCTGGTGTGGTTCTGCTATCAAACACAAAATTTTATGGTGAAGTAAGTATGAACTGGGCGAATGACTGACATGCGTTTTTTTAAATTTTTCTTTACAACAGTACAGCAGGATGTGCTGCAAAAATAGTATAAGTAAAAATCCAAGCTTATCCCAAAAAAAATTTCAAGCTGTAGTTGCAATTATGCATTCGTATATGTAGCAGAAACTTATTGCTGCGTTGTTTTTGGTATTGTTTGGCGAAAATTTGTTCATAAAAGTAAATATTATGTAAAATATGAATGACATCTACATTTCCCGCAATGTGGAGATTCATTCCTTGTTGCTCCAAGGGTATTTTCCCCTGAAAATATTAAATCCATGCCGAAACAGATTTAGCGCATGATGCTGGGCAACAGAAAGTTTTCGTGAAATGAGGCGCAAAACATAATGATTGCTTCATTACAAAGCTCGACATCAACACTGGAAAACCCTTCAGTAGACGCAAGTGCATTATCTTTTTTAAAAGTATATGACATTGGGGATTTGCCTGCACTGAAAAATATATAGGACTAACCACTTTTAGTTAGATATTTTAATCATTGTTTATTTTTTTAAATTTCATATCAACCATCAAACCTACTTAAAAATTTTCAAAACAACGCACTGTTTGAAGCAAAAAAAAAATGCAAAAAATGTGATATTTACCGCTTTCACGAGTGCATTGAATTGAAAATCTAAACCAGTGCATGGTTCACCCTTCCCTTCTCCTCGCAGGATATTTTGCACCGCTCAAATATAATTTTTATTCCTTATTCCGAAACAAATCCGCATTGTTTAGAGTATTATGACACAAAAAATCAGCATTGTTTTATTTTTTCAGCTAGAAAATATCTTGTTAGCTTCTATGGTGGAAAATAGCCCCATTTTACGGTAGTCGAAAAGAGGTATAGTTCAAAAAGATGTCCAAAAAAGGTACAGTCCACATACAGGTATAATTGAAAAACAAGTATAGTCTGCACAAGGTGAAATCCAAAACAAAGGAGAAAACATTCTCGTTTACGAACACTCTTTTTTTTAACTACTTTATTTTTTAACTACTCCTGGTTTTGGACTACTAATTTTTTCGACTATTATTAGGACTTCTTATTTTACCAACAACTACTTGTTTCTTCAACTACTCCTTTTTGCGATTTCGTTCGATTTCGCAGCGCTTTATCTACTAACATAGCTTTTACATTAGGTATTCTACAAGGCAGCCACCTTGGTCCTGTTTTATTCGCTATTTACATTAACGACCTGATTGGTATTGCCCCATGACCGCAACGACGATGACGCAATGATTTTGAATATAATATTATATCAACAGTTATCGATTGCAATGCACCACATATTCGAACTTTGGATTAGTTATGGTGGGCTACACACGTTTAGATCCCATTAAAAATAAGTCCACATAAATAAATAATAAAAAATGCAGACATCCTATTCATTGCTGCATAACTCAATGCAACTGTAACAACATATATCTTAATATCAACCTAACCTTGTTAGCTCTCAACACTCCCACCAATAATTCATTGCCCTCGTCTCATTGTCATCAATATTATCTGCATCAGCTTTCAGTCCAATTACCTACCCGTCAAGCCATTTTCAACAACACAGCAACAATATGTAAACTACATCCATGTCGATCCTTTACAATGTTTTACATAATCTTCAACATGAAATATCGGAACGACAGAAGCAATTATTCATTGACATTTAGTCGACATGACATTTCACAGCATTGAATCTGATGCAAAGACCTCGTCACCGGAGAGTTCATACTGGTGCCGCCACAGCCTGCCACACATTCAATTTCACTGAAGTAAGTGCTATGTTAAGTATTAGCACCGAATGCACCAAGCAAATAATCAATGTTCGAAGGTCTTCGCAATAACAATCGCAGGAATCTCCTGTATTTGCCAAGGCTAATACTACTTAATCATGCAAATCAGATTTAAATTGTTCCGTACAACAAACTGTTCAGCGGCAAATCAATCTGTGCGAGACATGCTTTAAATAGCTGCGAGAGCTCAAATCTGGGCTATGTGAACGATGCGAAATCAAGTAAATCGCGATAAGGCCTACACTTTTGCTGATTGGATTCGAAGTGGAAAGAGCGAAAAAAGACTTGGGAATAAAGAAAGAGGACGTGATTCGTAAATTGTAATGATGTGTTCGAAGAAAACGATTTAATTGTCTTTTTTTTTAATTAAAAACATATTGAACGCCGATTATAAATAGGTTACTGAATGAAGCGTTTGTGACATGAGCAGCACTTTGAATGTGAAATTAAGCTGTTTGAATGATGATAATGTTCTGATCCCTGCAAATGGAATCGCAAACTGAATTTTATTTAATTTGAATAATAATTATTTTTCGCCTATAATTCATATTAATTTCAATTATTTGATGCCAGGTCAATCTCCAAACCCAATCTTTTGGCTGAATTGGTAGCTGTGGATTTACACGATGCTCAAAATTTACTCACCCACGAAGATATATGTTATGAGAAAATGCTTAGAAACATACCTGAAATAAAGAAAAAAACATGTAAGTCAAAGATATAAAATTGGGCTCTTACAAATACACTAACTCAAATAACTATTTGAACAGCAATAATAATAATGAATAGTAATCAATAAAATATAATAAAATCTTTTTAAATTGATTGGCGCATAGTTTTCTTTTATTATTGTCATATTCTATAATATGACAAAACGATTATATAAACCAACTTGCAAGCTTGGCTATCTGCGAGAAAACGATTGTTAGGTAATATTTTTGCGGAAGATTATCACTTGTCTCAGTATTACTATTTTCTATCAAAATTAATATATTTTTGAGCCTTTTTTGAATCGTGACCTTGTGATTTTTTGCCCTGGTAAAATTAACTAGTTTTTTTTTTGAAAGAAAACACTCTTTTATTTCAATAACACTTCAAAATCATTCGCGTTCATTTAACTTTCACAGCACAATGCTCAAAATAATTCACTGTCCTTCGCTGCATATCCTTTGAATCGCTTCTTCAGACTAAATGACTCTATTCGACGAGGGCTGAATATCTGGAATATATATCGTCTAGTTTCGCACTCGCTGGATATTTTGGTCGATTTTTGTTTGGTTGCTCAAATAGAAGGCTCTGGACCCTTCGAACGAGTGTGCAATGACGTTGCACGCCAATATTTGCAATAGAAATGATTAAGGAAACACCATTTGAATATAACTTCAATCACTTATTTTATTATCAAATAAGTACTCACTAGGGACACACAAAAATGATATTTTAAAACAATTTTTTCCTTTTGGCGGCCCCTTTTAAGGCTGGTACTGAGTTAATCGTGAAGCTAAATTTCAGCAAGTCTCCATCATCTGGTCATTTTCTCGAGCAAAAATTGTGACAATGGAGAATAACGGAGACATTGTTTCTTTCTGACGGATAAAATGTCAAGAATTTCAATTTTCGATCGATTTTGCAATCAAAAAGACATTTACACAACTCAATTTTCAAATTCATACACCAAATGTCAGTTTTTAGCTCGAAAGAATGAACTGCACATAGTAAATTGGCGTGAAATGGTTGGACACATGTGTCAATGCGATCTGCAGTTTCACGCTAAGAAGTGGGTAGCACTGTTGCTCAATTTTAAGCTAAATTTTCGCCGAAATCTAAAAAAGTACTAAGCTTTGGACGAAAATAGTTGCGCAGTCATTTTCTCACTTTTTCGAAAGGACCTCTCTCATTCATTCACAGCGTCATGTCAAAAGAAGATGCCAGGGAAAAGATACTCCTACCAATAGCTCCAGAAGTCAATAGGTAAACGCCAAATCTCAAAGATGATACTCCAGAAGACAGGTCGCAACAAAACATCTGAAGCATCCTCAATCCAGTAGAAAGCAGCACTAAGTAACCTAAATCGAAGCCTTACAGGATATTACAATGGCGATCATGCCGTAAGATTTTCCCATAGGACTTCTTACGACCGTCCAAATGGATGAAGGTCCTTCAGAAAAGACTACAAGCGGGGATAGAGGAAGGCATTGTCCCACGCTTCCTTAACATTATCTACAGAGTAGGCTACATATCTCTTCATTGCAAGGAGAGATTAACGGCTGCATGGATAAAGACAGGTGCCCTAACGTTAGAGGCGTGGGAAGCAGTCAACCTACATAGAGGTCACGCAGGAATCCCTGATTCCCAAACCTGAAACCCTAGGTCACGGAGGAATCCCTGATTCCCGAGCCCAAGACCCTTATCGGCTATTTCCTCAACTCAGTGCACCTGACAATGAACAAGATCCTGGTGTTCGTAGAATGCCAAAATATGGACCTTAGTGTCAGTTCCTGGGGAACGTTGTTTAGGGAGAATAAAGGCAAGGGCACTATGCTAGTCATAGCAGGGGACCAATCCTCAGTTTCCAGAATAATTGAAGGGGACGATAGGTAACGTAAGCTTCCGGTTTGGCCAACCAAAGTTAGCCGTCAAAAAGGCGAGCGGAAATATATCAAAGCTTGCGGTCGCTCCAGCCCCCAGTACGAAGTGCAATGAAACCGATATGAAGGCAACATCAGTTCGCAGTGGTTCCCAGTTCACTTGAGACATCTATTGAGCCTACAAAGCTGCCTCGGCGGAAGTAAGCAGCAAATTTGCCTCAGCCACCTATAACAGGTGGCTAACATAAGAGCAATGGATATATAAAGGCAAAATATGTGACCTACATACAAAAAATGGCAAGGTAATCTGGGCGGCAGGGGAGAAAATCCCAGGCCGGCGACAATCATTGATACAAACATTAACTTCACGGTCCAAGCACAGGTTCGTGTTAAAGAGCCCATATTTGCTTCAGTCTATTTCCCTAGGGATGAGGACCAAGTCCCAAGTAACAACATTAAGGAACTGGTAGCAAACAATAAAGAAGAAAGAACAAAATAATAATAATTATGTGACCAGTGCACATCACACGGCATGCAAAAGCAGTGATGCTAATGCTAGAGATGAATCACTCTTATAGTTACTCCTAACCAGCAATTTAGCTTTAGCAAATAAGGGCAAGAAGCCAACGTTCCAGACAGTTAAAAGGCATAAAGTATTAAACCTTACGCTGGTTTTAAATAATGCAATGCACCTAGTGAAGATTTTAGTGGTAGTGCAATGCAATCCACCTAGTGAAGACCATAGGGAAGAAGTGGAATGTTCTAACCAGGCATTCGCTCTCTGATCATGTACACATAACTTTCAAACTAGGAAAATACAGGATGAAAAGGGTCAAATACAGGCAACTAAATTGAGCGGACTAGGAAGGCTATCAAAATTGTCAAACTAGGGCGCCCCGATGGAACAGGGAGTTAGAAAAGCTCAGAGCTGCTCAGCTGACAACAGAGTTCTGAAAAACCAAAGACATATCGAACTGGGTGGCCTAAAAAAAACTCCTCAGAATACAACAAAGAGCTGAGGAAATCCAAACGAAAGGTATAGAGTGCATTTTGTAAAGAGGGTCAATGGCATCGCCAATACTGCCAGAATACAGAAAGCTATGCCCAAGGAACATACCTACTTCGAACTTCAGGTGCAGGGTTGAGACGACCTTCGAGAACGCACTGGAATTGTTGCTCAAAACCCACTTCGCAGGGAGAACAATAATATATTATAATGAAGCTGAGGAAGAAGATAAATACCCTGAACAGACACCCCATTCACTACTGAGTAAAGAAATCATTTCGTATAAAAAAGTTGGGCAACAAACTCTTTCAAACCATTTGAATCGAAAAGTGCCAGATAGGAACATTGCTAGAAAGAGCCACAGGGAAACTGAAAACCATCCGGGTACACATTTTTAGAGTGAACTTGAAACTCAGCTAAACACCAAAGCTGTGGGGACTGGCTCGCGTCGTGTACATCCCCAATAAACCGGCTGACCTTCCAAAATCATAGAGGGGAATCAGCCTCACTTCCTTGATATTGAAGACCATGGCGAAGCTGATTGACCTATACATTCGGAGTGACCTCTTAGTGCAGATATCACTACACAAATATCAATTTGCCTGCCGAATATACAAGTCAACTTTATCAGCCACACATACGCTGGGATAAGAGAAAGCATTAGACTATGGACTTTATGGGCATAGAAGGAGTCTGTGGTAATGCAAGGTACGGCTCGTTGCAGCCCGCACTCCAGAAGAGAGAAGCATCTCAAAAGATAGTGAAAAGGAGCGAGTAAAGTACCCAGGTATCAGCTAAGAGCTAACACTAGAAGGGAATGTCAGCAGTGAGGGGTATTATCTACTAGTTGACAATCTTCTTTGGACCCTCAACAATATAGGATTAGCCGTTCTCGGTGGTAATAAGAGGCTCACACTGGGATACTTTGAAATCCAGAATGCAAACGACTTTAAACGAAGCAATACAATAGTGCAAAAAAGAAGGTCCCCGGCAAAGAAGGAGCGGGAATATGGGCACCAGGGAACATCAAGGAAACTAGGAAGCTGATACCAAAGTCAAAGAAGGGGCTGAATTGTTCTACATGAAGCTGAATCGTTCTACATCTAGCTGAATTTTTCGTGGGACTTTGCAAAGCCTGGTGTGGATACAAAAATTATAAACCAAGATATAGACCAAGCTACTGGCTGAATCTGGTAAATTTGAAACACTACAAAGATTCCCCCAGTTTCGACGCAAAAAGGGCAAAAGAAGCACTGGCTCTTCGTAGAAGCGGAATCAAGACCCTATGTTCTTTTTTTTTCTATGATAATGCCAAAGCTCAGGGGATTGCCCTTTGAAGCGAATGCTTAGCGATGGCGGTAGGGAGACACATGGGAGAAGCCGATATCAATTATTCCATTATTCTTTTAAGTGCCACATTTTTTCTTATTTTTCTAAAGCGCTAGTTTACCTATTCTCTACTAAAGCTTTTAATGTGACACTTAATTAATGGAGCGCTGGTATTATGCCTAGTCGCCGACCGTTAAGACAACACAAGACGAACAAATACAGCCATGGGCACAGCGGGATTTGAACCCGCGGGCAGTAGATCGCTGCTTCGAACTGACGCGTTAGCGAGCTAAGCTACCGACCTCTCAGGTTTAGCAAGGTTTAGCAAGCCATTTTCCTTGCAAAAAGTATCTCTACAGAATAGGCTACAAGATAGACTTATGTAGATACTGCGAAGAAGTGACAGAGAATGTAGAGCATCTTCTCGCACACTGTCCAGCACTAGCAAGACGAAAATTAGAGCTGCTTGGCTCTGCTCTTCCCTCTGTCTAGTACATTAGAATAGTCCTGTCCGAGAGCATATCCAATTTCATAAGGAATGTAGATATCATATAGGACATAGCACTGAGGAAGTACAATTTAGACCTAACAGGTGTCAGTGCTAGTAGCTATCTAGAACCGCTCCACGCATTCATTTATTCACTCAACATAAAAAAAAATTGCCTAGTTAATTTAACAATTTTTTATTGTGAATACGTCAGTTTTTCTTGATTGCTTGGACCGTAGTACGGAGTTCGGTAAAGAAAAATGGAATCGAACTTTTTCCAATGCTATCACTGACGTTATGGGTAATGTTAAGGTATGCTAAAATTAATGTGACAAACCTTGTTGTTTTTTGGGTTTTCACATAAGCAAAATTTTCGCAAACTATTTTCACGATTCACGAAAAGAAAACGTTTAAAACTGTGAATTTTCCAAAAACCTCTGATGACGACTGCTTCATTTTACCTACGTTTTCATCTTTTACTCTCATTCTAATACAACGATCTTTAAAATAAGTGATAAAATAATGGGAAGCTAACAAAGTACTATCTGTTTTACAATAGGTTTTACCTCAAGACTGTGAATTTAGTGAAAATAGTTAAATTTTTAGTTTTCGATTTTTATAGGATCGATTTTCCAAGCCATTGTATTTGCATACAAAACAAAGTATCTTTATAATGTAAATACTTTCAACAAAATTTTAATAGAGTTATAATTAATTTCGATCTGATTGACAAATTTATGCATGCTAATGGTGGCAGCGATCCGGTACATCCTCAAATTGAATCCATTGAAAGTTAAACACTCGATCTATCTAAACCAGAATCGCATTCCACATTTTCTTTGTCATCCATCCAAGAACAAGTTTCGCTCGTTTAATTTCACACTCAACCAATTAAATCAAATCAAACTCTCGAAAATGCATGCCAATTTTAATTAGGCCGCAAACAACACTCTCGACAGGTGGATGGATGCCTTGCCAATCGCCAATCACTGAATCTTCGCAATTTGCAATCCATTATCCGTAATTATACGACGTGGGCGCGTACAAGTCCTCGCAAATCTAATTTAAAAATGTGCATTTCAACTCTGCAAACCACAGCGCTCTAAAGCACTCCACGCAGCGCGCGGCCGGGTCGTTCATCTGTTTGTTTATGCACTTTCCATTCGATTAGTACGAGCAGATGTCGATCTAATCAACGTAATTGTAAATATGTCTACTGGGCATAGCACTTCAGTCACTTCGCTCTTAAGATATTGCATCTGACGCCTGATTCTTACTGCATTTGCAGCAGCACCTCGCCTCGTCTTGGCTCGACAGTCGCAACGAGGACGATAACTATTGCATGCAATTCCAATCGTTACGAATGATATGACTCCAATTAATTTATGATTCGATCGGCCTACTTTTATTTCTCATTGAAATCAGCAACGAAGCGAGCGATCCCATCCAAACGTTTTGAACGGACTTGAACTCTGAGCTATGCTGCTGTTGTGCCTGGGCTGAGCTGGGATGGATGGGAGTGCGTCGGCCACTAGAACCGGGGCCGTTCGTTGAGCTTTGCTATTACTTCAGACTTCGACAGATAGAACACTTTGAGTGAATTGAACAGGCAAGCATCTCGTGAATGCAACATTCCGTGGAAAAACTCATAATCGGATATCTGGGAAATCGTTTAAGATAAGCGTTAGAAAATCTCTTAGCCGACGACGACCGCGACAGATACATGCCGCTGCTGCAAACAGTTTGTTATTTTCTCGTTGATTAATTTCGACTTGACAGCCACTATCACGACTTACACAGCATTCAGAGAATGGGAATGTGATGCTTAGGTTATGGTTGTAAAATGGGAATACGGTGGAGTCCGATCGCATCGAGGAGCCAAGTGGTAGAGCGGATGATGATGGTCGGCAGTAGATTGTATGGCTGGAGTACTTATTTAGTTGGTAATTCGTGGTGATCGAATAAATATTTTCACGACTTTCTTACTCGGTTGTCAGATGAACCGAAACAATGTGGTGAAGGGAAAGATAAAAACAGGGTTATCAGATATAGGGAAAAGTGGGTCGTTTTTGAAAGTTTTTGGAACAAGAATATTTATCACTGTGCCAATATCCTGCGGAAGAATTTAAGTTTATGTTGTTTTGAAAATGTTAAGAACATTAATTGTTTTATGATTTGATCGAGTCGGTTTGCTCATAGGTAGGCTAACTAAAAGTTCCGAGTGTGATCATCCATGGTCAGTGGCTGGATTTGAACCAGGGATCGTACAGAGTAGAAGACACTGCAGTGAATTTCTGACGAAATAAACGGTAACTTTTTTTAATGATAATCCTGAAGCTCAGAGGATTATCCTCCTTAAGCGGGTAATTAGCCAAGGTAGCAGGGAGGTAGCCGATATTATCTGATCCATTTGTTCCAATTAAGTGCCACAGTTTTCATTTCGAAAGCGCTGGTCTTGTGCCGCATCACCGACAAAGCCATGATGCGACACTTAACTTAATGGAGCGCTGGTATTATGCCCAGTCGCCAGCTTTTTAGGGCAACACAAAATGAAGAAGTACAACCATGAGCACACGACGGGATTCACTCCATTTTTGATCGATTGATTTCCTTGCAATAGGGAATGAGCAAATTAAACAATAATTAGCGCGTGAATCCACGTTCAACTTATTCCGCCGTAGCACTCAGGAATATATGGCACGAAGTCGGCACTTGGCAACAGTACAGTTAAAATAATATAAATTCAACGAACAAATAGATCTAAACAAGAATATACATATGTTAGCAAAATGCTGTAACCACCTGAGGTCGAAACCAGATAAATGAGAAGCGTTCTGTTCGATATCTACGGTTGAATATTGAAATTTTAATCAAAAAGTGAAACATTTAGCTCTTTAAAATTGGCAACAATCGTAAAAAGGATACCAGGCAGGGAATCAAAAACGTATAAATTAAAATTTGAAGTGATTCTTGTTAAAGGATGGCCACTTGATTGATAACTCCAGCATCTCACGCGTAAATTTGTGGTTGGCCGTTCAACAAAGACCCGAAATGTTGCTTATAAGCGTGAGTAGTATTTTAACGCAATCTTTGAGTGATTTAAATACTCGAATCACTTTGAAATCATAAGTATGCAAAAGGTTGGACGAACGAATAAGACAAGGAGATTTTTTGTTAAAAAGAACGAATAATAGTGAAACTCACTTGACGCAAAGAACGAGGCCTACAGACAATGGGTCCAACGTACAACCAGAGCCAAAAAGGAAAAATATGACGAGCTACGGCGAATATCCAATAGAATAATTAGGCGTAAGAAACGGAAATACTTTGACGAGCAGTTGCTGAATATTAATCTAAACCTAGTTAGTAATAGCTTGAGTAGCCTAGTGGGTAGAGCACTGGCTTCTTGCGTGTGGGGTCCCTGGTTCGAATCCAGGTCTGGACGAGGGACCGCGCACTAAGCTTCGAGTTCACCTAGCTCTGATTTGGTACCTGATTTAAATCAGGGGTGAAGTGACTCGTGGAACTAATCACTCCACACTCGTACTCCCATTTATTGAAAAATTGTAATGAAGCTCTCTACCAGCTTCAACCCCTAGACCTGTACGAGGGTTGTCGTGGGATTGCTTTACTTTAGTTAGTAAGAACACCACACAAGCGTACAGACTAGTAAACACTATCAAAAATGGCTACCAACCTAGGATTAGCCTCTGTAAGGACAAAGATGGAAATATTATCAGCGACACCGAAAGTATTAGCAAACGATTGGCGTCCTACTTCGAAGAGCTTCTGAATCCGCCATCAAACATCCTGGCAGCAGAAGCTGAGCTCCATGATGACACCGTTGGTTAACATCCATCGACACAATCCCCGACAGTAGAAGTTGATCTCGCCTTGCATTCACTGAAAAGGAACAAAGCGCCGGGCGCTGACGAGATACCAGCTGAGCTACTCAAGTGTGGCAGGGCGGGTTTATTAAGGGCGCTACATCAACTATTGCTGCGAATATGATCAGATTGACGGATCCTTTTGAAACTCTGGTTGGCCTGAATCAGGGCAATGGAATAGCGCCCACGCTTTTTACACTGAGAAAACACATGGCGCCAGACGCCATTATTTATATACCTCTTTATAGTCGATTTAGGGATTGTGATAAAATATAGCGCCACACGCCATAATACATGGCGAAAAGAACATAGGCCTCCACGCCATGTACATGGCGTGGCGGACTATATTACATGGCGTGGAGGACTATAGCACATGGCGTGGAGAACTATAGTGCATGGCGTGGAGGACTAAACTGTATGGCTTGGAGGACCATACTATGTGGCATAGAGGACTATACTGTATGGCGTGGAGGACTACAGTACATGGTGTGGAGGACTACAGTACATGGTGTGGAGGGCTATAAGCATAGCGTCTGCTCCTATGTACTATGGCGTGTGGCGCTATATTTTATCACAAATCGACCGAAATCGACTATGTACATGGCGTCAGAAGTCTATATATTATGGCGTCTGGCGCTATTTTTTTTTTCAGTGCATCTGAAGATGATCCAGTTTGCATCCAACAAAAGGCCACGAACCTTCTCAGTTCGGAGCATCAGGAGGTAGAGCACTTGATGTTAGGTGATGGAATTCTACCAAAGAAATTCCCGAGGGATTAATGACAACAAAGATCATATCCTCTCCTATATTCAAGAAGCTTGCTGATATTTATACATCTCCTCACACAGCATGGCTGCGAGTTATATTTGTAGTGCCATGAGCTATATTACATGGCTCATGGCACTATGTAATATGGCGTGTGGGGCCATAATTTCTGCGCCATGTAATTATGGTGCTGGGAGCTATACTGCATGGCTCAGGGTACTATGTACATAGCGTGTGGCACCATAAATGCTGCGCCATGTAACATGGGACGACGCGCTATTTAGATTCTGACATTATGGCGCTGGGAGCCATATTGCATGGCTCAGATTACTATGTACATGGCGTATGGGGCCATAAATAATGTGCTATGTCACATGGCTCTGGGCGCTATGTGGATTTTTTTCAGTGTAATCTGGCACTTGAGTTCACTATTCGGGCAATTAACCTGAACACCAGCGGCACACTACTTTTTAAATCGACACAATTGGCTGCGTACGCGGATGACATTGACATCATGGCGCGAAAACTGACCGATGCAGATGAATTTCTGCTTAGACTTGTCACCGCAGCAAAGGAAGCTGGACTACGAATCCACGAAGACAAAACGAAAGTTATGATGCAATCTAGGACAAGGACGCCAGCGCACACGACCATCAACGTATGGGACCTTTGCATCAAATTCATGGACAACCTGGGTAGCAATCTATCGAGTGACGCCAACGAAACTGACGAAATCAAGCGACGGATACAACTAGCAAATATGACATTCTTCTCGGTCCTCCCCATTATGAAATCGAAATATGTGCACAGAAAGACTAAGCTCTGCGTTTATAAAACTATCATAAGACCTGTGCTGTGCTACGGTTGCAAAACATAGACCCTGACCCTAGCCTCCGAAAATATGATCGACACCTTCGAACGGAAAGTTCTACGGCGGATTTTCGGGGCTATCCGCGACCGAGATGGATGGCGCATCCGGTACAACAATGAGTTGTACGAACTTTACGATGAGCTGGAAGTCTCCAAAATGGTCAAATTACAACGGTTACAGTGCATGCCGAAACGTGTTATGAACGCAAGACGAGTCGACGGAGCGACGCCAAGAGGAAGACCAAGAGCTCGTTGGGAGAGCTCAGTGTATGCCGACGCCGAGCAACTATTGGGGTTTCAAGATTGGAGGACGCGGTCACGTGACCGAGACAATTGGAGGAGATCGATCCTGTCGGCCAAGGTCCGACATCAGGCAGTTGTGCCACGTTGATGATGATAATCGAACTCAGTGGAAATTTAGAAACAGGACAGGTCGTAGAACAAGTTCTTTTATTTGGAGCTGTAGCACAAGTTCTACCTGTAATATATAACGAGGGCCAACAAGTGAACATAAATAATCCTCGAACTTAATAAAAACAGTCGCAAAGATTATAGGATCAAAAGATTCAGGAACTTTTTTTTGTATGAAAAATCAAATTTTTTCGGTTGATCTATAGCAGAAGCAATAAAGTTAGATATTTAAAAAAGGAATGATTACTCAAAGTGCCTGCAGATCTCATGAGAACTGGAAGTAATGGCATTCTTAAAGTGCACGCAGAAAAAATATGCATTGCCCGTTTTCCTATCTAATATTGCACAGTGTTTATGATCGCGTACATTATATCCATAATACGTTGAGCTATAAAATATAGCTTGAAAAACTCAACATGTTATTTAGTATGAAAGGTTATTTGGTGTATGCACACTTCATGAAATTTTTAAATTGAATTGAATTTCTTTTAGAGGTAAAAAAAAGTGATTAAAGGTCCATATTAGACAAGAGAATAAGGTCCATATTAGACACGTTTTTTTTTGTTTTTGTACAACAAAGGTGTGAAAAAAACCGACGGACATCAACCGAGAGATATGTGCTGCATACTGCGAGGAAGCCATTAGTGTGGATACGTCTTAGAGGTGGTTTTCTTGTTGCAGTTGTGGAAATACGGATTTAAACTACTCTCTCCGCACTGGTCGTCCTGCCACTGTTGAAAACGAAGTAATCTTGGGCCTTATCAAAACCGATCGACACCAAACAACTCGCAAAATCGCTGAAAGGCTCAACATTAATCATTCAACCCTCGCAAAACGACTAAAGCAGCTTGGAGTTATAAAAAAGTTGGACGTGTGGGTTGCAAAGGCAAATTCGCATCCGAAAAATTTGTTGCTCAACATTTGGCGGGATTGTAAGAGTGTATTCTACTACGAGCTTTTTCCCGCGGTCAAACTATTGATTCGAGGAAGTACTGCACTCAGCTGCAAAAGCTGCAACGAGCAATAGTCGAAAAACATCCGGAATTGGCGAACAGAAGGGGGGTCGTTTCCCATCACGACAACGCCAGATTCCATACTTCTCTACGAACGAAACAAATGCAGCTGGAAAGTAACGCAACTCCCATCTTGCGCCGTCAGATTTTCACCAGTCCCAGTCTCTTCAGAACCATTTGGATCGAATGATTCTGTGGAAGCCATCAAAAATGACCATGGTGTTTTTTTTTGCAACAATCCACAGAGCTTTTAAGAACGTATCATCAAGCTCTTAACAGAACGTTGGAAGAAGGTTGTTCAAATAAACGGACAATATTTGGTTGACTAAATCAATTTTGAATAACAAATTTTTGTCTGATTTTTTATTCAAAAAACTATAGAGCTCTTTCTACAGCCCAATACATAGAATATACTACTATGTAGCATAAGGTAGAAACTGTGATCGCCTAAGTTGTGTAAATAGTAGCCTGAGCTAAAAAATATAGCTTCATAGCGAAAACTTTCATAAACTATATATTTTCTGCTACATACATGATCTGAATTTTTTTCGCACATAGTCTTAACTCCTAAACACTTAGTCCCGATTCCTATAAACATGCAAGTAAAATGTTCTATGATAAAGACCTATAGTAAATGGCGGCTTTAATACATAGCACCTGCTTCAATGAATATAGCGCATACTACATACTATATTTTTTTTTTGCTATGCATTATGATGTTAGGCATTATAATTTATCACAAATCCAAAAGCAACTTTATACACAGTGAATATAAATGATGATCTCTGGCGCTATGGATTTTACCGGTAAAGCAACAGTTTTTCAAAGAATGAATATAAAAACTGAGGAGTTTTGTTATAATTTCAACAGATATGACTTAAAAGTTATGTAATTTTTGTAACGGACCGAAGCTTAGATAACTCCAGGAAATCTTGTTCCTCGATTTTTTGCTCCAGAGCTGTATCTTTGATCCTGTAGAGAGACATCACATCCGATCAAAATAAAGAAACTGAAATATTAAAGCATCAAATCTGAAATTGACATTTGATTAGATTGAAAAGGAAAGAGAATTCCAATCACAAAATCTTTCTGCGTAATATGAATAGATATCATTTTTCATTTCTAGACTAGCTCTTACACGACACGCTATAAGCAAAAATGTTTGTTCATGCTCGGTTTTGAACCAGGACCGCATAATAAGACAGAACATTCTCAATTTTTTCGAAAGTGTGAGTAAGAGCTTCTGGTTTTTATAATATTGAGTAAGTGGAACTTTCTTTTTGTTTTCAATATCTTATTTGGGTGTAATCTATGGCAATAAAAGTTCCGATAAATATAATTTTTAATAAGGTTTACTTGATGCATTACAGAAAGTCAAATGCGAAACTTGTTCTTAAGTACATTTCTGGTTTGGCGAAATTATTTGTTATTCGAAATTTTTTTCTCCTTTTCAATTACTATCCTTCAAGTCCTTTTAAACTAGTTTCGACAGTATACTGCATATTATTAGCCATATTCTGAATGAATGATCATAATTATCCTTAAAAAATAATCATTCAAAGTATTTTATAATCCCACTCACTTAATGGAACCCATAATTAGGTATCAGAACGACAGAATCATCTTACAACATTCACATTAAAGTATCTTTATTTATTACAAGTCAATAAAACTAATGTCATAAACATGAACGTCAAGAGTGACGATAAAAGAAACGAAACTTTAAAAAAAAAAATCCAAAAAAAAATCTGCACTCTTCATATGTGCAGCTAGTACTACTATTGAAACAAATGACGGGCGCATCGACATCATCTTACCATTCCAGCAAAGAAAACTGAAAGCAAAACGATTGAGTTTTATGGAAACCAGTTTCAAGTTTTGATGTTTTCGTTCATACTCGCTACTATTATATGCATTTTCTGTCAGAGACGAAACGAAGATAAAATAGAGGGCAGAACGATGATAAAGTACATGAAATTGGCATGTCAATTCTGTACAGTTTGCAATACTCGTCGTCCTCGTCGATGACGTGTTTCTCTTCATAAAAACGCGAACAACTCTGTTGACATGTTGAATGTTCTTTGGTTCGTTCATTCGAAGTGAATGGATGACGGGAAAACATTTCCTTCTTGCGTTTGTTAAGAAGGATGAGGATGTGTTGTGTCACTAGGGTTGTGAATCGATTTGTTTCACTTGACTGGTAGACGTCAGTATTGCAATTTTTCACGACGAAGAGGATTTTAACCCCTTTCAGTAGTCAGTCTATGAAAGTTCGATGTGGAAAACTTGGGAGTCAATTAGTATGCATACCATCACATCAGGCTACTGAGCAATGACTTGATTTATGTACTGGCAGGACTCAGTTGTTTAGTATTCTAGGGTATATTCAATCTGAAACGGACACTCTGATAATATATGTAAATACCAAGAATAGGAAAATCTCAGATGTTGCAAAATCCTGTTTTCTAGGATTAAGAAGTTCTTTTGAGTGGGTCTGCAGATTCATTTTTCTTCATTGCTTGTCACATGATTTCTCTGAACGTCTTCTGTGGTACGAAAATCGCTGCAATCGTAGATACATATACTGCCCTGATTTGCATAAACGTTCTATCTACATTTTTGTAATTTTTGAGTTAACACCGGACTCGAAAACTACATTCTCTATTACCTTATTTGAAAAACCTATCTTTTGTGGAAGTATGTTAAAATCAGTTTTGAAAAATGCACTCTCCATATATGTATCTCCAGTACAAATAAAAACACAAATCATTGAATATCTCGAAAGCGCTAAAATTTAGATAGAATGTTTATGCGAATCAGGGGAGCATATCTAAGTTGATTTTTTATTTTGTAGTATCCACCATTGAAAATGCTGATCCTATGAGGAAAACACACTTGCAGCAAAGGAAACGGAAGACATGTTCGTTATTCATTATAAAGCAACTGTAATAATTTCCTCAATGTCGACATTTTACTGCATTTCCTTTTTCTCGAAATGATATTGTTTTGAGTTGCTTTCAATAAACAACAGATCAGTTTTTTATATTGCAATAGAACCACTAGAGTTTCATATGTTGTGTATTAGATTTTATCTTACAATTGTCTTTTGGAAACACTGAAATCCAGAAATCAGAGATAATTTTCTTAAAAAAGAAATAGGAAAATTACGTGATAATCCAAGGAAGTTATGGAAAAATATCAACGAATTAACTTCTGGTTGTATGACAAAAAAACGAATCAAACAAATGAATGACAAGCAAGGAAACGTTGTTGAAAACGAGGAAATAATTTGCAATATTCTAAACAAGCACTTTACAAATATTGGTGAAAATATTGCCTCTAGGATTACATGTGATAATAATTCTTCCATACCGCAGCAAAATGACTGCGCGACTTTTATTACGAATTTACAACCTATTGATAGCTCTGAGATTCTTATACGTATTCGAAATCTTGATGATAACAAGTCGTCTGGCTTTGATAAAATAAATACAAAAATACTAAAAAATTGTGGCCAATTAATTGTTGAACCTATAAGATTTATATTTAACATGGTCTTGACTAAAGGGGATTTTCCAAACAGGCTAAAAGATGCAACTATTGTCCCGCTTTACAAAGAAGGGGATCCGCTAGATCCGAGTAACTACACGGTTAGAAATATGAGGATATATTTTAATATGCCTTTTGTATTACAGCCATATACAATACAGAAGAAATTAAATTTCAATTTCCTATGAATATTAAGGCATATTCTTAGCCCGGTGTCATGGGGGTTGGGTGTGTGAGACCCGCCATATATTATTTTGCTTAAATTTCGGTTACTAAGTGTGCGACGTTGCGATTCTTCTCAATAGCTGGAGCTGTTGATTTGTTCTAAGTATTGCAAGCAACACATTAGTCGCGCGGTGACCACACAGGGAGTTACACGTATTCAGAGTTGAAAAAGGTAAGTGAGACCCACCCCCGCATTTAATGTAACAATAATGCGCCATTATGTATACATATAATTTCAATTCTTTGAAATGTATTTATGATTTTATATGCAGTTTTTCAATTGTTGTTTATGATTTTAGTTGCCTATATATAATTTGTATCGTTTTATTTGTGTTTGTTTGTAGGTAGTTAAAAATATGGATCAAGAACAGGAACAACGACAGCGTATATTGTCAATTGTACAAGAGTCTGACTCGGATGTTGCGCTGTCGGATCAGGAGTTTGATGAAGAAGATCATTTGAATGAGCGCAGTCAACCCAGTGACACAGAGCAAGACATCTCAGACTCTGATGATGATGATATGCCGCTGTCTACACTGTTGAATAGAAATCGTTCGCAACTCTTGGGGGAGCATCCTATATCTGGATCAGCTAGTTTTTCAAACTGTGAGTATTCTTTCAACCATTATCTTGGTAAAGATGGCACAGTTTGGAATAAGACGCCTTTTCGACAAAGTATTAGAACTAGAGGCGAAAATATAATTCACCAGTTGCCAGGTGTAGTACCAGAAGTAAATCAATGACGTCTGAAATGGAATGCTGGAATCTTTTTGTCACTGACGATATGCTGCAAAAGATACTTATGTATACTAATGCACGCATCAGACCTAAAATTGCTTCATGTACCAATTTATCAAAGTACACCCATATAAAAGAAGCAAGTATGATTGAATTGAAGGCTTTTATAGGCCTTCTGTATCTTGCTGGTCTTTACCGCTCGAGCAGACAAAATCTGAGCGATCTATGGGCTACTGATGGAACAGGCGTGGGTATATTTCGGCTCGGAATGTCTTTACAAAGGTTTCATTTTATTCAAAGTTCTTTGACCTTCGATGATATTTCTACCCGTGAGCAAAGAGCGCAACTAGACAATTTGGTTGCGATTAGAGAACTGTTTGAAGCATTAGTCGAAAACTGTAAGAAAACATATATACCTACTGATTGTCTAACTATTGACGAAATGCTCATAGCTTTCCGAGGCAGATGTAAATTTCGTCAGTATATACCATCAAAGCCGGCTAAATATGGGATAAAGATAATTGTTTTAGTCGACACACGAAATTTTTACATCAAGAACTTAGAAATATATCCTGGCAAGCAACCGGAATGCCCTTTTTCTATAAGCAACAAGCCATATGACGTTGTAGATCGTATTGTGCAGCCTATTTCCGGCACAAACCGCAATGTAACGTTTGATAACTGGTTTACCAGTTATGAGCTTGTCCAGCATTTGCTCGAAAAACATATGCTCACATCAGTTGGTACCCTGCGAAAAAATAAAAGACAAGTCCCGCTGGAATTCACTAAAACTCGCGGAGTTGAAGTTTTTTCATCCCGATTTGGTTTTCAAAAGGATGTCACACTTGTTTCTCATGTGCCTAAAAAAATAAAATTGTTATACTGATGTCTAGCTTACACCATGACGATGCAGTCGATGAATCAACAGGAAACAAGCAAAAACCTGAAATTAATACATATAACGCGACGAAATGTGGGGTGGATGTAGCTGATGAGCTATGTGCTACGTACGACGTAAGTCGTAATTCTAAGAGATGGCCATTGACAATTTTTTATGCCTCATTGAACATAGCCGCCATTAATGGTCTGATACTGAATAGAATTTATAATAATTCAAGCATAAAACGAAGACGGTTTATAAAAAACTTGGGCTTCGGTATTGTCATGGAGCACCTAAAACTTCGCCAAAATATCTCATGCCTACCACGCGAGTTGCGTAAAAAAATTGGACAATTTGTTGGCGAATCTTCAGGGAAGCCTGCGGCAAAGAAAGCTAATATTCGCAAAAGATGCCAGGTGTGTCCAGCTAAGAAAGACCGGAAAACCAATTACATTTGCGAGAGTTGCAACAAACATATTTGTTTGGAACATATTGTACCTTTCTGCGCTGACTGTAGCAAAAATGGTGACGCGGAGTGATATTTTATTATTTTTTTCTAAAGATATTCTAGTTTTATATAAAAACGTGCCAATTAAAACAAAAAATTGATTTTTGATTAATTATAGAGTTATATTTAACTTAGAGGGAAAGATTTTGTTAATTTTTGGGTGATTTTTAAAAAATCCTGTATTAACATGATTAAAACTTAATATTATATGATATTTCTCTTTTATTCATTTACATGCATACCTAAAAAGATAATTTCATATAAATATTGCTTATTTGTTAATAAAGTTCTGATGTAATTCATATCTAATAAGCGGGTCTGTATTACCCACCCCAACGACCGTGTAACACTTTTCCACCTCCATGACGCCGGGTTAATAATCAAAACTTTCATTTTAATACAATTTTATTGGATTAAAGCAATACACTTTCAATATTATAGCTAAATTCTCGAAGTATTGCTTTTTAATACGTATAGACTTAAAATGTATTAGCTTTAAACCCAACTGGGTTAATATTGAATGCATGAAGAATTAAATCGTAATATGTATAAATTGAAAGTGATACATTGTGATTTGTTATTTGTCATTATTTTTCAGACAGTGAAATGGATAGCGTCGGGGGGTTTTATTTAAAAGTGAAGTATTTACCCGAGAACAAATTGGAGTTAGTCAAAGTGATAAAGTGCAGTGAATTCGAAAGTGATTTTATTACAGCGAGCGACATCATTTTATCAGGTATTGAAAGAAAATTTCTGTAATCGAAACTAAGACGCATTTTTCTCTTCACAGTGGCAAAAAATAGGGAAACTTTTGTGCTTAGAGATCGGGATATGCAAATAATAAATGTAGATGATTTAGTTGCTTTTGTTTCACAATTTAAGAATTGTGCATGCTTCATGATTTGCGTGGATTCATCAGACTCTTCCGAAGGTAAAAAATGTGTTTTTACGTTGCTTTTTGTTTATACGTATGTTATGTATGATGTTGTCAGGTCCATCAAACTCTGACAGCGATGAGATTTTAGGTCAGGTCAAGCGATCTAATGCCGCAATCGGAGCAGATTTGCTAATCAATGAACAGGTATAGAGCTTATTTTTCAATTATCATGGCTGAAATTTTGATATTCGTTAAATTAACTAGGGTCTTAAATCCTATTTGGAAAATAACGAATGCCATTGGATTTTCCCAGAACACTCTTAAAACGGAACGTTAAAAGACACATCGCGGAGAGCGCTTGTTGCATATAGTGTTGATTTTCTCCGCAGAATCAGTGGCAATTGCCCTGGAAAACATGAGAAAATTGCTTGTGCAAGAGCAATCATAACTTTATTTCCATCTTTGAAAGTTCCGAACAGTACATTTGGTGGAATCGTAAGTACTTTGGAAATATGCACAACAGCTAATATTATTGATACACATTTTGCAGGATTTACTATATAACCCGGAAACCAACTCAGGATATTTGGTTAACAAAATAAAAAACTTGAATGTTAAAAGACATCGCTTGGATGGAACTTTCGGAAGGTGCAAAGCGGCTAGACGAGATAACGCAGTAGGAAGCAACGAACCTAGGAATGAACTTAGTGAAGACGACAAAGAATTTTTCAAAAACTGCTTAGCTGTTGAGCAAGCAGAACAAATCAAAGAAAAACTCTCCAAAACAATCACTGCTAGAGAATGCTGTCTTCAAAAGTCTGTTAACATTTTTGAATACTTCCCTTTCTTCCTGTACAACAGCGAATTGGTATGAATGAACTTAGATATTTTTCGAAACCTTTGTTATTCAATATAATTCAAGATTTTACATGATTTCCTGCTACGATTTGGTGAGACCAAGGATTTGCTATTTAAAAAGTGGAATGACTATGCTAAATTCATGTCTCATGTTGCAGAGGAAACTATCGGACCGGAAAATATAAATGAAGAAGGTAAGCTGTGTAAGAATACTCTATTATACACATATTTAACAGTTCTAGTTTTAAAGGTTGCAGTTGTGAAATAAAGCCATTTCTGTTGCTCCTGAAACTTTGACCAGCAACAGCTCAAGGACCTAAATCGAAGGAGAAGAAACGAGCAAATTACAGCAAATCTTTATTAAAATTAATAAAATTCGAAAAGGTATTGCTAAGGTTATATGTTTTATGTATGTTTTTGATGTTATGCTCTTTTCTTTACTACAGTCGAATACACCGAAAGATGAGTATTTAATTGGTGGAAGCCAGCCATATCTGATCGCTGTTGGTCCACATCCACTTGCAATATCTCAATATTATCTTATTATTGAAGGCAGATTAGTATGTACTCCTTTAAATTTTAGTTTTGTTCAAGCATTTGATTTACTTTTTAAGTTTTTTTACGTATTTAACCTGGAATATGATGCAGCATTAAAAGTTTATTTTGAGTTTTTTGCGAGTGTTATATATGAAATAGAAAAAAAAGTTAAATCTAATCGTATATTAGAAATACGCTCTAGGTTTGAAAGCAAAATCGCCCAAAAAATTTAATAAAATCCAGAAACATGAACTACTTTTGTTTTGTTTGCCAGGCAAACTTTAATTCAATTACAAATGTAATAAAACATCTTCGATGCAAACACTTTTTATACACTGAAAGAAAAACTCTTGGTTGGTTCAACCATTTTTAATAGTATTGCAACGATTCATTCAAAATCGTTAAACGAACTACGGAAAATAGTTATTTTTACTATGTTAATATAGTTAATTTAACGATATAAAAGTAGTTGGTTCTGGTTATACAAAAAATATCACAACGTTCATGAAATCAACTGTTTTAATTGTTTCATAACCACGAAAATTAGTTGATAAATAGAAAAATTTTCATCAATTCACTCAAAACTTCAACGTTTCGAATTATCAACAGTTTTTATGGTACTTAAACTACTTTGCAATAGTTGATTTCAACAAACGTAATTCAGTGAGCAACGTCTTTGGAATTACTCTACGCAAAGTAGAATGATTTCAAGATTTGGATGTTTTTCATGCTCCGAATTAAATTGTTTATCAACCACGCGTCATGGTGCATAAAAGTAATCAACGATTTTCTTATGGTTGTTTTAACCATAGCCCTAGTTGATGCAAAAACAACTAAGGCAAACTGTTGATTTTTCATACTCCTCATACTCATACTCCTATTCTATCATAGAAGTTTCATAAGCTACATGGCAAAATTGTGTTCGGTTTTCTGTTCGATATAATTCATATTCATGTTATGCTGTGACGCCTTTATATTTCCCTTCTTCTATTCACGAAATATAAGTCTTCTGTTTGCAGATCACTGTTATAAAACAGGGAGTCCCGAAAACGAATACGATTGTCCCAATGCCTGAAATTGTTTAGCAGTTTCAATTGTTTTTATAGATGCTGCAGCTTGCAGCTATGCATATGAACTCAATTTCACGTCTCACGTCCTGTTTCTATTTAAGGCTTGGATGGATTATGTTGCTATGGTTTATAGCTTATCAATGCTCCTCTAATGATACAAGCATTTAGGGAAAAATATACCAATACATCGTTACCGCCTGAACCAGTACTTTTTTGCACCACGCAACCACGCGTCATGGTGCATAAAAGTAATCAACTATTTTTTTATGGTTGTTTTAACCATAGCCCGTAGTTGACGCAAAAACAACTAAGGAAAATGGTTGATTATACCAAGATTTTTCTTTCAGTGTAATAATGCAATTCAGTTGCAATTATTCTATGACGACTTTGAAGTTGTAAATCCGTTAGGCAGTAAAACTTCAGTTCATAAGATTGGAGCTATATATTTTCGAGTTAATAATTTAGAATTTCAATATAATTCAAAGTTAGATAACATACATCTTGTAGCATTGTTTTACGCCAATGATTTGAAAAATGATGAGTGCAATTTCAATACTATCATAGAACCTATCGTAAAAGACATAATGTTTTTAGAAACAAATGGAATTCGTATAAAAGGCAGTAATATAAAAGGTACCCTAACTAGTTTAAGCTATGATAACCTAGGTGCAAACACTGTCCTCGGGTTTTTTCAATCCTTTCGAGCCAATTACTTCTGTCGAATTTGCAAAATGAGTCGAACAGAAACCCAATCTTCTGTAGAGATTTCTCCTGATCTCATGCGATCTACATGTGAATATGAAAGCATGTTTGAAAAAAAACCAAACACTGTTATTCAGAAATCTAACGAATTTTTCGGAGTCAAAAGATATTGCCACTTTAATAAAATAGCGAATTTCGATATATATGAAAATCCAAGTGTTGATATTATGCATGATATTTTCGAAGGGTGCATACCTTTTATAGTTAGATGTGTATTGCAACATTTGATAAGTGCAGGAGTAACAAAAATTGAACAAATCAATCAAAAAATTCAAACATTTTCTTATGGATATTTGCATCGAAAAAATTTACCATCTGCAATCAGTTTAGAAAAAAGCTCAACGAACATTGGACTCACTGCTAGCCAAAACCTTTGCCTAATTTTCCATTTACCATTTATTCTTTACGAATATAAAAACAATTTCCCAAACATTTTTAAAGGTCTTTCAACTATGTTGGACATTCTTCATAAAGTGTTAGCCCCAAAAATTTCTTTGGATATGATCGAAAAACTCTCCAAGTCAATAGAATGCCATTTAAATTTGATTATACAGGAATTTGGCATCCCACTTTTACCAAAGCACCACCTTCTGTGTCATTATCCTTATATAATCAAAAGAATGGGTCTATTAATTCTCGTATCTACAATCCGTTACGAAGCTAAGCATAGGTATTTTGTTAAACTTAGCTCTTCAGTAGGGAATTTTATTAACCTCTGCAAAACATTATCTGATAGACATCAACAAATGATGTGCAATATATGGATCAAATTAGATTTTAAGGAAAAGCTAATATGTGGTAAATTAAGGAAAATAAAAGAAAATGATTACAATGAATTGCGCAACTTTGATGTTGATAATGACCAAAACATACATACTAGGTGGGGTGAAAAGTAACCTCCTTGACCTCCAGAACGCGCTGCAATCGCAAAAAAGATTATTGTGCCTTATAGTCTATTCATATTTAGGCAGACATGTCAAATTTCAGCGCGATACAGTCATTTGTTTTGTTCTGACAGCCGATTTTTGTTGACTTGTTTGGCACCTTGGTGAGTATGGAAAAAAATGATTTTCGTTCTCTCATAAAACATTATTTTTTGAGAGGCAAAACGGCGAACGAAACAAAAGAAAAGTTGAATAAATATTATGGGGCTAGCGCTCCTCCAGATAACACCGTGAAATATTGGTTTCGAGAGTTTCGTGGTGGCCGAAACTCCACTGTCGATGAAGTTCGCAGCGGCAAGCCCTCCGATGCGGTTACACAGGACAATGTCAAAAAAGTACATGAAATGGTGTTGGCCGACTGGAAAGTGAAGGTGCGCGAGCTAGCAGATGCCATTAGGATTAGTACTGAGCACACACGCTATATTTTGTGCAAGATTCTGCAGATGAAAAAATTATCCTGCCGCTGGGTGCCGCGCATGCTGACTCCGGACCAAAAACACGAACGCGAGCGCACTTCGGAAGCGTGTTTGCCTATGCTGATGTGGAAACGGGTGGAATTTGGCG
Source organism: Nemotelus pantherinus (assembly GCA_963978885.1). Taxonomy (NCBI): domain Eukaryota; kingdom Metazoa; phylum Arthropoda; class Insecta; order Diptera; family Stratiomyidae; genus Nemotelus; species Nemotelus pantherinus. Next base: position 22,088,871 of record OZ022265.1, read on the forward strand.
TCGATTGGTGACTATTGATGATACCGTTATCCACTGAGTGACCGGCAATGGACTCAAGCCGGCACGAGTGCTCCGAAGCGGCCGAGAGAAGCTCAATGGGTCGGAAGGGTCATGGCGTCGGTTTTCTGGGATTGTCATGGGATACTCTTCGTGGACTACCTCGAAAAAGGAAAAACCATCTGCAGTGGGTATAACTGCACATTATTGAAGCGATTGAAGGCCAAAACCGCTGCGAAACGGCCTCACTTGAAGCGAAAAAAAATTTTGTTTTTACAAGACAATGCACCGTCACACGAGAGCATCGCAACAATGGCTAAAATCAACGATTAAGGGCTCGAATTGTTTCCCCATCCACCTTATTCGCTCGATTTGGCTTCCTTGGACTATTATCTGTTCCTAAATCTCAAAAGATGACTCATCAATAAAAAATTCAGCTCGCGCGAGGAGATCATCGACGCCGCGGGGGAGTATTTTGCAGACTTTCCGGAAATGTACTTTTTGGGCGGGTTCAAAAAGTTTGAAAATCGGTGGAATAAGTGTATCGACCTAAAAGGAGACTACATTGAATAAAATAAAAAAAAAACTTTTAAAAAACATTTTTTTCATTCCCAAGGAGGTTACTTTTCACCCCACCTAGTATTACAGAGTTTTTAAAAATTGATGGTGGATTTCATTATCGTTCCAATAGCTTTTTATTTTTAGAATGCGGTAAATTCTGTGAAATCAAAAAAAATTTCTTTATTGATAATGAATATTATTTTTTGGCTGAGTTATATGCAGTAAAGCAAATGAATGAGTTTCTTAAGTGCTACTTAGTAGAAAAAACAATTCATAAAGTATTTCTGAAATATGCTTCTCTTCGTTTTAAAAAGCCTTACAACTGTTATATGATACTTGAAGCGCCTTATTTGCTAGTTCCTTATATATTGGTCTGAAAAAATGAATTGAAATGAAAATAAAAATGTATTACTTTATATTCATATATACGAATTACCGAATTTGTGTTTAATTTAATTATGAAAATATAACTATTTTTTTTAATGCTTCATATAATTTGTTTTCTTGGAAATTCTAAAGGTTATCAAAGGCTAGTTGCATTGCAATGTATTATTTGAATCCATTCAAAAGTAATTCCAGCGTATATTACTTTTAAATTGCTACTATATTTGGAATCAATATCCATTCATATTAAATCAATAGTAAGATTTAATACATTCGTAATCTCAAAGTATCCCCAATGCAATTAATATTCAATACGTCTGAATTGCCAATCAATACAGAGAGTATTACAAAATTCTAATTACTGTTATATTAATGTTTAATATTTTCAATATTAAGGAACGTGTTTTAATATTGGAACACTATTAACATTTAATATATTTTTGGTGTAGACATATATACAATACAAAAAATATTTAAATCTCCACCGAAATTTCTAACCGTGTACCGTCCGATTTCCCTTACTTCAAGCTTGAGTACATTGTGGTATTTTGAGCAAAATAATGTTTTCGCTCCAAATCAATATGGTTTCAGATCAAAAATAGGTACCTCAGATGCTTTATACGAAGTTACTAAATTTGTTAATAATGAAGTCGATAATAACAAACAAGTTCTAGCTATTTTTCTAGATCTCAAGAAAGCTTTCGACACAGTAAACCATGATATACTTTTATCCCAGCTTCGGAATGTAGGATTGAGAGGTAATGCTCTTATGTTAATAAAATCTTATTTATCTGACAGGACTCAAAATGTTCGGATAGGTGAATCCATAAGTGATAATCTCGCAGTCATAAGTGGAATACCTCAAGGAACTGTTTTGGGTTCAATACTTTTCCTTATATATGTGAATGAGCTATGTAAATTTTAAGAAACCACGATTAAAGGGAGAATTGTATCTTTTGCTGATGATATGGTACTTCTGTATAGTGATAATTGCGAGAATAATCTTGTTTCAAATATCAATTGTGGTTTGGAGCTTATTTATAACTGGCTGTGTAAGCACAAGCTAGCCCTAATTTTAGGAAAAACAAAACACATTTGCTTTGGGAAAAATTCGTTCAACAACAGGTCACTTAATATTAGAATTAATAACATTAACTTGAGAGAAGCCAATGCCATTAAGTACTTGGGTATAACTATTGATTCTTTCTTGAGATGGGATATTCATGTTGAAAATTTGTGCGGGAGAATAAGAAAAACTTTGCATAAAATATATAGCCTTCGATATATGCTTCCACCACAACAAATGAAAATAGTGTATTTTGCAATAATTCAATCATTATTGCAGTATGGAATATTGGTGTGGGGCTCAGCATATTCCGTGACTATTAATGTTCTCCAAAATGTGCAAAATAGAGTGGTAAAAATCTGTATTAAACAATCAAAGTTCTATTCTACCACTTTAGCTTTTTCTGAGTTTGATGTGTTTAATATACGTCAATTGTTTGTTTATAAGTGCTTAAATACGTTTACTTGCGCTTTTTTTTATCTTACTCGTTCACAAATCAAGGGACCTCTAGCTCTACAAAGTTATAGGAAGACCAGAACGTCAAGGCATGCATGTAATTTAGGTCCAAAGTTATATAATCAAGTACCGACTGAAATTAAAGAATCAATCAATGTATCAAATTACAGGAAAGTCCTAAAAAAAAGTATATTGTTGATAGTCCTTGTTCAGTGTTTATTATTTAAAAATTAAGTTTCATAATGCAGCTCATGAGTAGTATGAGTTATACATGGAATAATTAGATAGTTTGTATGCATATTAATTATGTTCAATTGTATTATTATAAAGCTATAGCTATAACTGTTCAAGTAACGCCGCACCCACTCACAAGTTTGTCTTATGTGGGCTGTGAGCTTTATATTTTAAAAAGGAATTCTGTTTATTTAAGATTAACTTGTAAGCTATAATGATTGAATAAATAAATAAATAAATAAATAAATAAAAAAAGATTGAATGTAACAAAAGTAAAGATTCTTGTGAAAATTTTGAATTAAATTGGGTATACAAGTAAGACCTAAAGGATTTTTTTTCACGATTTTGAAACTTTATTGTACAAAAGGAGTAGAATGTATTTTATTCAACGTACTGCCCGTCGCTAACTATGATTTTTTCCCACTTTTCTGGTAATGCATGGAATCCGCGCCAATAAAACTGCTCGTCTTTGGAGGCGAAGAAAGTATTATGCCAATTTTTGATACCTTCAATTGAAGTGAAACTTACTCCCGTAAGGGCGTTCTGCATTGACCGAAACAAATGGTAGTCTGATGGTGCAATGTCTGGGCTATAAGACGGGTGGATTAGGACTTCAAATCCAGTACAATCGAGATAAGTTTTGATTACTTGTGCGACATGCGGCCCAGCATTGTCATGGTAGAGGATCAATGACTTATGTCTGGTTGCCCATTCCGGTTGGTTTTTCCGCAATCGCTCGCTTCAATTATTGTCTGTAGAGAGCGCCGTTGATCGTCTCACCACTTTTTAGAAGCTTGTAGTATACGATTCCTTTCTGGTCCTTCTAAATCCAGAGCATTACCTTGCTGCCATGGATATTTGGCGTTGGCGTCGATGGTCCGGGTTTGTCACGCATAACATACGCCTTCTTTTCATACATTTTCCATCACCGGTGACAATACGATGCAAAAACGACTTCGCTTCGCCGTTGAAGGAGCATTTCGTAAACAATGACACGCTCGTCATCTCTAGGTTTGAGTTTGTGAGGCACCCAGTTTCCGACCTTCTGGACCATACCAATGGCTTTCAATCGCAATGAAATAGCTTGTTGAGCCACGTCTAATATTGTCGAAAGTTTTTTTTTTTTGGCTTGGCACGGGTTTTCGTCCAAAATCGCCTTCAATTGGGCGTTTCCAAACATTGATGGCCTTCCTTTGAGCTTCTCGTCGGTTGTGTCAAAACCACCATTTTTGAAACGTCAGAACCAGTACTCACAAATTGAAATTGATGGAGCATGCTCTTCATAAGCCTCATACAGCAGCCGATGACTTTCTGCTACACTTTTCTTCAGATGGAAGCAAAATTCCAATGCTTCCCACGAATAGAGTTTTGTCGACACAAAAACTGAAACAGTCGTCGTACGAAAAAAATATGTTGTTTACACTTTGATGAAATTACACATACTGTAAAATGTGGTTAAATGATGACGCTTAAACATAAAGTTAGCTGCAACCTGGTCCAGTATGCTTAAACACTATTGATGTCCACTGTTGACAATCCTTTAAAACTTACTTGTATATACAATAAGTCCTAATTGAAATAACACCTGAAATCTGTCAAATCCATTAATTCAATGAAAACAAAAATGACCATAATTAAATTTTTCATCTGGAAATATCAATGCAAATCATCATCATCACCATGTGTCACCCAGTCCACAACTGTTACATCACATTCAATTTACGTAATTATTTTTGCTTTCGTATCTACATAGCCACATGCTAATGTAACAAAAATCTGATTAAGAATCACACTGGCGGTGCGGCGCGGGGGTCTATTACCAACATGAATGGTTAATTAATTTACACAATGAGAAAAACCAATGAAAAGCAAAAATGGCCAGGCTAGCGTGTAAATTGTGAAAATGTAAAGCAGGTAATCTCCTTCTCATGATCCATTTAATTGAATTTCAATGTTAAATTATTTTGAACGGAACATGCACATGAGCCGATTAATCTGTCTGGGGATTAGTGCAGTCACCTCGTCAAAAATCCAGATAATCAATATATTTATCTTCTCTTTGAACAATTTGGCAATTTCATTTATAAATCTGATGTTTAAAAAACAACATTTTTACGAAAATATACATAAAGCATTTACAGTTAACAACATGAAATAAATCAATCTTTTTTTAAAAGTTTAACGCGATGAGAATCGTGGCAAAGCGGCATCACAAAGCAACAATACACCAATCGTGAGGTTAGATGAAGTGTCGAAAAATACCATTCTACCATCAATCGTCTCATAAATGCGAAGTCGAAGAAGCATCTTAAGACAATTTGTTTCCATCAAATTTTCCGCGGCTGTTTTGTGGTCATGTTCGGTAATGCGATGTACGATAAGATACGATGCACTGACTGCAGTACAGCAGGTACAGATTGCGACAACTTTTGCAAAAGCGTTGTTCCCATGCAATAATGTGTAGTCAGTGCAGTGAATGTCTGTAACATTGTCTTTCTCAGCGATGTATATGAAATTGTTTCCTTTTATCAAACAAGGAAAAGAAACTGAGCATGTTCAACCTATCAAAATGAAAACTATATTTATGCTGTCTGAGCTGTAATTTCTTGTTTCCGTTTTGTGCATTGTGGACTTTGAGTGTTACCGCTTATGCCGCGTTTACACATACGGGCCAACGTCTCGTGAGGGCACTCAGCAAGACATTGGACAAGACTCAGGAAGACATAGGGTGAATTGTTTACTTAGGATATTGCACCATCCACCATGCATCTTTCGACAGTTGTGAGCTGCTTTGTTCAGTTCAGTGAACGATGGCTGAGATACAGGTTGTGACTATTGCAACTGCCTGGTGTGCGTTGAATTATTTCAATCTGTGCCACGCAAGGATATGTTTGAAGTCCCAGTGAAAAATTCGAAAATGTAAATGAGCATTCGCTACCCTCTCGAACCCCTTTGACTCGGTACATAAACCGACTTCGTTTCCAGCGGATTCGAGCTAGGACGAGACGGTCATAAACACTCAGGCACAGCAATAAAAGGATCATTATCCCTTCGTAAAACAAACAAGAGCCGACGAGCAAATCATTTACACACGCGTGCTTGCCATGAAAAACACAGCCGAGACTAGACAAGGAGACCGTTTACACACTAACCTTATCAACATTTGCCATTCCTCGGCGAGAATGTAAACGCGGCATTAGGTTTTGTCTTTGTTGCAGTCATTAATGCGTAGACGTGTTTTGTTTTGCAGACCTAACTTGATTGGAATTCTCATATGTTGACTTTTAATAGCAAATTAACATGTTTTTATTGATTTTCTAAACCGAAACGTAAACATAAAAATGATCATCAACATAAAAAAGGATTACATCAAAATTGCGATATGGTTTGCAATAAAAGTTTGATTTTGGAAGTTCTTGTTGAACAATCCTTTTTCTAATCCGTCCCCGATATAATCATACACAAAATTATCATAATCATCGGTGCTACAACCGGAGTTCGGTGTTGGCCTCTTCAACGAATTTTCCAACTGGTCCTGATTGCGAGTCGATTTCATCGAATTAGGCCTACATAAGCTCCGATCAACGCCATACGTGCAGAGCAAACAAAATCATCTTTTCTTTCACTGTGCTCTCTTTCTCAATTCAACTTTGTTCCCAATGGAAACAATAAAATACGTTTGTCCAATTTAATATTCCCTCTCATATTATCAATGTTCACACTACTCCCATTCTCTAAGTGGAAGCTGATTTGCATCACCCTCCTCTCTCAGTCGTACTTTATGTTGATCTTCAGACCATTCTTCATCATGCCGTACACTTTAACCTCCAAAAGCCAGACTTCGTTGGTATGAAGTTTGAAATGAACTTGGCTAACTGGTTCTCCTTTTTTCGTGGTCTCATTGTTCCAATTTTACAGCTTCCTATTGAACTTGATCACTCGCTTCACTCCTCCTAGCCGTCCTCGCAAGCCCAATGACGTCATTAGTTCCGAAGTAATGTGGCATCAGCTCTCAAGGCCAAGGATACAGCTCGCGCTCGATTGAGAGTTACCGGCAGTCATGATAACTTCCGCAAATTGCTGTCAATCAGGCTATTCACGATTACTTTGAAAGCTTCGTGTCCTCTATCTGCTCTAATCAACAAAAACCCTTCTGTTCTTATGTCCTTTTCTTGAAAAAATTCCATTGTTTTCTCGCTTCTATGATCCTTGGTAGTACCACTGCTTCAAATTCTGTTGCAAGGCTTAGAAGTTATTGTCATTTCTTCTCGTTTCTGTTCGCTTTCCGGAGTTCGTCAGGGCTCGATGCTTGGTCCATTATTATTCCTAATTTATATCAATGATCGTTCTCTTTGCCTTTTGTTTGCTGATGACTTTAAATTGTTCACAGTAGTTGCCTGGTCACTGAAAATTCACTTACTCTGAACATACCCAATTGTAATCAAATGTCTTATGCGAATAAAATGTCACCCTCATAATATGCACGATTGTTCTATTACGGCTGTTCTTTGATCTAAGGCTCAAATATGACCAGCATAATACGTATAAAACTACCAAAGCCACTCGTTCGCTCAGTTTTATCCTTACATATTCCACTTCTTTTATTTGCGTCTCTACCCCTTTTCATATGTTTTTTTCACTTGTTCGTTGCATTTTAGAATATTGTTTCAAATGAGATCTCTCCGCCATAGATATCTCATTGATGCGATAATACGTTCAGCGTAAGTTTACTCGCTCAGTGTTCTTTATTCGAAATCCCTTCATTAGATTCCCGACGAGTGTTCCTCGACGTGTGCTACTCCACTGCCTCATGATCTTCGGTTTTGGATATAAACTGTGCTTACGTAAAGTTAATCGGTTTACGTGCAGGTTTACTTCAACTCGCCATTAGTGCGTATATCCCCAGAAAACAGAACGACCTTCAGTTTGATTCTTTTCCACTAACTTTCTTTCAATTTAAATCTAACATCAAAGATTCATATCTAAAAGCTTCTTATCATGCTTATTTTTATTATTATTATATTTTGCAAGTATTATTTTTATTATTATTATATTTTACAGTATGTATATTTTCAGTTCCATGCTTTGTTAATTTTCTTAGTCTCTTTCTAGTCGTTCTAAGTATTTTTCAATCAGGAGTTAGCTTTTTAAAATGGCATTTAAAATTTAATTAATTAATTAATTAATTTATTATGTCTCCCCGCTATAGTCAGCCGAAAAAGATTTTCCGAACAGGTCCCTCGTTGGTTGTACGATTTAAGATTTCAGGGATGTTAGCGTTGATAATATTGAAGAGAATCGGTAAAAGGATGAAGCCTTGTGGTACACCCAATTCAATTGGAAACTGCTTCGAGAAATCCCCATTAAATGTGAAGAATGCCTCTCTGCCACTGAGGAAACTGTCTACAATTTTGATGATCCAACTAGAAAAACTAAAATTGATCATTTTATACAGGAAATCTTTTATACAAGTGGACCTGAAGGTTTTCTGTAGATCAATTAGGCAGGCACTGTATTTTGAAAAATCATTAAAGCATTTACCGTAGAGTGTTTGGCTTCAAAGACGAATTGACTCTTGGATATAATTTGGTCCTCATCGATGGAATGGGTAAACTAGTTTTAGAAATAGGAAATATTTTCGCACCTTTCTAAGCAGCATGAGCCAATGTTGAAACAAGAGTTAAAAAGAACACAAAGGTATGGAAAGAAGTAGGAAGGAAGCTTTTTTATATTGAAATTAGAGATTTTTCTTCTCCTGATGACTGCTTCGAAGAAAGGGTCGATACCAGGGTGAGAAGGGTTTTTTATGCTCACGACGATTACGTGGTCTCGGGGCCCATGCAAATATTTATAAGACGTAACTGTGTTAGCACATTTGGTTAGTGCTAACACAGTGCTAACAAATGAGAGAAAAAGTCTTTAAGGACTGTAGCGAAATGCGTGGTAGACCTATGGTTTTCTCCACGATAGATTTATATCCTATAACATATCTTGAGCATAGATTACTTTTCGAAAACGTTTTTCAAAACTATCAATGACTGAGGAAAGTATATGAATGAGCATATCAAGAGTTTCGGTAATTTCTTGGAAACACAGATTTCGTGAACTGTCAAAACAGAGATCTTGGTTTTGGGCTTCAACATCAATTGCGATTGGACCCCATCTACCTTAGCGTACGGAATGACGAAGCCTCAATCATCAGTGGTCAAGAGATCGGAGGCTATGTCGACGCTGGGTTCGAAATTGGATCGGCTGACGGTCGGACTCAGCATCGTGAGCTTAGGATTCGAAAGCGCCGAAATGCGGAAGGGCGCTAAACAGGTTTGGAGACACAAGGAAATAGTCAGTAGCCGATGAGGAGCGATAGAAGGCTGGTTTCTGTGGAAAGGCAGGATTATTATGCTTGCCGTATTCAGCAGCCATTGCTTCATGGCCAATTTAAGAGGACTGAACCCTCAAAGAATTAATCTTTAGCAGGAAAACAATATCAGGACTTCACGAGCTCCTGCACCAAGTTATTTTTGTAGGGGGGAACTGATGTGGCTATTCTTATGGCTGCGAACTTATGAGGACGCATTGCCAGCTAAACGAAGTATGAGCGAAATAAATGCATCTGGTTTCTCAGAGTGACATGAGAGCTTCCCAAGTGTTGGGACAAAATCCTTGATTTGATTTACCAAAGCGAAAAGATTCCAGCCAAAGAGATTTCGGCATTCTCCAAAGACTACTAGGTCGATGGAAGGCTGTTGTATTTTTCGTACTAGATTAAATATACATAGTGAGCTTTTTTTACAATTTTTTTATGTTCTGCCGCAAACTGGCTAACGTACGAAACACCAGACCAGACAGGAGTGCGTACTGGTCCTCCTGACACGAAGTCAGGTTTGCGTGATTTTTCCAAATTGGCAGCAGTCCGGTGTTCCTCTATTTTCTTGGTCTCCGAGCAGCCCTTGTAGCTTGCTCCACCTCACGATTAAATCATTGGAATTGTTCAGACTTGTCTGGCGCGTGGCGTAAAACCAGATTTATCTTTAATTCGAAATCTGAATTCCATAGACCGGATTTGGTTGATAAAGTGAATTACAGGTGAAGAAATATTTAAAAGAGACTCTTTGAGCTCTTATCAAATAAGGAAATGATTTTCGGGTAAATATCGTACAAGTTTCAGCGTGAAGTGATGCCACAGATAATAAAAATGCCGTTCGATTTGACACATCTTCCTATGAGAAGCTTACTTAAAGGGATGTCAGCATGCGCTAACCAGTTGCCACCATAAATCATAATTGACTAATTTGAGGAGTTCTATCTGAGCTAATACACATTTTTTCACATAAAAAATATTTTACCACATACGAGGGGTGATCCAAAAGTAGTGATAATTGGTTTTTTCCAGTTTGCATAAAATTAAAAACAAAATTTTTTTACTATATACTCATATATACCCACTAAGACAGCATACAAAACATATAAATAGGCCACGATTCTAGGGAGGTATATTCATTTGAATACGAATAGTCGAAGAGAGTACATTAAAACGAAGAAAAACAAATTAGAGTTGTCAATAAGTACCTGTGTTTGGAAAAAATGTCTACCAAAGATATGGTCCTCCTCTGCTCCTCCATATTCCACCGTTGCACGCTGGGCCAAGGAGTTTAAGCTGGGAAGAACATCCACTGAAGATGAATACCGCGAAGGACCTTCATCAACGTTCCTCATTGAAGACAACGTGAAACAAGTCGAAGATGCCGTGTTGGCAGATCAAAGAGTGGTCATCAGGCATGTAGTTGAAGTCACAGGGATCTCGTATGGCAGTCTTCAAAGAATCGTTGCTCACGAATCACATTATGAAGAAGGTCTCTGCGCATTGTGGGCCGAGACTGTTAACCGACGACCAAGAGAAGAAACGAGTTGACATTTCGAGAGTGAATCTCCATAAATTTTCAAGCAGATCAGGAGAATTTTTGTCACGTTTCGTAGCCGTGGATGAGACCTAGATCCACCATGTTGATCCAGAAGCCAAACAGCAATCGATGCGACCCTCTTCACCGACACCGAAGGAATACAAAGTGTCGAACTCGGCGTGGAAGGTTATGGCACCAGTTTTTGGGATGCTGAAGGAATTATTATGGTGGAATGTTTGTAGCAGGGAGCCACTATATCAGGCACTTACTACGCAGACTAAATGAGAAGATTGCGGGAGGCTATTGGAGAATTAAGACACGGCAAACTGTGAGCCGGAGTGCTGTTTCGTCAAGACAACGCACCGGTTCACAAGGCTGCAGTTGCGACGGCTGCAATTCAAGAAAAAGGATTCGAACTGCTTTAACATTCGCCTTATTCGCCAGGTCTTTCCTCAGCTCAAGGAACAACTTCGGGGCAAGAAATTTGAAGATGATAGCAAAGGGATGGCCGCTTTTGAGGCGTTTTGGGACACTAAAGACAAATAATATTCTTGATGGTATCCTGGGTTTGGAAAAAAGATGGGACTAAATGTATTAACTTGTTAGGAGACTATGTTGAAAAGTAAATACTTTTTTAAGTTTAATAACTTTGGCTGATATTCATTATCATTACTTTTGGATCACCCCTCGTAGTATGACATCATAATGACAAGGACGGCCTCAAGTCCATTTAACTACATAAGATGCATCTTCACATCTGCTAGTACACACCATAACACACTCGTTTTCATTATTTGCCGAACAAAAACTTGAAGATTAATTTGTCAATTATCGTATTTTATTGCGACGTGACGAAACAATTTATATGCATCATTTAATATTCACTTAATATGTCTAATTGGTGTTGAAAACACGTTGCCATGAAATATAGAAATACGATACGTGACATGTAAATGAAAAATGCAAGTGACACGGCACACTGGTTCTTACAAATTGCAGTGAATTTCAATTAAAGCAGTTACTTATTGCAATTGAAATATTATGATTAATAAGACACAATTGCAATATCATTGAAATAGTATTTATGTTAATGCAAATATAAGATTATAATAATAATAATAATAATAGCTTTATTGATGTATTTGGTAATTTAGTGCTAACAATATCTTAAGTTTAGAGTTTAGACAGAGTCTTTACATCTAAGTTGTGATATCTAACATATATCATACTATAAGATTGTGTATATACGGTAAGCTTGGTAACGTATTTTAGGGAAAAATAGCTTAAAACCTAATGTAGCCGTAAAACTAACCTAAATGTAACTTCAGATAAACTTAAATCTAAATTATTCATGGTAATTAGAGCATTAGAGTTACCAGGATTATCTGTAGACAAGTGATGCAATCAAAGGATTGTTAGAGTTTTGGCATCTATCAGAAAATGTTCTGCAGAGAAGTTCAGCGGATTCCAAAACGGTTTTTAATTTTGCCAGCTGCTGAAGACGGTGAGTGGAGAAGAAAAACGGGAGGTTAAAAATAATTTTCAGACATTTGTTCTGCAAAATTTTGCAACTTACGTTTATGAGCCAGAGCACAGTGGTTCCAAACGAGGCAGCCGTATAGTATTATAGGTTGCAAGGTAGATTTATAAATGAGCAATTTGTTGGCTACAGAAAGTTTCGATTTTCTCTTTGTTAGAGGGTAGGTTAATAGGATGCTTTTCAGGATCTTCGATTTTATTGATTCTGTATGTTGCATAAACCTGAGTCCATAGTCAAGGTGAACACCTAGATACTTAATATCTTTTGCCCATGATACATGGAAGCCAAGAATTTGTATATGTGGATCAGGTGGCTCGTTTTTGGTAAAAATTATCGCTTGAGTTTTCCCAGCATTTATTTGGATCTTCCATTTGTTACAAAAATCATTGATTGAACGCAATTCTTGTTGGAGATTATTGACAATACGAACAGGGCTATTATCACTAGAGAATAGTGCAGTGTCATCAGCTTACATTGCGATGTTGCAGTCCTGGAATTGAGTCATATCTGACATGTAAATATTATACAAAGTCGGACTGAGAACAGAGCCTTGCGGTACGCCCGCGGGGATGTTATGCTTTTTTTTTAGAAAGGCACTGTGCTTTAGCAACAAACGATCTGGAAGATAGAAAAGAACGTATAATTGTGCATAAGTAGATGGGAAAGGAGAAATGAATTAATTTATAAGTGTTGACATCATGTCAGACAGTGTCAAAGGCCTTTCCAATGTCTAAAGCTATCAGACCAGTGGAATTTTTCAAAGAAAATTGTTCCTTAATATGATGGACGACTCTAGTTAGCTGGTGAGTTGTAGAAAGCCCTGGTCTAAAACCAAATTGAAAGTCCGGGATAATTGAACATACTTCCAGTTTACTGCGTATGCGGGACAGAGTAACGCGTTCAAAAAGCTTGCTGACTGATGACAACAAACTAATTGGTCGACAGTTGCTAGGGAGTTTTGGGTTTTTGCCTGGCTTTAGAATCGGGATGACAACTGCGTTTTTCCATGCGACGGGGAAGTATCCTAGCTTAAGACAACAGTTGAAAATATAAGAAAGAATATAGAATATTTTTCAAAAGAACAGTTGCGATACCATCATCTACCTTAGAAGATTTTATTTTCAGTCTTTTCAGTAGTGCTCTCAACTCCGTCGGAGAGCAAAGGCAGCAAGGCTTAAAATCTGAGGAGTAGTCTGATAGCCTTGAGGTTTCACGTTGCACAACGTCATTGGTTTCAGGGTCGTTAATGCGGAGAGTTAGTGTGTGGTGCTTGTAGAAGTTAGCTGCCAAAAATTTTACTTTTTCATTTGCAGAAGCTACAGCAGAGCCATCAGCAAGTTCTAAGGGTGGAATGAACTTAGGTTGACTATTTAAAAATTTTCGTATTTTCCATAGCTTTTTAGAGCCAGTTTCCTGTACTGATAGTGTGTCATTCCAGTGATTGTTGCGTATTTTCAGAAACACTAATCGAATTTGCATATTTAGTTCGTTTAGGTAGGTTTTAAGGTGAGGATTGCGAGATTTTTGCCATTGTCTGCGAATGTTGTTGCGGTGTTTTATTAACGCAGCGGTGGTATGGTCGATTTCGAATGATACAGGTTTCCGAGTCAGTACAGGAGTCGCCCGATGGCGAGCTCTAAGGATATTATTTGTGAAATCTAAGACAAGTTTGTCGATTTGACGGGGATTCGTAATTTTGGAAGGATCAGATTCACGAAGGTCAATATTATCGCTAAGGAATTCACGGTATTTGACCCAATCGGTTTTCCCATAAGAGAAAAACTGATGCTTCTCTACATTGATGTATTTATCGATAGTAAAAGATACAGGCAAATGAATAGAAGAAAGCTCGTTCAACACTGTAGGTTTCTGTAGGGGAACTCTGCCGTTACTGATTATTAAATCTAAAGTTGACGGATTACCTCGCGGAGGATAACAGGTAGGACCGTCTGGAGTGTGAATAAAGAAGTTTCTGTCCGTCATTAGTTCAAATAGGATTTTTCCAGCCTTATTGGCTTTTGAGCAATACCAAGCCGATGTCGAGAGTTAAGGTCGCCGCAGATTAAAAAATTATTTTGAATGTTCGTCAAAAGTTTCAAATCGTCTTTAAAAAGTTTTAAGTTTAGTTCAAATTTAAGATCATTATTTTCCAATGTCATTCTCTGACAAGCTTATATTTCTTTTCTTTTTTTTCAAGCAAAACTTTCAATTTACAGGAGCAAACATCATATTCACGTTTAATCTTTCACAGTCAGTAATCAAAATCCTTAAAGCGCCCACACTAAGCTTATAAACTTTGCCTGGATCGATTTCATTTCGTCCACGGGTCCATTTTGAAAGTTTCCTCGCTGAAAGAGGAACCGGAAAATGAAACGTTGCAAGTGTACGCTGCTGCTGCTGCTGTCATGACCAGCACTATCGACGAAGTGTGAAATTAATTGAATCCCTGTTGCCAGGATATTACGCTGTGAACAGTAACGACAAGACATCAAGGTTGTCAATGATATTGCTTTTTCTGTTGCACTTTTCGCTCTTATTTTCTCAGTTGCACGATGGAAATTTTGTAGATTGAAATTTCGATTGATGGTCGATTCGCCGAGAGACGTCAGTGTGAATGATTATTGACGAGTCTATTCAATTGATGGATGCAGAGGAAGATTGAATGAATGATGTTAGTTCATACATAAATAACGATTTATGATTTATGTTACTTCATTCATGAGAGTATTAGATGTGTTTAGTTATGAAACAAATTCTATTTTGGGATCGAGGTTGTCATAAACAGATTACTTATTCAAATGATTTCAAAACTTTTCATGCAGGAGCTCATTGAGTCCGGGATTTAGCAAATAACCATTCACTTTACAGAGTGTACGCTCTACACGTTCAAATCCAGCAACCATCACAAAACTTCCAAACTACTTCAATGGTGTCTGAGTCATTCACTCTTTGCAGAGTTGTTATGTGAAAAGTTTAGTCAGCGGGCACATAGCAAGTGGACCATGACAGGACGTACTGTCTGACTCAGCAAATATTCCTTACGTCATCCAGGCTAGCTTGTCCACTCAAATCTGTCCTTTATCGATTCAGTCAGATTCTTCTCACCGTACAAGCATAGTATCAGTAACACTACCTACCACCATCAAACTGATACACATCCGATAGCTGTGAAATCGTTGCGAATGCAAGCTTTAATTGAAAGAATGGTATCACATGGAAAAACAATTAATTTATGAAGCAACATGACACGAAACGACAACGAAACCAAGGTTTCTTCGCTATGTTTTCAGTGTGGAAAAACTCAGTTTGTTGGACCTTTCGAACAGTTATAAAGTATGATATCATATGCTCTGTGTGTCCTCCTTCCTGTCGTCATCGCGTTTGGTTTCCGTGAAATGGATGAATCGAAATCCACTTGGCGCGGACTGCAATTTGAAAATCGTCATAACGAATGTAGTCCGGACGGAAATACTCGTATATTGGAAGGAAATGTGTTTACATACGGTATGGATGGGGTGGTTGGTAGCATCTGCATATTGCACAACATGACAATGAAAATGGACAACTCAGATCCGAAATAAATTTGTAACGCTCTTGACGGGATCCTATCGGTAACAAGTGATTTTAGTGTAGGAGTTTTTAGTCTATTCGATGATACAAGTTTTAATTAGTCGAATGACTAATGGGAAATTTCGGAGTGAATTGATGTGATGGTCGCAATAAGTTTATATTTTGCTAATTAGAAGTGGAACTTGATGGCATCGTTAATGGTTCAATTGAAAATTCTGCTGGAAGTATTAATTAGGTTTAATTAGAGAATGCAGAGGTTTAATTAGTAGGCAGCTAGTTTTTTTTTTGCTTTTGGTTGCTTTTTATTTTAGGATCTAGCAGCTTTAGATAGAGTTAGAGGTAATACCACTATATTATTAACATTTGGATGTTTTATTGCTCTTCATTGCTAGTGATGCTATTTCGAATTACAAGGCTTGCTGCTGGAGGCACCAGTAAAATTAATTTTCTTGCAACTTTTCAGGAAAATTTGTCAGTTTTTATTAACCCTCCGAGAACACATCTATTTGCTCGATTATCGAAAACAATTGGGGTCAAATTGACCCCAACCACTTTTGAACGTCTATAGAATCGCCGCCACTGAAGATTTTTATTTGAAAAATTTTTTAGGTATAGATTGAGTCCTCTTTTAGTAGTTCTCATGCATTAGAAGTGGCCTAAATGTCCTAAAAAAAACGCGAAAAAAAACTGTTTTATCAAAAATCAATTTTTTTACAAAAAAATCGTAACTTAATCAATTTTCAATATTTTGGCTAAAAATTAAGGGGGATACACTCAAGGTATGACACAATCATATATAGTGACCCTTGAAAACAAAAGTATTTATTTTGCATATTTACGGTAGCGATTGTGAAGATTTTAAAATTTGCACATTTAAAAAAAATCATAACTTTGTCATTTTTTAATATTTTGAGCTAAAAATGTATATGGATACTCTCAAGACATAGTACAATAATCAAAAAAAAATTAGTCATATATAAAAGGTTGCAAAAAAAGGTGTAATCTTTTGAATAATCAGATTTTGATTGCTCCGAGACATGGTCGTCTTCGGAGGAATCACTGTCGCCAAAATTGTTATCAGAACGCAGATTATACGTCATATTGCTAAAAACAAAAAATAAAAGCACTTGCAAACTTATTTTTTGGCTTTTTAAAATTAATCTATCGATTTATTAAGTAAAAAAAAATTGATTTTTTACCTCAAAATTCACGTCGAGTACATATGGGGTCTATTTGACCCCTTAATCTGCTTCAAAGGCTTCTCAACGACGACTGACGACTTGGGACTGTATGCGAACGGTGTAAACTTATAGTCAAGACACAGAAATACACTTAGAAGCCTATACACTGAAAAAACACATGGCGCCAGACGCCATAATTTATCGACTTCTGGCGCCATGTACATAGTCGATTTGGGGATTGTGATAAAATATAGTGCCACACGCCATATTACATGGCGAAAAGTACATGGGAGCAGACACTATGCTTATAGCCCTCCACGCTATGTACTATAGTCCTCCACTCCATGTATTATGGCCCCCACGCCATTTACTATAGCCCACCACGCCATGCACTTCATGCAAACTAAAGCACCACAATAAAGGTCCAATAAAAAATTTAACTCTTAAAATATTTGCTGCTTAACACCAGATATGTATACCTTGATATCATTTTTTTTTAAATTTTCTTGTTTTTATTTTTCTTTTTTTAATTTTTTTTTCTTTTTCATAGTGCTTCCCAGACAACTAGTTTGTTTGGATAAGGGACAGCACAAAGTCTTACGTGCCAACGTCACGCGGTATTCCCAAGCGGTCCCCCATCTAAGTACTAACTGCGACCAACACTGCTTAACTTCGGTGATCTGATGAGAATCAGTTATTCCAGTGTGGTATGGCCGTATATTCAAATAAATACTTCAAATAACGAACAATATCTAAATTCGCTCACCTATAAATGAAGCCATATTACATGGCTCATGGTACTATGTAATATGGCGTGTGGGGAGGCCATAATTTCTGCGCCATGTAATTATGGCGCTGGGAGCCATATTGCATGGCTCAGAGTACTATGTACATGGCGTATGGGACCATAAATAATGCGCTATGTTACATAGCTCTGGGCGGCATGTGGATTTTTTTCAGTGTAGTACCCCCCGTTTCCCGTAGGCCTAAGCGGAGGGTTAAACTCTAAGTATTTGATATCTAAATTCTTTTAGTGTATCAGAATCCAAACTACTCAAGCAGTCTAAACTATTGCGGTATAAGACTATAATCTTAAAGATTTCATGCATTCGTCGGAAGCCTACATACATAGCAAAAGAAATTGCACTCTTTTTCGAGTCCAAGAGGAAGATCCTTCAACCCATATTCGAATCCCGACTTAGTTTTCCTGTATATATATAACCGCATAATATACGAGCGATATTCTGTTCGTGAGCTCACTGTCAAAATCAGGATTAGAACGCTGCAGTTAATGGGCAGTTAACTTACTTGAACAAAGAAGCTTATAGGAACAGAATCATTGAAAAGAGTCGCCAAGGTTAAACCTATTTTCAACGGAAAGACTGTATCTTGATATCCCAGGTTACCAGAAAATGCTATGAATATCAAGCTAGACGCTTTATTAACGCATCTAGGGTTAGAAAGGAGAAAAAACTAAAATACCAGATTTGTTGGACGAAGCCGAGCTGATAATTGAAAAAACTGGAGCGAAGGAAGTCACAGTTCTGGAAAACGAAAATCGTGCTCTTCGAAGAGAAGCAAGTGAGCTTCTTCGGCAGATGACGACCTTCTTGGCTAATTAACAGAGTGGCTGGAATAATGCAACAAAGGCAACAACAACCCCAAGACCATTCAGACCAGCTATCCATGAGCCACTGAGCGCACCTGAACTATGTGCGACAGCGTCGGACGTAGCCGATTTTGGTAATCAGATTTTTAATCTGGTAGTACGGCGAAGGACAAAAACCGGTACACAAAAAAGGATCAGGTAAACATTTTACCTTTGACAGCCCAGAAACAGAATACATATCTCCATCATAGTCCAACTGCAAAAATCCCCAAGGTTCCTCTGATTACGGCCTATCAGATGGGTGTTCCAAAGTTCATCGCGGAGCTACAAGATGAAAAAATTTGAGTCAGTATTAAAAATATTTCGAGTGAAATCCTGTGTACTTCGCTAGAAGTTCTTCGTACTTATAAAGAGCAGTGGTTAAAACTCAACGACCTACACTGTCGCTACAGAGAAGCCCAAGTCACTCGTAATCCGCGGCCTATACAGGGCCGTTAATCTTTCAGTCTACGCTAGCGGTGCAGTACTCTGACCTGACCTGACCTGACCTGAAAGTCAAAGCAATATTCCTCACCAGCAAGGATCGGAAACTGGGTAGCTTGATGGCCGCTGAAGACTTCAGACCCCAGTCCAGGCTCTTCATAGTGCAATTCGAGTCGCCCCAGTATTTGAAATACAGTCCATTCTCTGACACAAAGACTGCAGTGTTTTAAATGCCAAAATTTCGGAGATCCATCGCTACGTGAAGCGCCTGCAGAGGCATCCATGTAGTGATTGCAAAAAACTTGAAGATCCACAGCCTGTATGCGTCAACTGTGGATATGGTCACCCAGCCAACTATCGTAGATGCCTTGCTTATAGGGAAATTGTGGTCAAAATCGAAGCGAAGAATATTCGCAGCGACCTTGCCCGGAAAGAACGTCAGCAGTTGATGAGGCGGAGCGTCTCGTATTACAGGCTACTACTTCTTCTAGTGCTGGTACTCAGCGAGTTCCAACCTCCAAAGGATCATCTCAATCCAATGTCAATCTTAGACTGATAAGTGACTTTATCAGCCAAGTATTGGCAGCGGTAGCTTATGCTGAGGGGCTGGTTGCCGCTGTTAAGCCTTCTTAAGTACATTGGTTGATGTGGCCATATTCAATAGCACTTTGCTCATATCGATGGCGCAAAGAAATGCCTTGAAATCGGATCTCGTAATGATAACAAAAATCTAATTTTCGTAATTATAAAGGCTAAGATTCAGCGAGTACACCACAGTTTTTAAGAATCAAAACGGTGGCTCTGCGCTCCTGGTTGGGAATAATCTGGGCATAAAGCCCGTTGTGGTTCCCGATCACAAATGCTGCGCCATGGTTGCAGCGATGATTTAAACAATGGATCACAAGAGAAACAATTTTCAAAAAATTATTCTTCTCCGTAAAGTTATTCTCCGATTGCTATTTTTATCATCAGGTTTATTTTCGAATACCAGCACGAATGACACTATGAAAAAAAAAACACATTGCAACTGTCGCACATTTGGAAGATCCAGTAATGCTAAGATATCTACAGGGATGGATCGAAACCAGTTTTGTATTACCCATAAAGCAAGTGCTGAGAGATATGGCAGATTATGCACTGCTATTTTCATGAACACAACTGTATATATTAGTGGTGTTCAAAAAGTAATGAACGACTTAAAAGTAATGGTTACTCAAAGTAACGAAAAGTAATCATTACCGGAAAACGAAAGTAACCATTACTTTTCTCACAATCGTTCCTTCGTCGTTCTAAGGCCAAACGACACACAAAATGCATTTCGTTACCGAGTCAACGGGCAGCAATGATATCCAAGCTTGGGGTGATCTAGAGACCGGTCTCTAGTCTCTACGTGTGCAAAGTAATGGTTACTTTTCGTTCCTTTGAGGAATGAAATGAGTAACGAGTAACGAGTAACGATAATGAATTCTGACCATTTCGTTACTTTTGAATTCGTGATTGGAAGTAAGGAATGAAATGAGTAACGATTTCGATTGCTGGATGTTTGATGGCTTTTGAATTCGTTATCACGAGTATTTCGTACTTGCAAGTGTTTTCGTATCGCGTATTTTTGTATCGAGTATTTTCGTACTGTCGAGTATTTTCGTACTTGGAAGTATTTTATTCAAATATTCAAAAAGTTTTTAGGGTAAAAGTAGCTGAAATCGGACCAAATCGGCCAATTTTGGGTTAGAGTGGTTTGGGACATAACGGGCCAAGACCTATTGCTGTGATACAAAAATTTCGGTTTTGTAGGGGAGTGAGGGGTTTTTTGGCCATAGTTTGGCAAAAACTGCCGTTATGGCGCTTTCGATGATTGAAAGTGGTCGGCGAGCACAATAGTAATATTTTACGGGTGAAAAAATGTTGATAGGGAAAATTGAGCAGAAACGTCCATTTTTTCTAAAATCTATTTTTTGGTCTAGCATGAATTCGGGGACCTCTCTGAGTTGTTTCGGGCGACATTTCTATGCAAGTCTAGGAAAAAGCGGCCAAGTTTCGAAGATACGGCAAAAGTAGCTGAAATCGGCTAATTTTGGGTTAGAGTGGTTTGGGACATAACGGGCCAAGACCTATTGCTGTGATACAAAAATTTCAGTTTTGTAGGGGAGTAAGGGGTTTTTTGACCATAGTTTGGCAAAAAATGCCTTTGCGGCGCTTTCGATGATTGAAAGTGATCGGGGAGTACAATAGTAATATTTTAAGGGGGAAAAAAATGTTGGGGAAAAAAAAATTGGGCAAAAACGTCAATTTTTCCAAAATCTTTTTTTTTGTCTAGGGTAAATTCGGGAACCTTTCTCAGTTGTTTCGGGCAAAATTTTCATACAAGTCTGGGAAAAAGCGGCCTAGTTTCGAAGATTCGGCAAAATAAAATCCGCCGGAAAACCGTCCGGGAAAACTGAAAGTAGCACTTAAATTGCTAAGGATTAACAGGTCGAGATCCTTTTTGGGTCGTCAGTTGGCTTCTCTGGCTGTGCTGAGGCCATCCTCGTGACTGCAGGTTGCCACGAGGGTATCTCCAACCCCACCGGGGTTGTAAAATTTACGAGACCGCGGGAGGTAAGATGCCCCTGGACTCATGTCCAGCCTTACCGAGGAGGTTGGCTCCCTAGTGGGTGCATGTTTAATAAGCGAAACATTTTTTGTAACACTTCTTAATAAAATTTTCCGCAAACTTCTTGCTTCAGTGAGGCGAAGTGGAGAATCGACTGTTTAAGATTATTCAGGAAAAGTTTGGTATCCATGAAAAGTCATAAAGATGACAACAGGGTTAGTTGGTCCCATCTTACCAAAGCAACATACTTAAACCCGCGTTTCAACAAGTATGAGTTCGGCGATGAATCAGCTTTGACTGTAGTGAAAGAGAAGGACGAACTGAAGGAAGAAGCTGAACAAACTAACATGCAAGCTTGAATTGATGTCATTCAAACTTCAAGTAATGATCTTGGGACTGAAGAATCTACAGCCAGTTCAATCCCAAGCACAACAACTAGACCTGATGATTAGATTAGATTGTGGTCTGTATTAGAAACAATAGTTGCATGTGCCAGATCAACCCCAACATTCGGAAGACCCTCAACTATTCCCAACTATTTAAATATGACAATTCAGTGAAGAGCCCAACAATCGGAGGAATCAAAATCCTCTTAAATAGTGGGAAACAAGGTCACAAACTTATCCAAGATTAGGAAAGTTCGCGAAAAAATATTTAGGAGTACCAGCAACTTCTGTGTGAGAGAATATTTCCAAAAACAGGCCACATAATATCGGACAGGCGAAGTAGACGAAGACCAAAAAATTTGCGGATGATGGTTTATTTTAATTTCGAATAAAAAATTTTTAAATTTTCATTAAGCTTGGTATAAAGTTCCTTCTCTATTGGTATTTGTCAAGAGCAATTTTTTTATATTCTTAAAAATAAAACTGTTTTCTTACTAATTAATCTTTTTTAAATCTTTTGAGAATGTCATGCTCATAAGAGTACATATTTTCCGTTGTTGTCGTAAGGGTACACATTTTTTTGAGCTGTCCTCGCAGATAGTAGTAATAGTAATGAGTAACGATATAAAAGTAATGATTACTACGATCGAAAGTAATGATTCGTTATCATTACTCAAAAGTAACGAAATTTCCCATCACTAGTATATATTGTAATGATGTAAAAGTTTTTCCAGTACTCCATGCTTTAGTGGTTGAAATTGGTAAAGAATTCATTCATGACCAATGTACACGAGTATAGTGAGATTATTTCTCACAACAATTTTTCGTCTGGATCACGGATCAACTCAGAACTAAATCAAGTTAAAGCCTGGTTTGTGATTGATTTGTCCATGGGTGGATTTGAACTGCGGACCCTATGTTACTGGCCGACACTCATAGTATAAGCTTCAGTCGGCTACGAAGTAAGGAGTGCTTTGCTATTGCTATTAGTGATGAACATTAAATGTAGATTGATCCTAGTTATTTGGCACTTATAATTTTTTGTTCAATTTAAAATTAGGTTTATTGCACTGAGCTATGGTTATCCGCATTCAAAAATATTCTTTCTAATCTTTTCAATTTAAAAACTATAAAAAACTATTATGACACCCTATAATTAGCCACTACAACTTTAATTCTAAAATTGGATACCTACATCACGTCGTTACGGCACACATTTTCTGAATTTGTCCTCAATCCGTTATTCACTAAAGATTCCCGTCAAGTTGTCCATCAACGAAAAACTGTCTATGTTGTATCTATATGAATGTCTCGCAACAGGTTTGAGGTAATCAATTTTTTGATACATGAATGTCTTTCATATGACCGTGTATAAGAGAAAATGTACGATACGAATGGGAGGTTGTTGTTTATGATCTCAAATGTAAATAAACATTTTCAAAAGTCGGCTAATGAGGCAATTAAAAAAAAATTTAAATTTAGATATGGAAATTGGATATGGATGTGGTATCTTTTTTTACAAATTGACATATGGTTTGTTTACAAATAAGTAAATTGACACTGAATGATAATGATAGCTTGGTTTAATGAGCATTGTGTGAGAGAAAAAAATATGTTGGAATATAATCTCCATTCGTATTGATATTCTACAAATATTCTTGTTTCAATGAGCTTGGAAAATAGTTTTGGAATTATTGCTTGACAACCAATTTTTTTTTAAAATCAAAACGCGTACAATTCCATACACATCTGAGCATCCATATACATCTGAGCAAAAAACCTCATAAACATATACACTAAAAACCAATGTCTTACAACCAAATCGAATAACGGGGATCATTCGAATTAAAGATAGAATCAAGAAAAAGAAACATCAATCAATTCATAAAGAATTTCATTAGCATGCCTACATATCTTCCAAGATACTTTTCTATTTTAAGTGAAAGTTTGAGAAATTCATGAAGTCGTCTTGTAATTATCGAAAATAGATTTCAGATACATGCGTAGATACTCGTATCAACATGTGTTATTGTTGCATAGAAACAAAAAAAGAAAGAATAGTGATGCTAGCAGTAAGTACAGTATTGAATGCAGAGAGAAGAATAACAAAATTGTTTGGCGCTGAAGTAAACATACGAAGAAAATGAACGAACACCATATGGCAATGATGTGTGAATACGTCATTATGTTCGTTTTTGTCTATTAAAGAACATATGGGGTTAATGGTTTTGTAAAGATATCAATTCAGTTATTTTGCGCGTCATAGATGTTCCCACGATATTTAAAGATGATATAATATCGAAGGGAGACTATAAGAAATTTATAGAGGGGTTGATTTACTTTTTGATTAAGACTTTGGTTTGTTTGTTATTGTACTTTTTTGGATCCGACGATATCTTAGGAGCATGTGCAAGCTGCATTAAATGCAGAATTTTTATTTGTATCATCGTCACATAAATATAATTAATTCATTTTTTTTTCCTTGATTGATTCAGTCTTTCGATGAATCGGGGTTGGTATTATCCTATTGACAATTGGCCATCGGGTTCGACTTGTAAAATTAATTCATAATGAAAATCTACTTGCATTCCATCATTTATGAGTATACTCTAATTTTTGACCAAAGGTCATTGCACCAAAAACATTTAAGGGGTTATTCTACTGTTAAACGGGTAAAAAGCAGTATCATTTTAAAAGTGTTGTAAAAAAAAACTATTAGAGATATCAATTAAAAATTTTGCATGCATATTTATTAACAAAAAAAGTATAAAATCGCATAGTTGAATTTTTCAAAAAAAACAAAATGGCGGCTTCTGTATGCAATTGAAGGAGCGCGCGCTGACAACCAGAGTCGATTGCGCGGCACATTGCCCAGGTCGTCCAGGTGATCTGCAATCAATTAAACAATGAAATTCTATTAGTTTAGCTAAAAACACACAAAGTGAACCTAAATTGAGCCATAAAAATTGAAATTTGGTTATTTGGGAGCACTTTTTTCATCGAAAAAACGTCCAAAATCGAGCATGCTATTTTCCAACACTTGCCAAATCGCGAAAATTTAATATTTATGTCTCAATTTAGGTTCACTTTGTGTGTTTTTAGCTAAACTAATAGAATTTCATCGTTAAATTGATTGCAGATCACCTGGACGACCTGTGCAATGTGCCGCGCAATCGACTCTGGCCGTCAGCGGGCGCTCCATCAATTGCATACAGAAGCCGCCATTTTTTTTTTTTTTGAACAACTCAACTATGCGATTTTATACTTTTATTGTTAATAAAGATGCATGCAAAATTTCAAATTGATATCTTTAATAGTTTTTTTTATACAACACTTTTTAAATGATACTGCTTTTTACCCGTTTAACAGTAGAATAACCCCTTAAACGGTATCAGTAATTACCTTTTTATGTCTTTATGCACCATTTGTGCCTTACTTTCGTGCTTACTAAAGATTAAAAACCAATTACTATTACCACTTCTACTACCGTATTTCGTTGTAGTCTCTACGTTTGACGTCTGGTTAAAAACTCCATTTAACAATGACACCTACGGTAAATTAACACCAAAAATCAATAAATCATCCGAACTATTCTCAGCTGGATAGCAATTAATTTCCAGGCAATGAGATTCCAATAGACGTAGTTTGTACGCTCTGTGCTCGTGGTGAGATGAGTTGATTAGAAAAGTTTTGTTGTTTCATTGTAGGTACATACTGCTGTCAGATACTGTTCTGGTTGCGGACAGGTAGAAAAGTGTTTTATGTGTACGCAAGCATTAAATAGAACAAGTGGGTGTTATTGAGAAAATGAAGACTGTCAGAATATTTATTTCCAGCCATCAAGCAAATACCAGTAATTATATATATTGAATTTCTATTAAGCGAATTTATTTTAATAACAGCCATCAGCTTCAATTGCCTAGTGTGCAGTTGTTCTAAGTAACGACAAATCCAAGTTGAAATTATAATTGTATCCAGCTTGGAAGCCCCTGCTATTTATTCGCTAATTCAGTGAATCAATGAAAATACAAATCATTTTCAGTTAGAGTTAGATGTATGGTAACGCTTAGCCAGCACTGCAACCAAAAGTCTACCGGAGCTGCTTCACGTCAAAATCAACCTACCCTGTGAATTTTGTTTTCATCTGATCACTGCACCGAAAGTTACAAGGGATAAAATGATGTTTGGGGTTGCCATCCGAACAATTTTCTAAACTTGAAAAATCTAAACAATGATGTTTGCTTATTTCGATTGTGTATGTTGTGACGAAAATAACTGTTGGTGGCAAGCCTTTGCTAAACCCACAGTCAAAGATATAATAAGCCTGCTTCAATCAACCCTGTAAATTTCGTTTCGATCCAATGAATGCGTCGGAAGGGATATAGAGAATTGCATGGTTATCATCAGGAAAAATTTTCAAATTTTCGAAATCTAAATATTTGTTGTTAATTGTCACTAAAAGATCATTACCATTTGAAAATTTAATGAAAGCATGTTTTAACAAAGAAATGAAAAGAAAACTACACAAATTATCATAGCTGGCAGCCCTATCATAAATTTTCAACCAAATTTCTTCCAAATTTAGCTTAAAATAAAGTCCATCTACTGGTTGAATTTTGTTAAAATCAGTTGGCTGCGTCGCATGTTATAGGGTATACAGCTGTTAAGTTTTCGGCGGGATTTTTCAAGATGGCACCACTGCCATAGGGTTGCCCACATTTCCAAATCATTTCTGTCAAAACTACTTCTATCGAACAGCAACAAATCCTGTGAATTTGGTATTTATCATGATCTGAAGTTTCGGTTGCTCAAAATAGAAGCAATTTGGTAAATGCTTACCGTTCTTGTGCAACGCAGAATTACGAAAAATTCAATTCGATAGGGTGTGTGAAAATTGTTCAGGAGAGTCTATAATTTGGATGATTTTTTTCACGTGGCTACTGTAGCTACAGGGTTTCTAGCACACTCATAAAAAATCATGTATGCATATTATTAATCTAAAGAAATAAATCCTCCAAATTTCGTTATGATCAAATGTTTCTGTCAAAAGTTATGACATATCGAAATTTGAAAAAAAATATATTTATTTACTTTTAGGCACTCAGCGCCCACATTGGTTTAAAAAAAATACAAGCCTTTATCATTACAAACATAAAACTTGTTCAATTTCCATTTCCTGTAGTTGCTTTTTATAAAAATTTTCTTTGCATAGAAACATAGGGCTACTTTAAAATTCATTAAAATGTCCACCGTCGCAGCCAAAGGGTAAAAATGTCTGAATTGTCCTGTGAAAATTTCAGCTCGAACAGATTAAACACGCCAGAGATTATCTCATTTTTCTGGTATACATATATGTAATATACAAAGAAGTATGAGTTTTTTCCAAAGTGATTCTAATAATAATTTTCTTCGAAAAGCAGTGACAAGGCGAGTTCACTATCTATTTTTATGGAATAGCTAAACTTTTCGTAGCCGCCCATTCTTTTGAAATAATTGCTTAATTTATAGGATAAATAACACATCTATTTCACAGGGCTGTTCTAATAAGGAAAGATTTCTATGGATCTGTTTTTTTCAGTTCCTTTAGTGGAGTTCCGGAAGGTTCTGGTTTGGGTCCTGTCTTATTCTTCATTTTCGTAAACGATCTCCTGGTGGTGTCAAATGACAAGTTGCAGAAAATATTGTAGTATTTTCCAAGTCCATAAAATATTGTAGTATTTTACATCCAGTCAAGACTGGCAGAAGAATGACTATTCACTGAACATTCACTTAGTATGCAATTTCTTCATATTTGACATTTTGGAATAACGTTTAAAAAAATAGGTAATATTTTATTTCAATATTTAAGACGCAATTAAATATGCCTTCAAAAGATTTGACAGTGATCTTAGACCTTTTCAATCTTTTTCGAACTTGAAATCTTCCTCCATGTGGCATTTTTATGGTGATTTCGATTTTCGTACAATTGATAAATAAGTTTGACGTTACATTTGCTAGAACTCGACCTCATCATAGGGCGAGAAATAGCAAAGTGACAAATAAACACTTTTTTGATAATGAGTTATTTTTGCTTGCTTCGAACTTGTCAATTTTCTAGAAATGGATGTAGTTATATTACATTTCTATCTGTGCTTTGTATTTGAAAAATTTTCAAAGCATGGCTAACTGTAGGCTATGTAGAGCAGCTTTGTTAGCCGGTTATTTGTATTTCATTCAGAAGCAAGAAATCGCAATGATAAACGATTTTCACTTTAAGACCCTTGAGGACAATTTGTCAAATTTTTCGTTTAATTACTGGAGTGTCTTGATAATTGCTAATTAAAATGCTCATAGTTGAAATGTATTGCTTTTAATATTAGAGACATAGTTTTTTTTCAGCTTCAAGCTTTTATATTGAATTTTTTAGAAAAAATCTAAGCGCCTCTTATGCAAGACTATCGTTTTCCCAGTCGTTGCACACTCTAATTTGCGTTCGAAAGAAGGATTGCCTATAGACATTTGGCCCCCCGCCATGAGGTTGGACGTTTTCACCAATTCAGGCTCAACAGGCTTCGGAGATTGGATATTAATACCGGAAAAAAAATTTTCATAGTGTGTATTCCTGTGTAACATAGCGTTTCATTTATGGCACATACGGTATATAAACATAGTAGCTTGAGCTATATAATATAGCCTCAAAAACCATATAAAAATTGATTTTTTTCCATAGTGAAAGTTTCTATACATTATGGGCTTTCCTGCTATACACATAGTCTCGACTTCCATGCACATAGTGTTAACTCCTGTACAGATAATATAAATGTGTCTAAACGAAGGTGTTTTTCACCAGCAGTGGAAGCAACAAAAAATTGATTTTTCTGCGCAAGCAGAAAAATATTTAATAACCTATTGGGGAGCCATAATCTTCTGATTATAATGGGAAATGTTTTCGAGTGGGTCATATAAAAGCAAATGCTGTCTGAAATCGAACCGGCAATTCGGTTTTTGAAAAAGACGATTAATTGTGATAGCTGTCAGGATGGTAACGCACTCAGGAAGAAACAGACTACTGCGCTGAGGTAACACTTGACGTATGGAATGCGTTCAAGTGCATAAAATGGAGTCATATTGTAGACACGTTGTTCGATAAGGAAGTGTCATGCTACTTCGCAGGCATAGTCATCGAATACTTAAGGGACATAAACTAATGCTGCGACTCGCACGAAGAATCAAAAATTTATCTGGTGGCAGCAAGAGTACCGCAGAGATACGTCTTTTGGGCCCGTTCTATGGAACCTACTGTATGATTGGATACGAAATCTACGTGTATCCAGAAATGTGATTGTTGTAGGATTCGCCGATGGCATTGGTATCGTCATTTCAGCTTGTCACCCCAAAGAGATCGAAAGAAATCAATTGGGGTAATCAAGCCATGGCTTGAAAGTGGAGGGGTTGAACTTACAGACCATAAAACGGAAGTGGTACTAATCGAGAAGTAAAGGAAACCAGCAGTAATGCAAATAAAGTTTGGCAACTGCATCATGATTCCCCAGGCTTTTATAAAGTATGTACCTGGGTGTGATTATCGATGACAAGCTGGGCTTCAAACAACACCTGGAGAAAGCAAACAAAAAGACTTCCATTGCTAGTTCCACGCTTCATAGAATGCTACCCAATATTGGCAGGCCAAAGAAAAGTCTAGGCTATTGATTTCAAGGGTAGTGAGCTCGTTTGAATCGTACGCAGAGCCGGTGGGGACAAGAACACTGAAAATTAACTCAAATCAGAGAAAAATCCAAGCGGCTTACCAACTTATTGAACTTCAAACTTGCTGCGCTTTTCGAAGTCTTCTGGGGCGACGTGTTTTATAATTATAATGCTGCCCATTGATATTCTTGTAAATGAAGCGTTTCGAGTTTATTTATTTATTTAGCCATACAAGGTAACAAAAAACAATAACAAATTTACAACTGTTTTCTTTAAGCTAAATTACAATAACATTTCTAAATGTCAGCAGACTTTTTTGTCTGGTTGTTAATTCAATATGGAAGCTATTAGGAAAGTAAAATAATTTGGTTTAAGAATTTAAAGCAGCATATAATTTTTTTTAATAAAGGTTTAGAGATAGAAGAAGAATAGTAGTTCGAAAAATTGTTAAATATTTTGCAGCATCTATTTATCGGCTCCCTGTCTCCATAGATAGTGTGATGTTGATGATTATTGAGGAGACGTGTGTGCCTAGTTTGTCTTACAGGATTTTTGAAAGTTATTTTATTACGAAGATATTCTACGTTAACCAAATCCCTAATGACATCAAAGACGAAGCATGAAGATAATACCGCTCTCCTTGAAGAAAGTGTTGCCAGATTTAAGACATTAAGTCTGTGACTATAAGTTGGAAGATGTTCGAAATCAGGTGGATTATAGAGATCTCTCAAGGCAAAAAGCACGAACTGCTTTTGGACAGATTCCAGTTTATTGCTATGAATATCGAAAAAAGGATTCCAGACGATGCAAGCGTATTCGAGTAGAGGGCGAAACAAAGACATAAAGAGAGACCTTGTAACCCATACGTTCTTAAATTCATTCACACGTCTTTTAATGAATCCTAGCTCTTGCAAAAACTCTGTCATACTGAAAATTGAAACGCAGCTTTTTATCCAGGACGACACCGAGATCCACGGTACTATCAACATTTTTTAGGAACTGATTATTTAGGTGATAATCAAAATTAAGAATAGAGATCTTACGGGAAAAACTTATGGCATGGCGTTTGCAACACTAAGAATAAGTTTATTCTGCTCACACCATTGCACCAGTGACTGAAGTTTCAGCTGAAGAAATTTTGTCTCTGCTTCCGACTGAATAGGGTGATATATTTACAGATTATCTGCATAAAAAAAGTGCGGAATGTCGGAAAACACCTCTGAGAGAGCAGAAACAAAAACATTGAACAGAAGCGGCCCTAGGTTGCTGCTTTGAGGTACCCCAGATGACACGGTAATTTTTTTTGGAAAATTTAAGAAAGTCATTCGCCATGTAACAAAGTAATTCGCCCTTCAACCTGCACTGGACAGATCGAAAGACGAGTGTCACTTCGCACATAGTAAACTAGTTGGGAGGAGGCGCGAAACGGACGTTGAACGATTGTCTAGTATGTCAAAATGTACCTGAAGAACCAGAACACATGATATTTAGATGCCCGCGAGTTGAAGTATGCAGAAGAAGCCTAGAGACGGCACTAGACACAAGGATATCAGCGGAAAAAATCGTAGACGGTACGCTGGAATTGCCAACTGCGTGGAATGCCGTTGAAAAAGCGCTAAAACAAAAAAAAAAAAAGAAGCAAGGATTGTGAGAAGCAGCTAAGGGCTGATCAGCCCCGTAATACTGTGTAAGTAGTCCTGCGAGGAGTTTCGAGCAAGGATGAGGTGGTTTTAGTCGGTAAAAATCCATCAAGTTTTAGGACAGAAGCCATGTAACATTTTTAGTATACCGACCGTTTCTGACATAACTAATGCCACACCTAGATAGTATGTTTGCAGAAATCGAGTATTAGTCCTGATATATTTGGACTTGTTTGGCTTTAGGATATTCAATAGGATCTAATATTATTGCACACTCAATCTGACTGCCAGCAAACAAACTCAATGATAATTCATTTTAAAAGACAAACACAAGAAAAAATATATTCAAAAACTAGCTTAAAAAACTGGATTTTGGGACTCCCCGATATATCACGCTATACAATTGAGATATATAAAAAAAAATATTTTAGGCAAATTCCAGTGGATTTTAAATTCCACAGAACACATAACATCTGTCTCTTGCTACGAGTGGAAAATCCAAACGCATTAAAGCTATTATTAGCGTGTTATAAATGATATTTTGCTGATTTACCAACAATACATTTACCATATAAATTAGTGTGGCTCAATTAAATTTTGAGCTTTCGTTTTAGTGCAGTTAACAATATCGGAGGTATGTTAGGAGTTGTGATTATTTTCATCGTGCAGTTGCTTGTAGTAAGTTTAAGGTTTCTAGATTCTATCTTTAACACTATCCAATTAATTTATATTTTACAGCAACATACATCAGCAATCAATTGCAGACTTGATCCATCTACAGGAGTATTTATACATTTGATGAATTATCAGTTTGAATGAGAATTATAAATTCATCTTTTTTTTTGTTATAGACGCTTTTGGATTGTTGCCGCTACCCGAAAGTTGCACTGAAAGCTTATGATAAATGTGACAAACTATACATCGGGAAAGAGATACAAACTGTAAGTTCAACTTTGTATTTTATCTTCTTTAGATTCAAACTAAAGAAGATAATATCTGTAATATATACTTATTGTGCCTGAAAAGTGTTATATGACTTGCTTCTAAAAATATATAATAGAGTTTACTTCCTTTAAAACACCTCATTTGACATATCAACTCAAAGACTTTTCATTTCAGTGTAACTATCAGTGTTTCTTCGAAGAAATCGGTTTATTTCAAAATAATGATTTCAATTTAACGGGAGCTCCGGAAATATTATCCAAAGTGTATAAAACTTTACCGGAATTAATACCGAAAGTGCAAATGTACTACAATACTTGTGTTCGGAAATGTAAGTTGTCCTTTGGAATCATACATTTTTAGACTTATTTTTTTAATTTTTTTTTTTTGTGCTTTTCAGATAAACTGATCGAGCCAGAAATAGATGTTATACTTCCGGATGGATGCAATGCACTAACTATTCGCGTTTTTACATGCATATATCTGAAAACATTCAAATCTTGTCCATCGCATTTGTGGCAAAATTCCAAACGTTGTAACTATGCTCGACAATTCGTTAATAGCTGTGTGAATATGGATGGGTCGCCTTTTAGGGATGGGGTTGAGGAGTAATTCTGTTGTTTTTTATTTTGCATAAACTTGAAATAGCTAAGACTATTGATATTACTATAACACGATCAAATTAGTAGACAAATGCTAAACATTAACTTTTTTTGGAAGAATAATTCTTTTGACACTTAGCTTGGATTGGACTAGTGATAAAAAGATATTAGGGTCATAAATACACAGAATGTTGTTTTAAAACGTTTTTTTTAGTCTCTTAGTATATTTTCTTTTGCATAGATTCAGTATTCATGTTGTTACTTGTACTACCTTGATTTTAACACGAAACATAATTGTACTAAAATGAAATGAAAGTGCTAAGGCATGCAATTTCTTTTCACAACGATTTCACTCTATATCTACTGCCAAGCATTTTATTTTTGACGGATTTTAATAATTCTTTGATCGTATCTATCGATTGAAGTAGCTTTCACCAGAGATTTCGTTCAAAGTTCAAAATTTTTTGGAGGGATCCCATATAATTTTTATCGCATTTAAGTTGAGATAAAAACAAGAGATGAAAAATGACAGGCACATTCAAGATCTGATCGAACAAGGGAGGAATACAAAAGTAAGAATAGTTGCAAGGATTCGAATGTTTGCGATGATCTTAGGTTAAAGCCTGGCTCGATTGACCAATTTCAAGACATAAAGGTCAAATCTGAGCTTGTTGTCGAACGTAACCTCATGAAAGAGAGCAGATGGGTTTCTAACCAATGAAAAGTTCAAGAGACAGTAGTATAAGTTTTATGAGCAAAAAACAGTGTTTAACATTTGCTTGTATTCAGAAGAAGCTGTCCGTTAGCTTTCGAGGATCGTAAGATTGGATTGAAGAAGGCTACAGTCTTCAATGGACTTTATGTTCACGAAGACATTCACAAGAAAGAAGTGGAAGCAGATTATTCACAAATAACAAGAAGGAGAGAGGACCCAGGATAGAGTCTTGTGGAACACCGGTTCTGAGCTCAAGAGGGTGATATATCAAATCGAACATCACAAAATCGAGCGCATAGATATGCTTCTATCAATTTGATAATGTATAAAGAGAAACCTAGCCTATGTAATTTGCAAAGAAGGAGGTTGTGATCAATATAGCCAAAAGCTTTGACTAAGCCTGTATATATTATACAACGAGAACTTGAAGTTTAATCTCCAGAGCTTTAGCAACGCAATTCATGAAATATACGAGATTTGTTGATGTTGACTTACCCGGGCGGAAACCGTGTTGTTTGTTTACGTAGGGCTGTAATTAAATTTTTAGAATCTAGTAGCGCAGGTGACATTTATAAAAATTGTTTAAAAAATGTTCGCTTGAGTTCAATGAACATCAAAAGCTGTCACATTCTATTAACTCTGCGTTTTTGTAAAATAAAAATTCTAAGGAATTATGGAGTGATGTCGATAGGACTTCAGAGCTATGGTTTTTGGATTAATTTGGATTTATTCATCTGAACTTGAAACCAAACGAAAATCGACTGTTTTGATGTTCCCAAATTATCCAACACCGAAAAAAGTTGTTCGATTGACCCAGAAAGCACTCGAAAAGTGCAAACCCTTCAAACCGGGGAACGTGGCTTTTTTGTGCAAGCAGGAAATTCTAAGAGCAACCTAGTTCCACCTAGGGCGCTGCAAGTTGAAGATCAAGGGAAGGAAACCCCCAGCTGGCATATATGCAGGGTATAGACTCCCTGTTTTACTTCGGATCCAGTAAAAATCTTGGAGATCATACGACTTTCAGCCCAGATTGTAAAATCATTGGAAGGATTTTAAAAATTAGCGAGCCTGTTGTAAATCGGCAGGTGGCTTTCTTCATTATAAATCAAGAGGCAATGTCTGGTTGATAAATAGGGCCTGTGTATCTACTGAAGCGACAGAACAAAAAACTCCAGATCCAAAGATCTTGGGACTGGTAAGCTTGGTCTAAAGCAAGTGACTCAAATAGCAGAGAATCCACTTAATAAGAGGTCCATTACTCTTTCCTGATGGGGTCAGTCAACTTCCTCCGAGTTAAACCTCTTGACTCTGGATACAGAAAAGGAGGCTGAGACAGCTATTGCATCCGAAGAGCAGGACTTCGACCTAACTCTACGATAGGGAAAGAACTAATCTTAATTCAAGAATCATGGGTTGCTAACATCAGGTTTTGCGGGTTACGCAGCAATGTGTACAGGTTGATAGCACCCGATGGCTTGCACAAACCACGAATCTGTATTCGTAATCTGAGTAGCTTTCATGCCCTTCCAGCGGGAATCGATCAAAGATCCTGATTTATTTCATACTTCATGACATACAATCATGGTACTAGTCCTCACTACGACGCCGTCAAAATTTTTGAAGCTGAAACCACAAAAATGGTTATGCCTCTTATTCTGAGAGCTGACTCTAACACTCATAATCAAGTCTGAGGCAACGTAAGGCACTTTTTAACTTCATCTTAGCTTACGAACTACACATCGCCAATGCTGGTAGCAGACCGACCTTCTTCACTTCAAATCATAGGGAAGTTTTTTACGTTATCCTAGTCAGTGGATGACTATCGCATCTCCTAAATGACTGAAGGGCTTTACAGTAATGCTAATCAGATGTACATATCTTTCAATGTGGCTGGCAGCAGCTCAACTGAGCAGGCAGCTTTTATTAACAGAAAGAGGACGGACTGGAAGCTTTCTCCAATCCATTACCTGATCCTTACGGGGAATTGCTCCGAGGAGCATCGACTGCTACTATGAAGCGAATAAGTTAGTTGACAATATTACAAGTGCTCTCGACTCTGCATCTCGGGCAGCGTTGTAACCCAACCACAGCCAGGGAATATCCTAAGCTCTCATAGTGGAATATGGAAATCACCATACTGCGGAGTGTATGCAAGAAGGAGTTCAACAGCTCTAATAGGTCTAATTAATCGTCGGTGTAAAAAACGAGCAAGGGAAAGAGGTCCTCATGGAGATCTTTCTGCGAAAAAGAGGAGAATCTCCGTGGGGAAACCGTTTTCGTAAGGCTTTAAGGTCGATCACCAAGGAAGGATCCTAAGAGAGTTTTTACTAGTTCGAGGACAGCCACTTTGACCATCCTCATGGGCTCATATTTTCGGGAAAATAATTGTCCGCTTTTAGACGCTCTGCCTTGTGGAGAGCGTTAAACAACCGTTCAGCGTCATGGTATAGTCTGTTATTTAATCCAAGGGAATGGACGTCCATACATGGTAGAAGACATAATGAAACAGGACTGATACAAGGGAGTACCATAAACTCGTCTTTTACCACAGCTTGAAGAATAGCTTCCTGGCGACGGAGCTTACTACATTTTTGGCTCAGAAAATATCAGTATTTTGTCCTGACAGGGAACTCAGCTGACAGGAGCCCTATAGAAAGCTTGTGGGAGTGACCGCCAAGGTAGTGATAACTACGAAGCGTCAGTTGATTACAACTCTTATCAGAGAATGGCATCAAAATAGCGAGCTGAAACAATCTTTAGAAGCCTGTATAAAGATCATGTCCTGACGCACAGAAGATCTAATTACAGCAGAGGGTGGTGTTACCACACATTACGATTTTTGATGTTATTAATATATATTTACTTTATGAAAAAACAAAGAGATTCATGTTTGTAAAATGCAGTTTTTATGGTCTTAATAAAATATTCAGATAAGTAAAAATATCTAGAAAGCCCCAAACCCAATTATTAGCTCTTAAAGTAAGTTAAAAAAACAGAAAATAAAACAATATGATCACTGGCCTCAATATTTAAAAATCTAAATGTGAATCAAATCAAAACGGAGCTAGTACTGTTTTCAAGGAAGTACAAGGTTCCTCAATTCAACTTACCGAAATTGGACGGAATCTCTATTGACTCAAGCCAGAGTATCAAATATTTGGGGCTGATCCTTGACTCGAAGCTCTACTGTGGAGCGACAATAAAGCAGCCTTTCGGTGCACTTTACTGCTACAAAATAGCTGTAGGCGCGAGTTGGGATTTGCTGGCTCGTACTGTGGGTTAATTTTATGCCTCAGTGGTTGAATCAATTCTATTGTTTGTGTTGGCGTTCTGACAACAGCTAGTCTTATGCCGCGATTACACATAGGACGAGCGATTCGTGAGGGCATCCGGGAAAACAATCGACAAGACGTTTAACAAGACATAGGGTGAATATGGCTTATCCAGTGGCGGCTCGTCAGGGTGGGCCCGGCCCGTCTGGCCCACCCTTACGAGCCGCCACTGGGCCCACCCTTACGAGCCGCCACTGGGCCCACTCGACACAAAAACACTATTATAAGGTATACGCGGATACCACCAAGAAATATCTACTTTACTTTAACTCAGTGGCGGCTCGCCTGGGTATATCCAGGCGGGCCGGGCCCACCCTGATATTCCCACATTGCTGCCTAACCCGCAAACCCGGTTGTTAGCAAACCATGATTCTTGAATTAAGATTAGTTAGACAAGCAGAAAAACAGGACAGCTGATGCTACTTTGAAATGATGCAGGTTCACTATTTTTGATTATGAACCAAGAAATATCTACTTTACTTTAACTCAGTGGCGGCTCGTCAGGGTGGGCCAGGCGGGCCGGGCCCACCCTGACGAGCCGCCACTGGGCTTATCTTACCTACCTACACGATATGCATATACTTAAACTTCGCACCCTTCTACCTGGTGTGAAATTGAAGTGGCAATATCATGCAGGTAGGTAACATTTTTTCTGTTCTAAAATTTGTTTACAAATATTCGAACAGTGTACCGTTCACCCATCCGTACGCATGCATCTTGTCTGATGCCTCCTTTACACATATGGCGAACGTTTCGTCGAGGAATTTAGCAAACTATCACCCTCCATGTTTTCGCATGTAAAAAAACAGGCGAGAATAGACAAGGTGACACACTCGGCTCCCCAACAATTGCCATGTGTGTAAACGCGGCATGATATGATGCATCTTGCCCATGATTTCATGGGCAAACCAAATAGTTCTGTAAACATCATCGGAGCCAGTACCAGACCTTTTTTCAAATCCCTTTGACTCGGTACGTAAAACCTGAAATCATTTCGAGCCGCTTCAAGGTAGGACGAGACGGTCATAAGCACTAAGCACCGCCATAAAACGCTCATTATCCCTTCATAGAATAGGCAAGAGCCAATGAAGAAGCCATTCACACACTCGTGCTTGCCATGAAAAAAAAACAGCCGAGAATAGACGAGGAGACCATTTACACTCTCACCTCAGCAACGTTTGCTATGTTTCGAAGAGAGTATAGTTGCGCCATTAGGGAAATATCGAGACATTCGACTGTACACTTGAATTGCGTAGCTGTACATAGGAAGATTCAGAGCAACTGTGAGACCAATGAACTGGCGAGAGTTGGTATTTCGCTACCGGAGGTCTCATACTCCTCCATAAGAATACCGATGCCATCGTTCAGGACGAAGAAGAATCCGTCCTCTCTCTCATGTGCCAGTGACTGTGGAGGAGAAGAGTGACGAAACTCGGTGCATCATTCCTCTCAAATCTGACTGACCTGGTTGACCTAAAGGTTATTGTGTGGTTTATCCAAGGAAGCAGATGGTTCCCTGACTTAAGGTCCTTTATGTGGTATCACAACGGGCCGCTTTTGCGCCTAGGTTCATCTTTCGACAGGTCTCTATCGATCGATAACCACTTCAACCAACCTAACTACCTACGACTACCCCAAACGATTGTTATACCCCATCGCTTACAATATCCAAATAAAAAATGCTGCGTGGGTTCCGGCATATCAAGTAGAAGCTGGAATTTTTCTAGACTCCACAAACTTTTCTACACTATTGAAAATTTATTCAACTTACTTACATGCATAGCTAACATTATTTTCAGCATTTATTTACCTGAAAGAAAAAGAAAAGAAACATTAAAAAACATGTCAAACAAAACCATCTATTTATATTTAATAATTCTTTAGATGATTGAACTTTCAATTCGTCTAGCCATCAACTTTTCAAACTCAATAAATACTCTCTACCGAGTACTTTTTGACACCCACATCCAACATACAAATAATACATTGTGAAGCCATGTACCTCCATTTCTCCTACGTACGGTGAAAGTTAAATTCCCATAAAACATGAATGTGTGTATTTGTGTTTGTATGAAAGAACCGAACCGCAAATAAAAGTAAATTATCTATAGCTGAATGTGCACCAAGTTAATTGACATCTCCGTAATGGTAACGTCTCCGATAACAAGATGACGATCTTTCCTTTTCATGCTGATGTTAAGCTTAACGTGCTTTAGTCAGACGTTGTTGTCTGCCCTGTCAGTCTTTCACTCTTGTGATTCATTGTCCAACCGTTTTCACTGAAGCAACGTCAAGATAGTAGGAAAAATTAGCTTCAGCATTGATTTGAGTAACAGTGAGCTGATACAGTAGATGGCTGATAAAATTATAATACGTACTTTATTTAATAATACATCCTTTTTGGGGTATTGAAATGGAAATACACAGAATTGTACTGAAATCAGAAACTTTGAAATATCTTTTTATAACAAAAAATCAAAATAAGACTATCAAACTATATAAGAAGACCGAATCTTAGTATGCATCACTGTACTTTGCTTTCTGATCCATACCAAGTCCGGGCAAAGCAGGCATCGTTGCAGACGCAATAACAATGAAAATACCGCAAATTGCATTTAATGACGAAAATCTTATTAGCTTTTTAAGACAAATCATTAATTTAAATTTATCGTTTTATGAATCATCTATCTACTGGCTGTGGACGAACACGAACGAGATGTTGAGGCTCGAAAAGTTTATCTGATTGCCGATGGCGTATTATTTGAGTTTCTCAATAACGAGGAGACTTTGCAGTAAAAAGCGACGTAGATGAAAAACTGAACTTTTATATCGTTTTATCGATAATTTAAATAGGGTTACCAAAATTTATGATTTTTCATGGATTTTTATTTCATTGAATATCAATTGATTTTTTTCTTTTATCCTAAAAAAACCAAAAGGAACCTAAAAAAAATTTCTGACAAGAATTTATTTGTCCTGTCGAAGCACTATAGTTGCAGTATCAAGGCTTTTTCGAGTCCGCGAATAATAGTGACCATGAAAATACTTAAATTAAGACTGACTGCGACGCGTTTCCATTTCGAAAGATATGCTATTGTCGAAGAAAAAAGTTCGATAAAATATCCGAAATCGATACTTTCGCAATCTACTGAAATATTACAAAAATTCTGGTAATCCGATTTTCTTTCAAATAAATAAAATCGACAACACTACTTTCTTTCATCACACTATGCAATTATTTTCTCCAAGAAAATGTATCTGCTAGCCAATGGAGTCATCTATGCATGCACCCATAGTTATACAAACTTGGTCCAACTATTCAATATCGGAATCTGCAACTTATGGCCTTAGAAAGTTTTGTGGCTTCAACTGAACTGAACTTCTGTCGAAGTCATTAAGTTAAAGTTTTGAAGGATTGACGTCGGAGAGGTCGGTCGATTGCTTCGTTGCGTTTTTCCTTTCGAGATACGAGTAGCAGTGTAAAAGGTTGGTTAAAGTTCATTGCGACGAGTTCAGTGCCTAATACCCTGGTGGGCCAAATGAAAATCCATCAGCAGTCATAAAATAATGTCTATGAACTTAAAATTTATGCTCAGGACAAAACTTAGTCGTGTGGGATAATGGGTGTTCAAGAGAGGAGGCGGGAGAGAGAGAGCCAGAGGGACTGAATGATGCCGAAAGAATTCGCAAAGACTAGAATTTAAGAGAATTCAGAAAACTGATGGTATTTTTGCTATGAAGACTATGTTTATTTATTTATTCACCAAACAAGGCAACATAACAACAAGAAAAACATAATATAAATCTTAAATACAATTAATCATAAATATATAATACAAATTGTCCGTAAAAAAGATACAATACATCACAAATTTTGTAGCAGTTATTCTACATTATTTTAATTAAATTTAGGCTAGTAACGATGGAAGTTAAGCGGATTCGGATGTGGAAAGGGCTTTGGACAAGTTATTTTTGAAGTTTGATTTAGTAATCCCCGAAGAGTAGTGGCTGCTTATAGAATTGAATATCCTACAGCACCTATTAATGGGCTCATTATATGTATAGGTAGTGTGATGACTGAATTCATTGAGCAGATTTGCATATCTGGTGCGTCTTGGTCGGTTATTGAAAGTAATTTTAATAGAGAGATCTTCAATGATTACCGCTAATAATATCAAATGTAAGGCAAGCGCTGAGCAGAGTTCTTCTAGAAGAAAGAGACATTAAATTTAATAGACTCAGTCTGAATTTGTAAGATGGCAGATGTTGAAAATCTCGTGGGTCATAGAGATTTCTCAAAGCGAAAAGTACAAATTGTTTCTGAACAGACTCAACTCTATCGCTATGTAGCTCGAAAGCAGGGTTCCATATAATGCAAGCATATTCTAATAAAGGACGCACTAGGGTGGTATATAATGATTTGGTAACCCATATATTTTTAAACTCTTTAGCGCGTCTCTTTATGAATCCAAGCTGTTTATTAGCCCTGGCAAGGATTTTGTCATAGTGCAAATTGAAGCGCATCTTGTTATCCAATACTACGCCAAGGTCTATCATATGATATTATATCATTTCAATTTGAAGTCGTTAAGGTAGTAGGAATACATCGTGGTTGCATGCCTACGAGAAAAACTTATCACATGGCACTTATTGATGTTAAGATTGAGATTATTCACATCGCACCACTGTTCGAGGGATTGAAGCTTGGATTGTAGAAAAGTTGCATCAGACTGCGAGTTTATGATGTGATAGATTTTTAAGTCGTCTGCATAGAAGAGATGCGGTATACCAAGCAGTATCTCAGACATATCAGAAATGAAGATGTTAAAAAGCAGGGGGCCTAAATGACTGCCTTGTGGTACTCCAGAAGATGCCAAAACTTTTTTGGATAAGTGGCCTTGAAATTTTACGAATTGGGTTCGATCGCAGAGGTAAGACTGGAGCCAGTTAAGAAGAGAACCGGAAATACCAAAGTTGCGAAGTTTTTGAACCAGAGGTTGATGGTCAACTCGGTCGAAAGCCTTACTAAAGTCCGTATAGACCGCGTCAATTTGGTTCCCGTTTTCCATTTCGCAGAGCACAGTAGAAACTAGTATCATGAGGTTGGTGGAAGTCGATCCACCCCTACGAAATCCATGTTGTTCCTCATTAAGAAGGGGGTCGATAATGCGAGTAAGATTATCACAAACTAACTTCTCGAAGAGTTTGGGGATAACAGATAAGATAGCAATTCCTCGATAGTTATCGACAGATCGTTTATCACCACTTTTGAAAATAGGTGTGAGGTATGAGGATTTCCAGAAAGACGGGAAGACACCAAGAGACAGGGATTTATTGAAAACCATGTGCAAAGGGGTGATTAATTGGTCTGCACATTGGAACACGAAGAAAGGAGATACTAGGTCCGGGCCAGGTCCTTTGCCAATCTTTAGTTGCAGAATAGCATCAGTCATAGCCTGCCGTGTAAGGACAAATCCTTCGATAAGAGATCTGGCAGCGTGTCTAGTAGTGAAAGTAGGGATCTTCGGAGAGCAGTAAGTGTTTTGAAAATGGTAATAAGAATAAGCTACAAATGACTTGTGGACAAGACGAAACCGTGTTACCACGAAACATAGAACAAGGATATCCAGTGGTTTTACGTTTTAAATTGACGAAATCAAAGAACTTTTTCGGGTCAGTGAGAATTTTTTCCCCCATTGAATTAACATAGAGCTCATACGCCTCGCGAGATTTGATGGAAAATTCTTTGGATAGCTCATCATATAATCTTATTTGACCCTCCTGAAGAGAGCCTCCATTTTTGATTGCTTTATATAATTTGCTTGTATGGTT
Source organism: Nemotelus pantherinus (assembly GCA_963978885.1). NCBI lineage: Eukaryota > Metazoa > Arthropoda > Insecta > Diptera > Stratiomyidae > Nemotelus > Nemotelus pantherinus. The sequence continues at coordinate 22,131,581 of OZ022265.1, forward strand.
TCTGAGCCGCCTTAAATAATTGTCAAGCCAAGGTTCGGAGAGTTTTTTCTTCTTCTTCAGCTTTGGTACAAATTTGTGGATGGCGTTAAAGATTATTTCGTAAAAGGAAGACAACATTTCGTCTAAATCTGATGCCGATAGAGCACTTGTCCAGTCAATTGTGTCCAAATAGTTTTTAATGCTTAAGTAGTCAGCATTTAGAAAATCAAATACAATTTCATTATTGTATGACTGGGCGAAAGAAATATCTGTAGTGGATAGCTCAACTGTAAAAGCAGAGTGATGCAGAGTGTTAGAGAAAAGATTCTCGGCGTCAATAGTTGGACTAACCACCACTTCGTCATAAACATCTGAGAAGATAAGGTCTAACCAATTGCCATTTTGGTTAGGGATAGGGATAATGTGTTGTAAATCATTGCCATAAAACGTACTTATGAGGTTAAAGTCAATTGAATCACTAAGGTTAATTGGAATTGCAGTATAAGAAGATTTTGGGAACATGCGGAGAAAGTAAGAAAATACAGTTTGAGTCAATCGTAAATATTTCACCTAATAAAATACAGGGTGGAGCGCCACAAACAGATGGATTTGAGAGTGGGGGCATTCCTCTTGTAGCATACTTGGGTGGTGGGGAGTGGGCGTGGCGAGTGGGGAGGATGGGAGATTTGTGTTGTAAAGTCCCCACTCAGTCGCCAGCATGGAGTGGTCTGTGCAACAGCGTACGTTTTGTGTAAAAGCCTATTTTGAAAAAGCCCATTCAATCGTCCGCGTACAGCGTGCCTTTCGTTTGAGGTTCGATATTGGCCCCCGCGGCCGTGTTCCCCATCGAAATCGAATTGTTAAAGTGTGACAAACCCCAGGGGGCTCCACCAGAGACCTCTGCACTGCGACAGGCTTACAGTATGGTGTGCCCTTTCAAGAAATGGGATCATTGGCCCTTATTTTTTTGAAGAAGACAATTCAGCTCGTGACATGACCATGATCCAGGATTTTTTCTTGCCTCAATTGGATGACTTTGAACTGGAAGACGTCTGGTTTCAGCAGGATGGAGCCACAGTTCACACAGCTAGGATTATCATGGACTTTTTGAGTGCAAGGTTCCCCGGACGCTTCATCTCTTTAAGAGGAGATTTTAGCTGACCAGCGCGCTCTCCTGATTTGGCCCCTTGCAATTTTTTCCTGTGGGGATACCTCAAATCTAAAGTTTACAATGACCGCCCTAGGACTCTGGAAACCCTCAAGAGCAATATCCGGACCAATATCGCAGAAATTCCTGTCAGAATGCTTCAAAGAGTGCACGAAAACTTCAGAAAAATTCTGTTACAGTGTTTACGGGGGAAAGGAGCGCATTTGAGTGATACACTATTTAAAACTTTGTAAATTTAAATTTCCTTTGTTATAACATAGAGGAAAAATAAAAAACCTGAAAAATGTTCAGTAGTTTGTGATTTATTCAACTATGCAATCCATCTGTCTGTAGCGCTCCATCCAGTATTTAAGGAATTACGTTAGTATACATCGTATTTAGATGATTAACACGTTGACTGCCACGGATTTTTTCAACGATTCCGGTCTAATAAGCCAATTTGATTTAATCTTGTGATATTTTCTAAAACTCTAATAATAGTGCATAGCAATAATCAAGAAGCCTAAAAATGTTTTTTTCAACTCAACTTTTCCTTTACGAACATACATTGTATAATTGTATTTTCTGTTCATTTAAATCAAACTTGGTTTTTAATTTTCTTTCCTGAGGCCATATGTTCATATTTACACTGTTATGCTACGAGTTTCCTCATAGCTGTACAAATATGGCAAGTAATGAATGGACGAGATAACTCGTAATAGGCGTCCTGGACAAATCAATAGCTTACGAGATGTATCGTGGATAGCAGTCAACGTGTTAACTTATTTTTGGGAGGTAAATGACATATTTTTTAGCAGCTCCAAATTTTCGATAGAGTCAGTTAGAGGACCTCAGTGGAGGCAGGATATTTCAGCTGATGACAATGAGGAAGTCAGCGAATGTGGACGATCCCGTGGTGAGGAAACATTATACATGAGAAAAAGACCTGATTGAAAATTTTATTAGATTCAGCGGAAGCAATTGCCAAGGAACTTCAGCCAAAGAATTTCTTGAAGTAATTATTTAAAACGCATCTAAAGAGCTTGCAAAGAAAAATGTCAAGTATAAGGATCAGCACCGATGGGAATGAAGAAAAAAAGAGAAAAGCGAGGCACATCCAATATGTAAGCCACGATAGAAAACGAATGTAAGCCAAATACTTCTATCTGGAACAAATGAACTTCGAGGCAAGCTTCTGACTAAGAGTTGTAAACCTAAAGAACAGAAATAATCATAGAAGACCAGCACTCTAGAAATTGAAAAAGGCACTTCGAATGGATTACTTAAATTGATTTCCCTTATGTGTCTCCTAAATGCCTAGCATTGTCATAAAAAAAATGCTCAGATTCAACCAATGAATGAATGCTCCTGGTAATTGATAATAAAGCTTTTTTTACCTCCTTGCTTCCTATCCCTCCATCACTCAATCGAAGTGCACGAGCCGTGTGCATCAAGTTCCTGCAACATAGGATGGGCGACTGATAAGTTCGCGGCCTAAGATACTTAGCGATGACGCATTTACTGATAAAACTAATTGTGTGATTGAATTCCTTGTTAAAAAATCCAATATGAGTTTCTTCCGAGTTTTCAAAGGACGACAAATGAAAAGGTACTGGTTGGGCCAATGAGTTGTGACCTCTGTTCTAATTATGAATTATTACCCTTTTTTCCAGCGAATTTTGACTCCTGAAGATTAAAAAAATTAAGCGAATCTAGTCTCAAAAGACGCGTCCAGCACTGATATTTTTTGAGGCTATTTTTCAGAAAGCAACAGAAAACAATATAATTTATACACCCACGGTGGATCTAAAGAAGTTTCTACATAATGTTAAATCCAAATTCATTCAGATTGTAATTTTGGAACTTTGCTTTCAATTTTGGAACTTTTCAATAATACCTTGGTTTTTATATGTTTGAACTTGAAGAACCATGTACAGTTACTACTCAGCTATCCAGTTTAGTCAGTCTTAAAGATAGTAATTGAGTTCGTGAACTCGTTTGAGGTCACCTGATTCAATCAATTAACGATGCACGTCTCATTCTCATACAAAAAGAGAAAAGTTTAGGCAAAAATTATTTCTACAGGCGAAAAAAAAACAGAAAGTTAAGGCCCAAAAGCAAAGCTGCCTGTGCTGATGCGGGTTTTAAAAAAAAAATCTCCAACAAATTGTTCCCCAAAGCCAACCAGATGATTTTGAATTAAGCTGATTCTTTTTTTCGAGCTTTTCTAGCTCCTTGCTGAAGATGAGAAAGTGCCTATTAGAAACAACGTGGATAGACTCCTTAATAAAAAAAAACCTAGAAAGCTGAAGAACAGAACTAAGAATGCTGAAAGAGTTGGTCACTATACCGATATATTTTCTAGAAGCAGACAAGGGTAACGCTGTGATCAAAATGGAAAAAAGATTATTTGATCGACTTGTCATGGACAAACTTAATAACGGAGATTACTATGAGTTAAAGAAAGATCCATTACCGGATTCAATTTAACAAATGAAGAAGTCATTGAAAAAGTTTAAGGGAATGATTCTAGAAATTAATAAAATGAGGATCCTGAACTCAGCGCTCCCTGGAATTCAATGTCTTTCGAAAAATGGGGTCAGGGAAGTAGTCCTGCCGGAAATGCACAAGAATTGGTAAATGGATAGTGGAGTGATAAAAAGGTCTATAAAAAATGAGTAATATGCTGCCTTAATAACCATAAAGGTTCTATCCACATTTTTGTCATTTTTGAGTTAGCACCCAGGGGCGTGCTCTTCATATAGGCACAAAAGCACTGCCTACCCTGCTTTTTTGCTTTTCTGTTTCGATATATTTATTTTACTAATATATCTATCTACAATCCAATTCTAAAATTTTGGTTCAAAATTGAAAAATGAATTGAAAATAATTACGTGTATCTGGCAACTACCTATATTTCATGCTCCAATTTCCTCATTTTCGTTTTCGCAAGCATAGTCCAGCAAAATAAGAACAAAAAATACCCAAATACGAGCGTTCGAAGGCATGCAGCCTCACTGCCTTTACCTTACGCACACCTTCACATGAATTTCGTATCGATACACTACGCCCAACTGCTCTCAGCTACAACAGTATGTGTAAGATGTAGTACTATTTTATATGAGCCAAAGGCATGCCTGCCTTCATGAATTTCAGGAGAAATGATCCCATCGCTGCATGACATCAACGCTCGCTGTGCAAGGGGAAGTAATTTGCAGCTATGCAGCACAAGTGCACGACGGTGCTGACAAGTGAACAGCCACACTGCACAGGCAAAGTTTTCATTATGCGAGGGAGTTGCCAGCAGAAATACTTGCATAATATAAATCTATTTTTGATATAAAATGTAAGTGTTAGCTTTGTATATTAGTCAAGTGTTAGTATTATTTTTGTACATAGTCTCAGATAGGAAATTTTAAAAATTATAGTTTCCTTGATTATAAATAAAAAAGTCGCCCATTTTTTCTCGAGATTTAAAATTTCGATAGGAAAATTCTACTTTAAGTACCAAAATTTGGGCAATGTTTGCCAATTTTTTAAAATGACAGCCATACTTTTAAAGTTTTGAGTAACATTGCTGTCTCATTAGTTCTTGAGTAGAGCGTATTTGCACTACGTGACAACGGTTATAATATAATAAAAGTTATTATACATTGAGAAAATTAAATCAACAAATAAATGAAGTGTACTAATACTCAGAGTTTTCAGCATCAGTGTGTCGTTTGTGTGAAAGCGTATGCGCATCAAAGTTGATGGAGTTTAGGCTCTTAATCCTTTCATTCGGAAACAAATATCGAATTGTCTCAGCAGGCCAAATGACGCCAGAGTTAGATTTAACTAAAAAAAGGGAACGCTATTCATCAGTTTAATCACAAACACACTAACCGTTTTTTTTTTGTTTACCGTGTATTATATTCGCCAGCACAAAAAATATGTGGAATGACACTGAATATGTAGATTTCTCAAAGACCGATAGACACTGAAGCAGACAGCAGATTATCCTCGAAATGTAAATATCGGGCAAAAAAATAAAATACATGGAAAATCGGTGTAGCTGCGGTACAGGCTAAGTAATACAATTAGTGCATAATAAATAAACGTTGGGCCGGAAAAATATAAAAAAAATAACACCAAAAGAAGCAGCAGGCAAAAATAGTGAAATTTTCTTTGTTAATTGAACTTTAAGTTCGACTAAGAATAACTAAGAATAACATAAATACAAATATTTAAAATTTAAAAAAACATTTTCAATAAAAAATATTTTGAATTAAATTCTAATTTTTCGTTTGACTGTTATGTTTACTTTTAAGAGTATGTGACTGCCTGCCCGGTGCAAATTGTTTATGCACGCCACTGTTAGCACCGTATTCGAAAACTACATACTCCATTGCATCATTCTACAAAATTTGTAAAACCTGTCTTTTGTGGAAGTATGTTAATATCAATATTGAAAAATGCACTCCCCATATGCTCCCGTACAAATAGGACCTTTATGCTTAGGATAGGACCTTTATGCTTAGTAGGGCACTGTCTCTCAAGAGCCGAGAAGATGTGATATAGCATCTTGGAAAAGTGACAAGTTTAATGTCAAGGCTGTGTCTTCGGGTGTACCAGTAAATCAAGCACCGGTATTTCGAACACTGGCTGTTAGAGAAAGGTTATTGACCTTTCTCTAACAGCCAATGTTTCGAGTTTAAGAAAAAGGTTGAAGATTACGTGAAAATAGCCTCGATTTGCACGAGTGAAAAGTATTTGTCTTTCAGTGGATGTTCTACTAAAGAAAAGGAAATATTTCTGTTTAGTAATATGAGCGAGATGCATCACAATTTCATATCCGAACGGCTCATCATAGATTCAAATGTCTCGCCATACCGCATATTAAATTTTTGACTACTTTTGCTGTCTCCATTCTTGCCTGTGCTTAAAAATATGAAAAACATCGAAATGCATTGGAATGGATGCATGTATGTAGCTCGATGAATCGAGTGGCACCGCCCATCAAGATCGAAGTATAATCGGCAGATTATATTCTTATTTTAATTATTTTATATTTTATATTCTTATTGTAAAATCGGCAGATTATATTCTTATTCGGGACAGAAAAATGTTTATTGCGGGTATTCAGCTAGTAAACTATAAGATATATCAATGAGTCGTTTCACTAAAGTGAATTTGGTCTAGTAAAACGCATCACTATACTGAACTGTTTTGCACAAATCTACAACATAGTGTGTTTGAAAGTACAGTGTTTATGATGCTAGTATGCAAGATAATGACAATGATTACGAATTTATCAACTTGGCTACTTTTTAAGCGTTGCCTGTCGTGGATTAACTATCTGATCGAGTAAGATCTATAAATAATTATTATTCTTGCATGTTCCTCTTTTCTGCAGACAAACTGATAGATTTCACTTTATACTTAATCAACTTCATGAAAAGCTATATTCAATGCAACTCTCAAACATTACTAAAACTTTGCATCAATGTCTCTTACTACCGTTCCACGTTTGTGTCAAAGAACTTTTGATGGACTATCTGATACACTTTGATTGGTAAAACCGACAGTCTATCCGGATCTATTGATTTTTATGCTGGCGACAATACGATTAGTGTCTTTACTACTCGAGTCTAACATGCACCAAACCCGAACCTTCAATTAACACACACACACTGTATAAATCCAATGTGTTCGCTTCAATTAAATCCCCATAAACATGTCAGACGACATACAAGTAATTCGATCCATACAATCAGGGTCCTTAGTGCTTAGCATTACAATGTATATCTTTAGATTTAATACACCAAACACCATTTGAAATGGTCGCACAGTGTATCTGGTAAGTGCAATGCTTTTTGATCTCTAATCAACTTCGCTGTATTTGTCGCTGTTGCCGCTACCATGTTCTCTGCACCGCCAATCTCTTCAATACGGTTTGTTGCATGCCGTCTAATCTCGCGTGTAAAAGTCCTAGTTGCAAGCTAGTGACTTTGCCGCCGCAAAATCGTCTAATTAAGTGATTTACATGCCAGCGATTAAATTGATGTCGCCATGCCGAAACCAACATATTGTGTTGGCTTTTCTCCTTACGCTATTCTGCGGCCTTTTCCGTTTTCTCTCAGTCCGCTAAGTCTGCTTTTGGCCAAAGTGTACTACGTGGTGATTTTTCCTTGCAAAACTGCAATAGGTGACTGAATTGTTTCTTTTCTTTGATGATGGAAAACAAGTATTGCAGCAGCACCGGCGACTTTTAATGACTGAAAATCACTGTTCGTCCATTTTGCAGTGGCATTAAATGAAGGAGTGTATGTTTTAATGAAGGGTTGACTTTTGACAAGTAGTCGTCGCTTTTCGCTATGATGACTAACGACGTGAAACAGTTTAACCGAATTGACTGCAGGACAAATGCTATGTGTCATGCTGGTGAATAGTATAAAAAAAAACAGGACGAATGACACTATTATTATGAATAAGCGAGTTAAATGAGTTTTTTATGCTAATTGGAGGTAAATACACTTTGTTTTCAGTCTGAAGGCAAATTCTGAGACTGCAACACCCTTTAAGTGTTCGAAGAAAGCAATTGTATGGGCGGAGGGAAAGGGTATTTGAAGAAAATCCTAGTGGCAAACAGGGAAGTGAACTTGTCTAGACTCACGATTTTTTTCATTCTAAGCATTTTTTATAGCTTTTTTTTTTTTTTAAATAGAGCGTGTTTGACAGACGGTTGAATGACCTTTTTAAATTCGTTTTAACATTTACTTTCACCACCTACCTCTGCTGCGTCTTAAAATTAGAAGCGGTGGTGTTCCGAAAAAATTATAAAAGGAAAAAGAAAATAATAGAGGCGAAACAACAATTAAGAATGAAGAAGGGTCACGAGAGAAGGAGCACGAAAGAAAAAAGGCGCAAGAAGGAAGACAAAAGGAGAAAACCGCAAGAAGGAAGGCGAAAGGAGAAGGGCACAAGAAGGAAGACAAAAGAAGGAAGACAAAAGAAGGAAGACGAAAGAAGGAAGACGAAAGAAGGAAGACGGAAGAAGGAAGACGAAAGAAGGAAGACGAAAGAAGGAAGACGAAAGAAGGAAGATGAAAGAAGGAGCACGAAAGAAGAAAGGCGCAAGAAGGAAGACGAAAGAATATACACAAAAGAAAGAAGACGAAAGAATGAAGAAGAAAGAAGGAAGACGGAAAAAGGAAGACGGAAGAAGGAAGACGAAAAAAGGAAGACGAAAGAAGGAAGACGAAAGAAGGAAGACGAACGAAGGAAGACGAACGAAGGAAGACGAAAGAAGGAAGACGAAAGAAGGAAGACGAAAGAAGGAAGACGAAAGAAGGAAGACGAAAGAAGGAAGACGGAAAAAGGAAGACGAAAAAAGGAAGACGAAAGAAGGAAGACGAAAGAAGGAAGACGAACGAAGGAAGACGAACGAAGGAAGACGAAAGAAGGAAGACGAAAGAAGGAAGACGAAAGAAGGAAGACGAAAGAAGGAAGACGAAAGAAGGAAGACGAAAGAAGGAAGACGAAAGAAGGAAGACGAAAGAAGGAAGACGAAAGAAGGAAGACGAAAGAAGGAAGACGAAAGAAGGAAGACGAAAGAAGGAAGACGAAAGAAGGAAGACTAAAGAAGGAAGACGAAAGAAGAAAGCAAAAAGAAAAAACAGAAAAAATATGGAGGACAAAAAATACTAAAGGATATAAGAAGCAAGCATATGGATAGCGGAATACGGAAGAAGAAAGAATAGAGAAAAAGAAAAAGAAATAGGAGAGCATAAGGTTTTTAAATGTAAATGCTCATAAGGCAAGCTTGGCAATACTAAAGATGTTAGTCTGTAATTTTTTGGAAAAGGAAATTTAAAGTTTTGATAATCTTTAATCCGGACAAGGGTAACAATTGTTTTGGAAGTGTAGAGGGTTGGTCATTAGTTTCCAGTCGAATTTCAGTCCGATTTATAGTTGATGTACTAGATTTTTTTTAATTTCATATAAGAAGATAAATTTCACTGTCGGTACGGAAAACAAAGAGAGCGAAAGAGATCAAGCTAGAATTGAAATTCAAAACGAATCAATATAAAAGAAGATACAAACAAAAGAAGAAAGAATAGGAATATACGAAGAAATAATCGAAAATAAGAAGTAATTTTTTCTATCCTTATTCCGTTCAAAGAGAGTTTTTTTTTGGAAAAAGATAACTTTATGATTTAAAAGTAAAAATCATAGTCATATTAGCTTCTTCGATCAGAACTAAAAGATGACAACCAACATACCACATTCTGAGGTTTGCGTCATTTGGATCACTTGCTAAGTCTGTATCACTAGCCTTGTATATAACCAGGACCGACTTAGAGTGACTTGGCTTAGAACGGCTTGAAATGAAACTTCAAAGTAGGTTTTTGGTGTGACTGGATTAAAGTGGATTAACCGAATAAAATGCAGCTAGTTCTACTAAAGTGACATATATCGCATCGTAACGTCACATATACGAATAGAACTCAAGAGAGCTTCTAATTTTTCAATCCTCAATCGCTCGATCCGCGTTTTATAACGCCCAAGTCGATCCAATCCAGTAAAATTTTGTGATCGGATTGACTTAACTCAAATCAATCCACTGCGCGTAAACAACGTGGTTTGACAAATCCTAAGCCGGTTTGAAACCACGTTATAAACGAGGCTACTCTGGCACGCGGTCTAGTTCGAATCGGGCTTTGGACGATGAATCATGATTTTACATTGGGGCTCTGAGTTTACATAGCTGTTATTCGATACGAGTATTTGAAATGTCAGCGGAATCTTTATGGGATAATAATATCTAAGAATGCTATACTGGATCCAGAAAAATGTACTTTTGGCTATGGTGGAATTACCTTGATCACTGCGTTCGATGGAGGGATCTACATAGATTTTACATGAAGTTCACAGAACGTGTGCCCTTACGAAATACAAATGTGTTCCTCTACAAAAATCTTCTCTTTTAGCATAAATTCAAATCACTTGGTCCGGATCAGCTAGAGAGAGCCGAGGGACACTTTTATGGTATGATGAATTGACGAGGTAAATGCTGCCTTGCGTATTCTTTATGGCTGGTTAAAAGAAAATAGCATTTTCTTATTGGATAGTAAACAAGCTTTTAATGATAAGGAAACAGCTTATTGGGTATTGGAAAAAGCATTTGATGATTGGAGGGAGGTGTACAAGATAATAACTATAAATTGCAGTACTCGTAATAATCGTTAGCAGTTGACTCTACTATATGGCCTATTCCTGATTCGACCAAAGCTTTAGGCAGCACATTTTTGTACACACTTCGCGAAGTTGCATGCAAGCCATTCCTGAAATGGATTAAGAAAAATCTTACCATTTCTTTTTTACCCTGTGGATTTAAAAATAAATATGGATTACGATTTAACAATTTGGACAAAACTAATGTTCGTTGATTTTCCAAAACGATCAACAAGACTGCTTCAAGATTAGCGGAAATCGTGATACCGTCAAAAATATCCTCGGCGGATATTTATATTCATAATACACATGTAAGCAAGTCCATAAGACTGATGCGATTCGAACCAGCAATAAAAAAAATCAGGATCCTTTACAGATGATACTTCGGGGCATTTCATATAGCAATCAAGCACATTATGGGCCAACTTCAGATCGCTTACTAATGCAAAACATACTTTGAAGGAATTTTTTAAGAACGGAAAAAACATCGAAAAAAGTGTCATGGCTAAATTTTGGCATCTGCTTTATCTACAACAGAACGCCAAGGTTTGGGCTGAGTGTATGTTAAGTGTGAGGTGACTGATTCTGAGTGAATTCTGGGTCTACGCAAACCGAATGGTACTCCTTATCACATGAATGAAAGTTACTTTACTTTCAGGGGGAAATACTATATAGCTGGTGTTACTATGGGAAATCCTTTATCCCCACTAATGAGTGATATGTTTACGAACAAACTGGTGAAGAAACTTTATGAAAAAGGTTCGCTTCCTCGTGTCTGGTTGAGATAGGTGGACGACATTCTAGCTATCGTAAAAAAAATGTTTTGGCAGAAACTTTGGAGAAGTTGAACCAAAAACATAAGGATATCCAATTTTCAATGGAAGTCGAAACCAATGAGAAACTACCCTTCTTGGATTTAATGGTCATAAGGAAAGAAGATTCTCTTAGGTTTAATATCTACCGGAAGCCCACACACACACCCAGAGAACAACACCATCCACGTCTGATCATTGACATTCCCGAAAAATGGCGCCCTTTAACTCGATGATCCACCAGTTATTAACAGTGTCCATGGATCAGGAAAGTTTTACCTCAGAAGTTAAGTATACTAAAGATACTGTGAGAAAAAATGGATTTGACGAGAAAACAAATTGGAAACCCTGTTAAAAAGAAGAAGGACAACATGCAGCGTGATCTGGTAACGACGCTCTTTACACAGGAAAAACAAAAAACAGCCAGTAGAGTTTCAATTATTTTTACGTCAATATCCAAAAAAATTCAGGAACTTCTTGAAACTGTGTATATAATTAGCTGGTAAATACTTTAAAAGTATACCAAAGTTATTTTAAGATTAGACCGATAGACACTGAAGAAGAGAGTAGATTACATTCAAAATATCGATTCATGTCGAGTAATTAAAATAAATCTAGCTTCAAAAGGAAAAAAAAATTGGTTTAATTATATTTTTGCAAGCTAGGAAAAAAAATTGGTACACAATAAAAAAACTCGGTTGTCCTGTTTTTAAAATGAAATTTTAATGAGCATAATTGGCGATACTTAAGGTTTCTTTTTTGCACTTTTTCGGGAGAGGAAAAACTAAATTTGAAAATAATTGAAAAACATTAAGAAAGGAGAAGAGTGACTAAGGTAGCATATTCGGGTTATCATTCGGACAACTATTGATATTTATGCTAAGTGAATTGAGTGTGAATTCGGTATCTAACACTGAGTCTACATTGGCCATGAGCTCTGCCATATGCGATGACAACGAATGTCAGTTTATGGGATGTCATCTGATGCCTGGGCAATGGCATGTCATGCCATATCATTTTGAAAATATCATTCAGCAGTGAACATATGCCCGCTATCCGGTGTTATAGAGCACTGCGAAGGTTACAGGAAGCAAAATGTGAAGAAAGGCGCAAATTGAGGAAGAGGCGAACATATATTTCCATAAGCAATCTTTTTTTTGTATTCGGTTAGGGTTTGTAACACTATTTCCCTCGACATCGCCATTTTGAAAATGACCAACTGTCGGAATATGGCCATGCAAATGTCTTACCGTTTGGCTTGACATATATGGCATGCCATCAAATATGGCATGCCATGTACCGTCTACATTTTCCATTTCCATGGCAAGTCGAATGTTATGTCATCTCCCATGGCCAATGTGGACGCGGCGTTAAGGATTGGTTTGGATGGCAAAAAAGTTGTTCAAATTACATGTGGGGAAATATAGAGTGAAACTGGAGGTTGCTGAGGGGAATAATGAATTGAATGAACAAACAGTTCACAAATCTGTAGGGAAGTAATGACAGCATTGGAATACATTGAATCTGGGAAATGATGGTAGTTTTTCAGGGAAAGAATATAAGACCAGAAAGGTTTATGATGGTGTTGAAACATATAGAAAACTCAATGTTGGCGAAAAAATCGTACATGGCTTACGTAGCGATAATTTTAGCCGATGATCATAGACACGTGCATTGTATGAAGCCATTGAATGAGTTTCGACTGGGTCACCTAAACTTATTGACACTTACATCCAGAAGAAAGATGATTTCGGCCTGCTTCACATTTGACGTCATTAGAGGCGTTATCAGAGTTGAGTTCCTCAATAATAAAATGGTGTTAAATAACCCTGTAAGGAGCACCAGGTCCTCTCGTTTTCTTAAGGAATATCCACATTCCACTACTTACGCAGCTAATGAGCCGATAAATAGATGCTGCAGGATATTGAATAGCATAAGTAATCTGTATTCTCCAACGGTCTCAAAACTATCCTTCAAATCTTCCTTTTTCCAAGCCATCCGCAACCCCTTATGTTAAGCTATTTGTCTTACTTATTAATTATTTGATTTATTGAATTGTTTTTTTTTCGTATTACTTTTATATACTCGTATTAAGTTTTCGATTTTCTATTTTGCTTTGTATTGTTTATGTAACTTGTACCTAGCTTGGTCAATGAATAAAAAAAAAAAAAATCCTGAAAGTCTATACTTGGTACAGCCTTATCAAGTCTTTAGCCTTGAGAGTTGATGCCACATGGGATCGAAATCAAGGAGTATCATTCGGTTTGCGTAGACGGCTGGTAGGAGAGAATTGTAAAATTAAGCAGGAAAGAAAGTCATAAAGTTTTGAAATTCATTTATCAACAGAAGGGTCTTTGAAAAATGAGAAAGAGCTCATACTGATAAAAAGGGAGAAACTTCAAAGGAAATAGTGTTGAATGAAAGTATTGAAGAGAAAGCGATAGCCGAAACGAGGGTATTCAGCTTTTGCCTGATTTACAATTAACGAAATAGTGAAGAGATGCTAAATTTAATACGAATGAAGTTATAACAGTTGAATTCCCGCAAATACAGGGCTATAGAAGAAAAATTAAAAAAATATGTTGGATCGAGTTTTCGTCAGATTGTGGAATCCGCGCTTGAATTTTAAGCAGTAGATATTAAGTTCGCGCATACGGCTAAGATTAAATAGTAATTTTAGAACATTGAATTGATCCATTCACTGTTCACGAGACATTTATTCACAGCCACAAATTGAGTTTGTTCGGAGTTTGCGCTTCAAGATCAAATTGATTTTATTTGGTCAACGCATAAGTTTATAGGAATTATACGAAATTTTTATGAATTTCACAAGACATTATGCAGTTTTTTTTTTAAATTTTAGAATGCCGTGAAATGTCATTTAAGTACTAAATCTGCAAATAAATATGAATTCGGTAGAACTCATTTTTTCTTTACAAATATTTAATATTTTCCTGGTAGCTGCAGGGGGTTTGGGAAAAAACTGGAGTTGTTTGAAAGTTTCAACGAATGAAATTTTTGTAGATTGATGTGGAAGCATGGATATGGCATTGGGTATATTCCAAGGTACTATATCCACACAATTCCAAAACACCAGGAAGTCCATTTGCATGCTTGATTTCAATAAAAACTCCAAACTACTCCAAACGTTCGTAGTTCTAGTATATAGTTAAAGCCAGAAGGTTAAAATCGTTTTTTGTCCTACAATTAGATCATATTTTCTTACTAGTTTGTTCCCGTTAGTAACATTAAATTATAAACTGCTATATTGTCAAAGGGATTTATTTCAAAATAGAAAATCATTTCACACACTAATATAAAAACACAGAAAACACTTAATTCGAGTTAGTTCTTCAAAATAATATTGCTTCAATCAGATCTGACTTCATCGCTCCTATTAATTCCGATTTAATTATTCTAAAGGTAGAAAACAAGCGTTCCACAGATACTTGAGTCGGGGGCAATGCCGTAACGAGCAATGCTGCATTTCGGACGATTTCGGGATACTTTGTTATGGCATCTTCTACTTCCAAAGTTGAACTTCGGTCAAACTTCTCAACATCATTCAGTGCTCTATAAAAATTCAATTCGAAGGCTTCCAGTTGCGATGATTTTCCTCCTTAGTTACGTTTTCCCAAGCTTAAGTGTTGCCGCTTTGCTCGTTATTGTTCGTCAAGATATTTTTCGAATTCATCTTCATCATCATCGACTGAATTGTTTCCTACTGTGGTCTAGACATGGCTTCACTTTCCGTATGCAATCATTTCATACGAATGGCTAATTCGCATAGCACAATTTTAGCAATCGCTTGCTGATCTTCTATCAGGATAACCCGGACTGAAGGATCTACATATATAGCAGCTAAAAGGACTTCATTATCGAAGAGACAAATTTCTCTACGAAGGGAATTTTTTAATGCATTGGCCAAGTTTCCATTCATTTTTGAAAGGCGAAAGATAAGACTTTTCCATTTTTTTTTTTTTTTTGAAAAAAAAAAACCAGGTGTAAGTCATCTGTTTGAAATTCTTTCGTCATTAAATAAGGTTGATGTAGCAACTCTAGAAGTTTTTTTAGCTTCTTCCTAATGCAGTCAAAAATTGAAAAATGGTCCACCAATTTTTAGGCTTGGTGATGAATTTCAGAGTCGGAGTCGGCTGATGAAAATGAGCTTCGACTCCGCTTGACTTGACTCCGCTTTCTGATTCCGACTCCACAGCCCTGGTTATAACGGTATGCGCAGCTTGAAATTAGTCTCTTAAGGGCTGCTTACTTCACAATCTATGGTAAAGGAAATGCACGAGTCTGAAAAGTATTGTTTGCTATTTTGTCCATTTTTTGCCTACTTGAAAAAATATGATAAATCCGACTGGTACCCACAATTATTTCACTATATTTCTCTCTGAAAGCCGATTCGAAGCATCATTTGTAATTTAATGAAACACAATTTTAAAGTCTTTTCTTACACACTGCGAGAAATTATTTAATTCATCTCAGTATCCAACGTGCCTTTCATAAAATTCATCGCAAACCCGCTTCGTACCTCAGCCTCATTCAACAAATTACAACAATTCGGATCAAAGTTCATGCACAGGTGAAACATTTTTAAGTATTCCATTCCAAGCATAGTCAATTAGCATCTCCGCATGCCATGTGTTTTTTTTTCGCTTCATCTCTGCTCTATTCTTATGATGAACATACGCACGCGCTGACTTTTAATTGACCTTATGTTGTTCAGCGAAAATGAAATTAACGTGATGAAAAACAACAACAAAACTAACAAAAACTACGCGATTTGCAAAACAAAACAGTATATAGGAAACAAAAACCAAATTATATACAATCACATTCAATTCTTGATGTATCTTTGTATCTAGCTCTAAATCGTGAACACAATCTAATTTAATTCATTATTTCATCATGTGGTCCGTCGTCTTTAGATTGTTGGTATCTATTTGTTTTTGGTTTCTGTCGAATTTAAATTAGTTTCGTTTTGGAGTCGATACATATCGACGAGTTGTGCATACATATGTATGTATGTATGTATATCATATATGAATAGATTTTCATAAGATTGAAACAGACGGGATCTAGTAATTTAGTTGCCATCCATGCATCCAACGAAAATCAAAATAGATTCAACTTTTTATTTGAAAATCTAATAAAGTCGATATAGTTGGCAGTTTTTGATGATTTCATTCCATATTAATGAAATGATATTGCCACCCAAATAGAATTAACCCAAGTGATGCATAAAATTAATCAATCAAAAAAATTTATATTTTAATATATTCCGCAATCATTAGTAAAATTATCCAAACAATGAATTTCATTCAAATAAAAATATACTAAATTGAAATTAAAACAGTAAAAATGCTGACAATATAAGGGTTAATTAATTCAAATAGATTCTCCAAACTATCGACCGAACCGGCAGCGAAAAATCGAAACTCTTGACTAGAAAGAATTCCAGATAGATGCAAGCAAACTATAGAACTGAATGATAAATCACATCCAAAGGCATTTATTAGTTCGAATTAATTGGAACGATTCAGTTTTTTTTGTGGAATGAATAATATATCGCTTAATTTGAATAGAAATGAGCTAATGAGTTGAATGTTTTTCAAGGTTTATTGTGTTTGATTTCGAAAAAAAATCGAATATTGCTGTTTTCTTCATCATTTCGGAGCCATCATTAATTATAGTTACTTTGTTCCCGATATAAAAAAGTTACTTTTACTTTTCTGATCCATTGAAATGTATCGAAAAATTTAAATATATAATCCTTGATTTTTTCTGTTTTCAAATAGTTTTTTTTTTCAAATTGGAACTTACCTGAGAATTGAAATCGAAGAAATATTCGGGCCGCAACGGACACGGAAGACCGCATTTACAGGTATTAGGCGATAGAAGATAATCCTTAATTTGACTATGACTACGTAACGTTGCACCAGACGGGCTGCAATGGGAAAATTTGAAAAATAAAATAAGATTGAAATGTTATTCTGAAATTGGATTTAGGATTAGAATAAATTTTAAATATATTATCACTTAAATGCTATTAAAATGTTAAAGTACCGGTTTTGTGACTTACTTTATATTCAATGGGAATATTTGGATTTGTAAATAGATCGATTGATTTGTAGAGAAATAATTAAATAAATTGGATTCATGATAAATTTTATAGACTTGTTGCTCTTGGTTGTGAACTTGGTTGTGATTGCTACTGTACAACAACGACGATGGGCTGCTACACCTGGAAGTACCCAGATATGTGTTTTTGGTGGGTTGCCCTGATGATAGGCCGCAGTGATCATTTCCAAAGCTGCCGAGTTCGCCCAATCCACACTGAAAAAACACATAATTTATTTACGCCATAATTTATAGACTTCTGGCGCCATGTACATAGTCGATTTGGGGATTGTGATAAAATAAAGCGTCACACGCCATAGTACATGGCGAAAAGTACATAGAAGCAGGCGCTATGCTTATAGCCCTCCACGCCATGTACTACAGTCCTCCACGTCATGTAATATAGTCCTCCACGCCATTACATAGCATGGAGGTCTATAGTACATGGCGTGGAGGACTATAGGACATGGCGTGGAGAACTATAGTACATGGCGTGGAGGACTATAGTACATGGCGTGGAGGACTATAGTACATGGCGTCTGGCGATATGTTTTTTTTCAGTGCAGAGTTAATTTTCTTCAAGAAATTGTATGCACGTTATTTTTATAGTTCGACTATTCAGGTATTTCGATTATTCAGGTGGTTCGATGTATCCCGATCAAAGGTTTTACTGTATAGTCCAAATAGAGTTTTCAACAACAATATATAGTTGGAATTGTTTTTGCGGGATGATTAAAATTGAAAAAAATTTTATTAACTTGAAAATTTTTATTTGACAAAGTGGTTTCGAAAGCATGCACTGATTTCTCATCAGACACCAGCACACAGTGCATACTTGACTGGTGTGACCACTTGCAGTTGGAAATGTTGAGAAATCAGTGGTGTCTGATGAAAAATCAGTGCATGCTTTCGAAACCACTTTGTCAAATAAAAATTTTCAAGTTAATAAAAAAATTTTCAATTTTAATCATCCCGCAAAAACAATTCCAATTTGATTCTGCTTCGGAGGCTTATTCCGCAAAACGATCGAGTTTCCCGTATCAATTATTCTCTGCTTTGATAAGCTTTAGAGACGATATACGTTGTCTATGCGATTATAGACAAGAAGGGAACCGTGATCACAAATCAATAACCTTTATGAGTAAACAATATATAGTCCAAATATAGTTTTTCAAAACAATATACAACCCAAATATAGATTTTTAAAACAATATACACTCCAAATATAGTTTTTCATAAACAATATATAGCCCAACTCCAGTTTTTCAAATACATTATATAGCCCTAAATCCACCAACCCGCGAAATCAAAAATCTTCCCCCGCCAATTTAACTTTTAGACAGCACAATTGGCGGGAATTAGTCAAATCTGGCCACAGTGCTTCTGAGGGGGTTTTGTGGTAGTGAAGTGGTGAGGAATTTGAAATAGATGACCTTAAACTATTTCTTTAACATGATAGATGGACCTTTGAGCTTTGCCTTAAGTGGCTTGTGGCTCGAAATTCTAACCTTTTTGGATTTTTTTCATATACAGTATGTGTTTGTAGCTAAGCTCATCTACTTAGTTACTTTGGGTGTTTTAAAGAAAAGAGAGAGATAAAGTCGATTTGTGTCCGGAATTAAAGTGTCTTAGAAGAGAAATATGGAATTTAAGAGATGATTGGATTTTGATCAAGTAAAACAAAACAAACAAGTTCACTTGGGAACTTCAAATGTGGTGTGAGTGAAAAGCTCATTGCCTAGAGCTATTCCTAAGATGATGTTCTGATCGTTAAGATCCAGGTCTAGAATGGAGCGATTGGATGATAGGATTGGTGTGCTCTATGGCACGTTGAATAGAGTTGTTTTTTAGGTGAACCAAGTAAGAGGAAAGAGGTGCAATTTTTGATTGGTGGTATAGGTCACTATTCCTATAGTAGTGGCCATTCGCCTTAAAGTAGAGAGACGTGATGTTTCGCAGGATGCGGCGTTCAAATTTCGCCATTTTCTCAAGTACGTTAGGAGGAGCGGAGGACCAGATAGGGGCACCGTAAGTAAGTATAGGTCTAATCAGTTGTTTATAGGCGATTGTTTTTGCTCGAGTTGAGATAATGGAGTTCGGCTTGAAGATACAGCCTATGTGGTGGTATGCGCCGGCTGCCCTGCTGAGGCTTGTCTGAACGTGTTGACTACAGCTTCAGCGAGGGTCGAGCTTTATGCCAAGGTATTCAACGGTTTTCGAAGGGGTGATTGACTGCCCATTAATAACAATTTTGGAATTTTTGATGGCTTTTATTCTTCTCTTGAAATCGGTATGGGTGCCTCTGAAAAATATCAGTTCGCTTTTGTTGGCATTTATGTTTAAGCCCCATTTTGAGTAATATGCCACGAGCTGATTGGGTACCTTTGTAACACCGCTGTTACGAAGTTCGGGTTATGCTGCGAATTCCAGAAGAGGAGATCATCTGCGTAAAGATTGACAGAAACACCTATGGGAGAATTATTTGAAATTCCTGCGATATCTGCTGTGAAAATGTTGAATAAGATAGGTCCGAGAACGGAGCCTTGAGGTACACCTGAGTCGATTGGAAATTCGTCCGAAAGAGCCCCATTAAAGGTGACGAAAGCCTTTCTGCCACAAAGAAAGTTATCAACAATTTTAACTAACCATGTTGGGAAACCAAAATTGATCATTTTGTACAGGAGTCCTTCAATCCAAACGGAGTCGAAGGCCTTCTGCAGATCAATGAGACAGGCACCCAAAACCCTTTTGTTTTGGATACTTTCCTCAACGGCACTTCTTAGAACCATTAGTGCATCCACTGTGGAGTGTTTGGCTTTGAACCTGAATTGTCTACTGGGTATGATATTATTCTCTTCTATAGAGTGGTTTAGATGTATTTTAATGATCCTCTCGAGTAGTTTTCCCAAGTTTGAGAGGAGAGAAATTGGGCGGGTGTTAAGGACATCACAGGATCCTGACGCTTTTGGGATTAGAAATATTTTCGCACGCTTCCACGCAGTGGGAAAATATCCAATATTAATACAATAGTTGAATAGGACGGAGAGGTGATCAAAGAAGCAGGTAGGGAGCCTTTTCAAGATGAAATTGGAAATTTTATCTTCTCCGGAAGATTTTTTAGAGGAGAGGGTCGACACCAGGGTAACAAGGGTTTCTTTATCCACAAAGGAACTATGGCCTTGGGAATTTGTGGAAGGATTTGCTGGACTGAACCTAGAGAGGGTAAACGATTGATTTTCTTGCCGAAAGTTAGAGACAGAAGTCTTGACGACTGAAGCTAAGTTGAAATCAGAACTATGTTTCTCACCACGGTAGATGAGAGAAAAGGCAGCAGCAATAGCGTCAGCAGTGGCTCTATCATCAGGGATTGGGCTGCCATTAAAAGTGAAGTTACATTTAAGTCTCTTCCGACCTGTGATTTTATTAATTTCCTGGAACATGTCTTTACCAGGTACTATGTTTTGGAGACGTTCTTCGAATTTTCCGTTAAGATGGGATTTGGTTTTGGCCATGATTAAAATGTTTAGGTATTTAATGAGGGCAGAGGTATACTTGTATTGGTTATTTTCCGTATTTAGATGTCTGTGGTAGATTCTGGTAAGACGTCGTCTTAATGATTTCCGCCGATTATGGAGCTGAATGATATCTTGCGGTAAGTCACGGAAGGCAAAGTTTGTTGATTTTTTAGGGATAGCTAAACTATCAATGACCGAGGAGGTGATATGGTTGAGCTTTTCAAGAGCCTCGTCAATTTCTTGTGAGCAAAGATTTCGGGAGCAGTCAAGACCAAGGTTTTGAATTTGAGTTGCAACGTATGTTGCGAATCGGTCCCAGTTGATTTTATTATAGGGGATGAAATACTCGGGGTTAGAAAGTCTAGGCCACGTTTCCTTTTGATGCATAACTGGATCAACTGATGATCAGATTCAGCATCGTGGACTTGGCATTCGTAACTGCCAAATTGTGGGAGAGAGCTAACCAGACTTGGGGACACAAGGAAGAAGTCAATTATTGATGAAGATCGACGAAAGGTTGGTTCTTGCGGAAAGATGGGCTTGATAAGGCTTGGCGTCTGTGTAAGCCATTTCCCTATTGCCTCGCCGTATGGGTTGTTGGTGCTGTTGACCCATGATTGTGACCTGGCATTAAAGTCACCCCCGAGGATGACCAGCCCTAGTGAGGATGCAGTTGCCAGAATGCAGTCGAGATCCTGAATCAGCATTGAACCACTGTTATGATGATGGACATAGATACCTACGAACACTATGTGGTCATTCCCCAGTTGAAGGCTGATGCAGATAACTTCCATGGTTGTGAGTCCTGGAATCAGATGCCGTTGGGTTTTGAACTGTTCTTTTACTAAAAGTTTGGTTCCCAGTTTAGAAGAATTCGGATCCTCAGACATATCCTCTCGAATGATTTTGTACCCATCCATGGCTACACGGTGGCGGGATTTCAGCTTGGTTTCAGAAAGGAAAAGTATATCAGGATTCTCATTGTTCAGGAATTCCTGAACGAAGTTCCTTTTATAGATAGGAGCTAAGGTAGCAATATTTAAAGCTGCGAATTTAAGAGGACGCATTACCGGCTAGGCGGCCACAGTGCTTCTATCGTTGATACTCACATTTATACCTCCCCTCACACAGTCTGGCTGCGAGTTATAATTGGAGTTATCTTCTTCAACTGAAGCCATATTACATGGCTCATGGCACTATGTAATATAGCGTGTGGGGCTATAATTTCTGCGCCATGTAATTATGGCGCTGGGAGCCATATTGCATAGCTCAGGGCACTATGTACATAGCGTGTGGTACCATAAATGCTGCGCCATGTTACATAGGACCACGCGCTATGTAGATTCTGACATTATGGCACTGGGAGTCATATTGCATAGCTCAGAGTACTATATACATACCGTATGGGGCCACAAATAATGCGCTATGTTACATGGTTCTGGGCGCCATGTGGATTTTTTTCAGTTTAAGTGTTTCAGACTGCCCCAGTTCTATTCTTACGGAGTTTTTGCCCACAGGTGGTGTTCTTTGCATCTTTGGCCTACCAATAAAAGGATTGTTTTCCGTCTATATCGTTCACTTTGTCAGTAAATCAGTAGGGTACCTGGAAATGATGCTGAATCTTAAGCTAAGCTGATCTATTGGGGCTACATCCGTAAGGCATGTGACAGGGCTTTAAGAGTAGTCTGCTCGCGGAATACTTTGATAACCAACATCGGTGACCCCACACGAATCGAGACGAAGGTTACTGGTGGCGAAAGCATCACAGTTCATAAGGAATGAGCTGCAAAAGACTTTTCTAGGTAGGTGCCTGGAACGACATGAGAATTGGAATTTTAGAAAAAGTTTAAGAAAGAAAATCAGAAAGCTCTTAGCAGTGAAAATCTATCAATGAAGGTTAAGGAGATGACATTTTCATCAAGCAGTATGACAAAAGTGACCAAAAGTGGATTGAAGAGTTAGTACAGGATCAAATTTCTGGCCCTACGGTTTTTATAACAAAAGTAATATATTCCACGATGCTGAAAAAATAATTCAAATCAATGGAAGATGTCAGCGATACTCAATAGCATCAAATAAGACTAAGCTGTTAGTCTAATCAATATAAATATTATCAGTAACCGTTTTAAGAGTTTTACGTTTTTAAAATAGATACATGTGTTACCACAGGGAGGTGATTAGTCGCAGAGGAGCCCGTCAGTTTCAAAACCAGACTATCTAAGTCATGCATCATAACGTAGATGCTTGATAGATTACAGTTCTGCTATCATAACCACAAGCCCAACTAATCATCTTTTAATAACCTAAAGCAACAAATTAAAATCCAACAATAACATTTACACATATAAAACCACAATAAAGCCCATCAATTAACATCATTGCCATTAATTTCCGTTGTTAATGCTACAAACTAAATCTCTCTATCCCTTCATCATCATTCATACTTGATTGCCATCTAGATTACACAGCAAACATTACGCAACGCTGCTAGCTCGGATTGTCGAGTAGTATGACATATTAATTGAAGTGCTCTCCTCGCAATCAATCCTCACCGCATCTCCTCATCATGAAAGTGCATCGCATGAGCAACACTTGGCAAACACATCTGGTATTTTTTTCTGTCAATTCTTTAGACGATTGTCACAAACATTATTCTGAGTAATTTTCCAGTTTCAGAAAAAAAAGCACACAAAATTTAACGAATGACAAGCTAATTAGATAAATCTACGACGCAAAAGTAGACAATTGTTTTTGTATTGTTTTGATTGTGTAA
Organism: Nemotelus pantherinus; assembly: GCA_963978885.1. Classification (NCBI taxonomy): domain Eukaryota; kingdom Metazoa; phylum Arthropoda; class Insecta; order Diptera; family Stratiomyidae; genus Nemotelus; species Nemotelus pantherinus. Next base: position 22,155,152 of record OZ022265.1, read on the forward strand.
TGCCGCGTGAGCTTGCTCGGATTGAGGTTTATTTGAAATCTTAATGAGGGATGGGGTGAAGAGGTAGGTACTTAGTGAATTACATTAAGTTGAGATCGCAGATGTAATCGAAGCCAACTTGTTGTCTCTTAACAAATTGCAATAATGGAATCCATTAGTCGAGCTTTGAAATCATGATTATGTTCATCGTGAAGATTTGTATAGAGAAGACGGTGGGTTAATGGACTATTTTTTTAAGGGGGAAAATACATGTAACTGCTAGAAAAAATGGTTTTTTTTTACTACATTAAAATGTTCCAAATGCTCCAAAAATCAGTGCTGCCATTTATTTTTTTTGGGCTAATGCTAGATTCAATTTTATTTAATGCTAAATAAAGCTTTCTTATTTAATTGAAATAAACATGGTTTACTATGAAAACAATATGTATATTTATATGAGGGTTGATCAATAAGTAATGATAATTAGTTATTTCCAGTTCGCATAAAACTAAAATAAATAACTTTTATTACTACATATACTCACTAAGTCAGCATGAAAAAAACATATAAATAGGCGTCGATTTCAGGGAGCTACATTCATTTGAATACGAACAGTCGAAGAGAGAACATCAAAATGTGGAAAAACGAAATTAAAGCCGCCATTAAGTACCTCTGTTTGAAAAAACTGTCTACCAGAGGCATACACGGCGACATGATAGAAACATTAGCGGACTCTGCTCCTCCATATTCCACCATTGCAGGCTAGGCCAAGGAGTTTAAGCTGGGAAGGACATCCGCTGAAGATGAACACCGCGAAAGACGTCCATCCACATCCTTCACTGAAGATAACGTCAAAAAAGTCGAAGATGTCGTGTTGGCAGATCAAAGAGTGACCCTCAGGCATGTAGCTGAGGTCACAGGGATTTCATATGGTAGTGTTCGAAAAATCTTTGCCAACAAATTACATATGAAAAGGTCTCTGCTCGTTGGGATCCGAGAATGTTAACGGACGAGCATAAGAAGAAACGAGTCGACATTTCAAGGATGAATCTCGAAAAGTTCCAGGCAGATCATGAGAATTGTTTGTCAAATTTCGTGACCAGGGACGAGACCTGGATCCACCATTTTGATCCAGAAGCCAAAATGCAATCGATGACCTGGAAGCGACCCTCTTCATCGACGCCGAAGAAATTCAAAGTGTCAAGCCCGGCAGGAAAGGTTATGGCATCAGTTTTTTGGGACGCTGAAAAAATTATTATGGTGGAATATTTGGAAAAGGGAGCACTATATCAGGCTCTTACTACGCTCACCAAATAAGAAGATTGCGAGAGGCGATGAAGGAGAAAAGACTCGGCACACTGCGAGCCGGAGTTCTGTTTCTTCAAAATAACGCACCGGCTCACAAAGCTGCAGTTGCGATGACTGCAATTCAAGAAACAGGATTCGAACTGCTTGAACACCCACCCTATTCGCCAGATATAGCTTTCAGTGGCTTCAACCTTTGTTCTCGGCTCGAACAACATCTTCGGAGTAAAAAATTTGAAGATGATAGGGAAGTGATGGCCGCTGTTGAGGCATTTTGGGAGAGTCCAGATAAAGAATTTTTTTCTAAGGGTATCCTGGGTTGGGAAGAAAGATGGGACTAAATGTATTAACTTGTTAAAAGACAATGTTGAAAAATAAATATATCTTTAAAGTTTAATCACCTTGATTTATATTCATTATCGTTACTTATTCATCAACCCTCGCTGGAGGGTTGTATAACAAAAACAAATTAGAAGTTTAAAATTTACATCTCAAAATCATTCTATATCTATTACAGACATACCAGTTTATATCTAAATCTTCTTCTCTTGTGTAAAGCTCATTTCTACCAATACTTTTCAAAACATCGTTTGGAATCTCACAATCAAAACAGCAACAATTATTCATTTTTAAGTGAAGACAAAAGTATTAGTGTCGGATAACGAAGATTTTTCTCCAGCGTTATCCGAGCGATCGCTTGAATTTGAAGCCCTAACAAAACAATTGATTCACATTATTCAGGAAAAAATATCTAACTAGAATGCACATACTTTGGTAAACTTGAACTTGCAGATGCCAGAGGCTCCTGCGAGTCTGAAGTTAATGGGACCACATCACTGATTTTTAGCATCATCACGATTTAATTGAACGTTACCATATTTAAAGCAATATAGATGACTTTATAATCTTTATATTGTAGACTTTATAATCACTATCATTATTTCAAAATCAGACAACTGTCACTTCTAAGAAAATGCAATGAGCGCGTTTTTGTATTTTTCATGAATTTTCGTCACCACATGATTCAGGAAGTTTCCTTTCATGAACGTGACTGAAAGTACACGAACAGAGCTATTATTGAGAAAAATTTGATGGGCGAGATTGTAAATAGATGAGTGCCAGATTATTCCGAAATCTAAATTTAAATGCTAAAAATACTGCTAGATGCTAACTCCGAATTTCGAAAGCCGTTTCGGAAAAAATAATGCTAGATCTAGCATTCAAAATGCTAAAATGGCAGCTCTGCTAAGAATACACCAAAAAAAGTTTTGAAGCGATATTCGTATTAATTCTCGGGTTATAGTCAGTTATAAGCAGCGCGGCGTTCCCCAGCCGGTCAAGCATAACTGCCACGCGTCCCTGTCTACTTTCTCTTCGGCGCTATGAGCAGTTCTCTAATTGTGTATCCCTACCATATTCTTATAAATTTGAAATTCTAAGAAAATATAGATACAGACGTACATTTACACTTGTATGTTCTTATTAGGTTGCTACAGATGAAATGGCCGATTTAGCAATGACATAAAGTTGGCTGCAATTTTAGTGTATTATGTTGACACAAGGCGGCGCAAACGATATGACAGATTGAAGTATAAATACTGCTACTTTGGTTTATGGAGTCATTTCTGTTTTGCACTTCATAGTGATCGTAAAAACCAAAAAAAGAAAGTGAACATGGAAGTGAATCAAAAATGGCTACTTTTACTATACGAATTTAAATTAGAGCACAACGCAACGGAAGCAACGACGAATATCAACGGCACATTTGGGCCTGATACAGTTAGCGAACGAACCACTCGGCGGTGGTTCGAAAAATTTCGATCTGGAGATATGGACCTTGGAAGTGTAACTCTTTGGTGGTCTGTAGCTGGAGTTATTCACTATTCGTTCCTGCAACCTGGCGAAACCATCAATGCTGAGAAATACTGTGCTCAACTGGAAGAAATGCATCAGAAATTGATAGTCCAACGACCTAGGCTTGTCAACAGGAATGGAGTGATACTGCTTTATGATAACGCACGACCTCATGTATCGAGAACAACGGTCCAAAAATTAAACGAGTTGTGCTATGAGACTCTTCCTCACCCTCCTTATTCACCAGACCTCTCAGCAACAGATTACCATTTCTTTAAACATTTGGATCACTTTTTGACAGGAAAAAGGTTTAATAATGAAGCTACTGTCAAAAATGCCTTCGAGTTTCTTCGAACCAGAAACTCGGACTTCTACAAAACTCGAATAAATGTACTTGTATCTCGTTGGAAAAAGTGTGTTGCATCTATTGGTACGTATTTTGATTAGATAAATTGTCTTTATAAAAAGTTACAGCTGTTTAGAAATTTATTACTAAATCGGCCATTTCATCTGCAGCAACCTAATATAATATACAAAGCGGCCAGTATTTATAAACCTTGTAGTAAAAACAGTTCGATTTTGAAGGAGCCAGTAGTCTTGTTTTGAACGTGAAACTATAAACATCAGTGCTTCAAATATATTTAGGTATCGAAATGAGCCCCAGCTTATTTAGTTATGCCAAGAGAGCCGACAACGACAGGATAGAACGACAGAACCGTCGAAGTATTTTCAGCTCAAAAGAAGCCCGAAATGCTCGCCGTGACCTTCTTATGCACCAAAATGGTATGGACGAGGGGGCTGAAGGGCTGCTGTATAGACATGGAATCGCTGACTAACGAGTAAGTTATAATAAAAACTAATAATCAATGATTTTTATCTACCGCAAACTTTAAACGCGTTTTTCTCATAGTAGTACTTTTTCAACTTCTGTACAAAATATCTCAAAAAATATTGAACCGATCCGGCTCAAATTTATACAACAAAAGAGTATTATCTACTCGTTGAACCTACATGTTTTTGTAATTTTGGAAATATAATAGGTTTGTTAATGTTTAAAATGCGATTTTTTGAAAAAATAATCGATTTTTTTTATTTAATCTGAAATTAATGTAAAAATTCAACTTTTTTTAATAAATTTCATTGGTTAACCTATAACTATACATCTCATTAGCATAATGTTTTTTTCTCTGAATGTTGCTTGTTCCCCGAAAAAGGCGTTAAGTTGTACGAGGCATTTTTTGATGTATTTTTTTTTCATTCGCTTGCATCGCCGTCATTATGTTTTGGAAAATTATTAAAAAAACATTTTCATTTACTTTTAGACTTGTACTTTAAGGAGTTAGTCCACTGTTAAACTGCTCAAAAAGTTTTTTTTTTAAACTATTCAAGATATCGACTTGACATTTTATGTACATCTTTATTGAGGTTAAAAGTAACATTTTCATTGGAAATAATTATTAGAAAATAAAATGGCGACCGCCCCAATAGATCTCCGCAGCGCTGACGAAAAAAAAGCATATTGCGCCTCGTAAATTCCTGGACAAAATAAGCATCTGTGAACAAATTACCAAAAATATTTCATTAGCTATGAGTATAAAGGACTGCACGGGCCTAAATTTAGAACAAAAAAAATTTTTTTACGATTTGCGAAACATTTTTTTGATTGTTAAAACGCAAATAACTGGATAACCAATGTTCAAGAGTATACCAAATTTTTTTTAATCGCTTTAGGGCTCTAAATTTAGGCCCGTGCAGTCCCTTATACTCAAAACTAATGAAATATTTTTGGTGATTTGTTCACAGATGCTTATTTTGTCCAGGAATTTACGAGGTGCAATTTGCTTTTTTATTTCGGTGGTGCTGCAGCGATCTATTGGGGTGATCGCCATTTTGTTTTCTAATAACTATTTCCAATGAAAATGTTAAATTTTAACCTCAATAAAGATGTACATAAAATTTCAAATCGATATCTTGAATAGTTTTTTTTTTGGTAGCAGTTTAAAAAAAAACTTCATTTTTAGCAGTTTAACAGTGGACTAACCCCTTAAGGATTTTATATTGAAAATTTTCTGAATAAACAATACGAGGGTGGTCTCAAAAGTTTCCGACCTAACAAATATACTAGACAAATTTTCTTTAAATTTATTTTTATTTTTCTACGTAGTCTCCCTGTAAGTTTACACACTTCTTCCAGCGTTGCTCCCGTCTTTTTAACCCGTCCAAATAGTACTCGGCATTTCTCTCTGCAAAATAATTGTTCACGAAGGTGATTGCCTCCTCATCTGACGAAAATCTCTGTCACCCGAGCGCCATTTTTAGATGAAGGAGCAAAAAGAAGTCGCTTGGGGCTAGATTTGGCGAAAAAGAAGGATGGTCAAGCAGGTCCAACCGTAGTTCGTGGATTTTCGCCATGGCAATCGCTGAGGTGTGAGATGGTGCATTGTTTTGGTGAAAAATGATTTTCTCTTTCTGCAAATGTGGCCGTTTTTCCGCAATTTCTACCTTCAGCTTATCAAGTAAAGATTCGTAGCATGCTCTTGTAATGGTTTTTCCTGCTTGAAGATAATCACTTGAAATAACTCCATGACAATCCCAAAAAACAGTCGCCATCACCTTCCCAGCCGAAAAAAACAGTTTTTGCTTCTTTTGGAGCCGATTCCCCCTCCGCAGTCCACTGTTTCTACTGTATTTTTGTTTAAGGCGTATAGTGGTGTATCCAAGTTAATCTCCAGTAATTAATCGGTGCCAAAACTTTGATTTATTGCGCCTTAATTTCGCCAACAGAGCGTTGGAAATGTGCATTCGAACACGTTTTTGGTCTAACGTGAGCAAACGCGACACCCAACGCGCGGACACCTTTCTCATGTCGAAATCTTCATTCAATATGTGACAAACACGTTCTTTGGACATATTCATAGCGTCTGCTGTCTCTCTCACTTTAATTCGACGGTCGTTTAGCACCTTATGGTGAAATTTGGCGATTTTATCGTCAGTGGTTGCAGTTTTTGAACGTCTCAAAAGTTCATCGTCTCCCAAGCTGGTACGGCACGTTTAAATTCAGCTGCCAAAAATTTCATTGTGGTAAATGATGGTGCAGAGTCCCCGTACACAAAGCCCAACTCATCTTTGATTTACAAAAACAAATATTTAATGACATCTCGATACTCGATTTTTTCCATTTTCACAAAAACAGTCACATCGACTCACTCAAACGATTGTCAAACAACAACTGCGAGTCCAAAATGGCTGAAGTTTTGGTGAGTACCTGTCAACAGATGCACAACCATATTCTCTAGCTTTTAATGACGAGTGTTACCATCTTCACGTTAATGCCTAGTACTATACTCTTCGCGAAACGAATTCAACGGTCAAATCCCATACAACAAGAGCTTTACTGACGAATTGAAAAGCTCTTTTTGTATGGGATCCGACCGTTGAATTCGTTTTGCGAAGAGTATAGTACTAGGCATAAGGTCGGAAACTTTTCAGACCACCCTCGTATATATTATTTCAATCAATCTGAAATTAGAATTTTTTTTAATTGTACAGGTATTTCCTCCCTTAACCCTCCGAGAACACACCTATTTTTTCGATCATCGAGAGCAATTGGGATCAAATTGAACCCAACCACTTTTGAATGTCTATAGAATCGCCGCCACTGAAGATTTTCATTTGAAAAAATTTGTAGGTATAGATTGAGACCTTTTTTAGTAGTTCTTATGCATTAGAAGTGCCCTAAATGTCCTTAACATACCTAAAAAAAATTCGCGAACAAAACAATTTTATCGAAAATCAGTTTTACAAAAAAATCGTAACTCTGTCAATTTTCAATATTTTTGGCTAAAGATTTAGGGGGATACACTCAAGATATGACAAAATCAAAAAAAAAATTAGCCCTATAGTGTACCTTGTAAAAAAAAAGTATTTATTTTGCATATTCACTGTGGCGATTGTGAGGATTTTAAAATTTGCACATTTAAAAAAAAATCATAACTTTGTCAGTTTTTAATATTTTGAGCTAGGTTAAGGGTTGCAAGAAAAGGTGTAATCTTCTGAATAATCAGATTCTGATTGCTCCGAGACATGGTCGTCTTCGGAGGAATCACTGTCGCCAAATTGTTATCATTGCCTTCAGCTAACAAATTATTACGTACACTAGAACGCAGATTACACGTCATATTGCTAAAAACAAAAAATAAAAGCACTTAAAACCTTATTTTTTGGCTTTTTTAAATTAATTCATCGATTTATTAAGCAAAAAAAATTGAATTTTTACCTCAAAATTGACGTCGAGTACATATGGGGTCTATTTGACACCTTGATCTGCTTCAAAGGCTTCTCAACGACGACTGACGACTTGGGACTGTATGCGAATGGTGTATACTTATAGTCAAGACACAGAAATACACTTAGGAGCCTATAGTACCCTCCTTTTTCCCGCAGACCTAAGCGCTGCGATCGGCCAAAAAGGTCACTGGGGTCAATTTGACCCCCTGTGTTCTCGGAGGGTTAATTATTTAGAAGTCAAATGATGAATTATTTTTTCAATTAGACTTAAAATTGCGTGGACTCATTGCTTGGACTAATAATTTGTTTCTCGACAGCTTCACAGCCCGTTGCGGTTCTGAGAGTTGAATCTGATAGATGCACCATTTAAAATTCTTGTGTAGGCGTTTGGAGTGATTAGACAAATGTCTTTAATCTCTATCTCTGATTTGATTCAGGTTCATACAACTAAGATATCTCAAACAGTTCGATATGTGATCATCGTCGATCGTCCATGGCTGGATTTGAACCAAGAACCGCACACATTTACATCCAGTGCCCTAGCCTTGCGTCTAACAAGCGAACTATACATAAAACAAAATATTCGTTTGGACCGATTTTTTCCTACGTCAAAAAGTGCAAAAGACTTTGCTCTAAATTCAACAGCACTTTTGGCTATAACGTATAACCATTCACCATCTCTAATTCAGTTTTGATGAAACCACTAAAATCTAATCTACTCGTATTATCGAGGTGCTTGGTCATATACATTAACTCAACATCACAACAAAACCAAAAAACCATTTAATGACACGAGAAGTCATAATAACTGACCGAAAAAGGTTTAGCGAAACGAATTTTCAGCCATAAATGCTTGGTTGTACTAACACCTGATAGAATTAAAAACATTCAAGTATTTACCCTGAAAATGAACCTTGTAAGTTTTTGTTGATTTCATTATTGTTGTTGCTGTTTTTATAGTCCGACTGCTTAGATGTTTTCACACATTTACTGCTTCCTGAAAATATCTGCCTAATTATTATTTAAGAAGGTGATTTCTCCATGTAGTCGTCATCGTCGTCGTCGTAGCACCGCATGTAGGTACTACACTCGAAGCTTACTTTTCACAAAGAGGTGTTAATTGAACAACCTACTTACCAGTGTCCGACGAAAGAGCATGCTAAGATTGTATTTGACGGTTGTTGTTATGAAACTAGTTTCCGTAAGATAAATTGCTGTTGTGGCTGTTGTGTAGTTAGTTATATGTGGTACATTAATCTGTGGTAAGAGGGAGGTCGTTAGGCTAATAAATGTTCGTGGATGGACCAGTTATTTGGATCAACAAATTAAATTTGATGATTGTTGTTTTTTTTTAGCATCAGTTTGAATGACAGCGATTGTCATATTGAATTAAAATGTGTTTTTAAAAAATCTATGGCAGTAGAGTATTTGGAGTGATTGGTCATGAAATATTAATTTTATATTGACACCGGCTATAAAATATATGGAATTCTACAAAGCATGCCATGCAACGAAAAAATTTTATTTGTTTTTAGCTGTGGTAAAAAGTGCGATTAGGTGGAGTGGATTGCTCGGAATTAAGCTAGATGCACATTCTTCTGAGAAATTTTTATTTTAAGGTATTTTCAAAACAAATTCAGTCGGTAGCTGAGCCAGCAAATTGGGTAACCAGGAGCTCTGAGGTCCCCAATCTGAAAGAACCGACATCATTCAAGAGTCGCATGACAAAGAACAAGCCTGGACCTCCTATGCTCCGATTTTTCTTTTCAGCTTAAATCAAAATTACTTTTGAAAAATCATATCATCTTCAAATAAAAAATATCAAGTGCAACGAGATCCTCTACATACGCGAGCGGACACAATAGGCCCAACATAAGACGTTGTTTTTTCACAGGTTGGTTGGGAAGCTTTTATTTCATTTTGCTGCGAACGCACCTCATTTTTGACCGCGAAGGTCAGCAATTCACTTGTAGTTTTCAGTTTTGAATGAGAAAGGTTTTCAGGGTGGATCGACAATTGAAGTGGAGGTGTTTGGTGGTTCTGGAAACGGCATTTTGGTTCTTATGCAGTCTGATATTTGGACGCTGATAAACAAGCGGATATACAGCAGGTTGCTGGAACTCAGGTTAGATTTTCCTGGATGACACAAGGTCACGTATTGGTATATAGCGATACTAGATAAGAAGACCTGGAGCTTAAAAGTTCAGCCCAAATGGCTATCGAAGGTCTTAAACCTTTTTGCGAATTGGAGGATGTCCTTCAATTTCTGCTCTGGACTGTCACGCACGTGAGATCTACCAGCCAGGGCTCAACACGAAGCAGCGATGTCTGGTTTTTTTGTTTTTGAAACTTGTCTCTGATACTCCAGTCTCTGTTTTTGAGAATTGTCTCTGAGAGTCCCGTCTCCTGGCACTTCCTACAGATTAAGAGTCGCAGTTTTATAGAATGAGCTGCTAAAAGACAGTGGCCAGTGATTATGCCACCCAGCTGGTTAGTTCAAATAGGGATTTGGTAGCTGCGAGGTTGTCTCACCTCCACATGATTTGGATTGCCCTGCAGATTTGAGTTTCCCGTCATCTGTGAACCGCAGCTTGCGTCATATTGGAGTCAATCAAACACTTGATTGTTTAGATAGGAATTGTGATGTCTGCCGATCCAAGTAGGGATAGACTGTGTTGTAATATAGACAGATGACACTTTGACAGGTTGTCTGTCATGGCTGACAGACGAGAAGTTCCAGTATTGACTGTTCCGCCATAGCTAAAAAAAATATCCCACCAGCCGGTATTTTTGTGCATAGAGTTCCATGGTTGTCTGTACCAGGAATTAAAAGAGGCCCTAAAGGTTATTGATTTGTGATCACGGTTCCTTTCTTGTCCATAAATCCGCATAGACAACGTATATCGTCTCTAAAGCTTATCAAAGCAGAGAATAATTGATACGGGAAACTCGATTGTTTTGCGGAATAAGCCTCCGAAAGCAGAATCAAATTGGAATTGTTTTTGCGGGATGATTAAAATTGAATAATTTCTATTTATCTTGAAATTTTTTTTTTTTTAATTTTTTTATTTTGACAAGCCCTGACCTGCCCTAAAGGTGTTGAAAATGAGTGTTGCGAGAAAGATACCGGGAAATTGTGGTACTAAGCCATAAGAGGGAATTTTCGAAAAAAAAACAAAGGGGATTAGGATTTTGGAACTTGAAGGAGCTTGGACAGCGAGTTTGACGGATTTTAATTTGAAATTTTTTGGGAGCAGAGAAGAAAACTAAGACAATTTCGGAAGTTTGTGATATTGTTAGTAAGAAATAATTTATCAAGATGGTGAAAGTTTAGAAAAAGGTGTAGTGCAAAGTTAGAAAAAAGACTATTTTCAAAATTTGTGCTACTATTAGTAGCAAGGGTATTAACAGTACTGAGAGGGTTAACAAGGTGATTCATCGAAAAGGCAGAAAAAGTACGATTTTGGTGAGAGTCAGTGTTATTTTTAGTACCAACAAAAGTTATCAAGAGTAAATTGAGTTATCGAAGTGAGGAGAAATAGCAGTTGAAAGGGGAATTGAAGAAGAGCCGGAGATTGATGAAGGAGAAAAAAGGCTGGTATCTTTTGAAGGCGTTAGATGATTAGAGCTGATTTTGGCAAAAGAATGGTAAAGAAGAAACGATCGTCAATGGCTATTTTAATGTCGGCGTAATCAAAGAGTTTTCTGTACACTCAGGGTCATCCATTTCCACAGTCGTTACGTCACCAGATAAGTGGGCATTAATTTCTTACTCATTTCTTTTCTTAAACGAAAACAAAATTTAAAATTAGCATGCTCCATTTAAATTAAAAAAAAAAAAAATAGTTATATTATATTAAGCAGGTATATTATATTATATTAAGCATAACGATATTTTTAACAAACATAATCATATTTTTTTCTATAAGAGTTAAGTGATCAATGTGTGTTATCTTTAATTTTCTCTATAGTTTCTTCACTACTTAATTTCATGTTAGTAACTGAATTAGTTTTTCCGGTTTTGCTTTTGGTTTGATTTATATATTCATATCTAGGTAGTTTCTGTTTACGATATTTTCCGGCATGGTTGTTATTTTAATTTGTTTGTTAAGATTGGTGTAAACCAATTCCGGCCGGGTTTGGGTAGTGGGTATTGTTTGATTTATTTTGATTTATAGAAACTCGTTAAGTCATAAATGTTATTTTTAATTTTTTTTTTACTTATCAGTTCTTTAATTTTTTTTTTAATTCTATTTTACCTTTAGGCAAATACTAATTTTAATGTTTTCATAAATATATTGAATTTTGAATAATTTAATTATATAATGATTCTTACGGAGCTTCTTCTTTTCCTTTTCATTGCTATTGTTTTTTAATGTGCTGTATAATGTTTTAAATATTGTGTTGTTTGCGTGCAGTAGCACGTAAAAAATTTTCCGCCCACAACCCACACCAGACTGCGCTTAGTCGGCTGGGAGAAAGCACGCAAGACAAGTAAAAGGAAAATCATTTAAATAAATTTTCATGCTGCACTGACGACAACTCGACCGAGTTTCAGTCAGTCGCAACAACTGGTCCCATGCCTAGCTTGAGCATCCACTTTCTCATTCCCATCAATGTCCTTATGATCGAGAACACAGAAGATTCTAACTATTTTATTGTTGCCTAGCCTATTCAGGGCCTGAATTCAGTCGTATTCACACTTCGATTTATGTGTGAGAAATCAGTGCTATTATCGCAGCTCTACTGTCTGTGAAAATGATGATCCTGGCAACTGCAGTATCTTCGACGGAAATAAGATCATCGCCTTTCGCTATGCCAAGTCGTCTACCTGAAAAATACTACAGTGATTAGGAAATCTGAAGGCTGAAGTAATCAATCCATTTTCCATGCCCAAACCCAATACTATGGTCTAATAAGGATATTAGTTCATAGTTCCCCGATTCATTAAGCGTGACAGCAGCTTTTGTTGCTGGGCTTCTAACGAACAAATCAAGCGGGGGTAAATGAAGCACGGCATTCAACGCAGAAAAAGGAGTCATAGTTAAGGCACCTGCAATACAGAGAGAGCCACTGATCGCTGAACTCTTTTCGCTATGTCACCAAAGGTGATTTTATCCATTTGTCAGCCACCAGACCAGACATGCGTAAGCAAGGATCGGCCATGCTATCGGCGTATAGATCCAGTTTGCTGGAGTGTACACCTCCTGGAAGTTGTTCTTTAAATACCGTACATCTCTTAGCGAGATAGCGAGACATCCGACGGTACAGCAGTTATAGATGCCAAAAATAGGCACTTTAAGGGAAACTACGAAGCGAATGAACTGGTGTTTTATGTTTTTCCTATTTTTACTCCGACGGAATAACTGTCCATCAGGTAAAAGCACTTAAACGGCGCTATAAAATTTTGGGTTGAAGAATTTCGGAAGTGTAGAAAAAATTTGGCGCTGACCGCATCCGGGTACTATTCAAATTGAAAGTGAAGTCTCACCGTGTGAAGTTGGCCGTTTTAACCAGACATTGCTTGTTTGGCAGCCAGGTGGTGATAATGAATGTACGAGTGTAAGAGCTCGTGAACAGCATAATACCGACAATACCCAACTTATCTATTCGGTTAGCGTAGCTTCTGAAATTACCATGGCTTGTTAGGAATTGTCAAATGTAGAAGTTTACCTCTCCGTAGCCACGTTGACTCATGTGTCCAAAAGATCTATCGGTCTCGATTTTTGTTGTTTGCTCTCCAGCGTTGCTGTCAAACTTGGAGGGTTCGTTTCCGGCTCAGAACATGTGAAATACCCTTTTCTGTGTTCTGCCTTGACTTTTCGCAAGACGTCCGCGTATGTAACGCCCTCCTTAGCAGTGATAATCATTGCCTCCGGGCGAGGCGTCCGCTACAGATGTTTCTTTTTTGACCTTTCGACTTTGGTCCACTCTTCACTCATTTGCTTGGCATTACCACCCACTAATTGCACAGGTCCTTTACTGCTTTCATGCCTCGGTTTCGCACTGGAAAGAAACTTCTGCAGTGTCCTCATTCTCTTTCTGTTTGGAGTGGCTTGTGGCTCGCGTAAATCAGCAGCTCCATCTCTTGGCCGCTTTTGCATTTCTGTTTTTCCTGCGAGTCGACCAGCACTAGCCATAACACCTAGCGTACCTGAGCTTGCACTACCCTATGTGCCATTTGGTCATCTCTCACTTTTTTGTAAGTTGACCTTATTGCCCGTACCCGATCCTTAATTGCGTTGTGTTCGTTCACATACTCCATCAGATCAACAATTAGGTTCCACAGTTTTGTGAACACATCCGCTGCGGGTTCCTTGTTCTCTCCAGAAAGGGTATTACTCAGTTTTGAAAATGCACTGTCCTCGGATGTCGGAGATCGACGTAGAAGCGCATTGCGTTGAAACGGATTCTTCATTTGCTTGCTGATGTTTTGTTTTGCAGTATTGAGCGTTGCAGGAGCCAAGCTGTCTGCTCCTTTAACGTTAGGGTTTGCTGGCAACTCCGTTCCAACTATGCTGGAAGATAGCCCGCCGAAGTCACGGTTCCTTGAACGTATATACTCGTTCGAATTTTATCCTCCTTTACATCCATCGTTAGTTTATTTTTCTGGGTTCCTTCCCATTGCCTTTTATACCTGCGCCCACGTTGGGCGCATAGACATTTCCGCCCCACCATCCTTCTCTTGGTCGGGAACTGCTTGTGTGGGCTGTCCATGATCCGCCACCTATGACCCCAGTAGCTTGAGCTAGGCCCGTTACTATGATATCACCGTCGATGCTATGGAGAGTGTTCTTCAATGAACTAAGCGTACCCCCAAATACCAGTTTTGAGACGTTAAAAATAATAGATGACAAAAGTGATCTTTTGTCTTTTGAAAGCGACCACAACCATAACCGCAGGAACCTGCGCTGAAAGCATCAGTAATCTAGATTGCCGCTCACTCTGTGACATTCAAAATTTAAATAGACAAGTTAATTTTTCCTGCAGTGCTCACGGATTAGGATGGTCTGAGCCTTATTCTCGCAGACGATCTGTGTCCCATTCCCCAGGTTTACTTGAAGAAACTTCATTATTCTCTCGGCTATCTTTTCTGGGTGTCAAGTATGTCCTCAGTAATGACTTTGAATATAGCGATGATCATAATTGAATATTTATTTGCGGGTGGGAGCAGGGTCTATCATGGCTCGAAAGTATAGCTGTAAGATACAGGTGTAGCATACTCCTCAGCAAAGAAAAAAAGGATAGAGGGATAGTTCTCTATAACAAAGTAGAAATAAACTTCTAAGATGACCACAGACTCGTGGCCATTGAATATCATCCAGTTTTTTTTTCTTTAATACGTTCACCTAACTAATTTTAAATTCCAAAAGAGTCAAATCAACTTTACAAGAGCAGAATCTAATCAACATTAGAGTAAAAGATGATGAATCATACAACAACACTTGGTGGGTCTAGGAGTTGAAGCTGATAGAGAGAAAAATTTTGCAATCAGTTTTACCAGTCTGGAGTGATTAGTTCTAAGATTCACTTTACCTCTGATTTAAAAAAGGTATCTTATTCAGAGTTAGGTTATGTAAAATCTCGCTGGCTGCTGGATTCGAACCAGGGACCGCACAAACTAGGAACCGGTGCTTTACCCACCACACTACACGAACATGGCGAAGGAATGCAGCCAGTAAGAATTTCATGAACAAATAGCAAATACGGAATATGAACACTTAGGGTAGGTTATTCTAATGCAAATCAATGAATGTACTTGTAATAAAATTACGGAAATTAATAGTCAATCATCTTGTCAGAATCACAAAACAAGCAAAATTACCTCTGATTTCCATACGTAACTTACAATCAATGCTGCGTGTACATATCCAATTCACTCATATTTCACATATCCTTATGGTTGCGTGCAATATAAATTAGCTGCTATACATAAATTTTGATATTTAATGAATCATTTCGAGTCAGAAATCATTATTCATCGTTGGCATGACGTTTAAATATTTGCCGTTCATTAAGCAATAGTAAACAGAACGTAAAATTCGTTGCACGTAAACTTCAACTACAAATAGGTGCTAGCACTTATAGCCCTTACATATGGACAGCAGCCTTATTCATACCACACCAGAGAAACTGAATAGTAGGATGGCGTTCAAAAAGGATTTCACGTAGTTTCTTCCGTGTTTGCATGCGAATCGCATTAGGAAAATCTTGCTAGTCTAATTTGCACTTGTTCTACGGTTCATAAACTCTTAATATGCGTATAGCACCACAATGAAACGGTGTTTTGTTCCAACGTCGTTGTTCATACCAAAAAAAAAAATGAATTAAGTTCTGATTGTCATGCATGCATATGTGCGGTGGCGGACAGTGTATAAAGGGATCGAGAGCCTTGATAGTGAAAAGTAATTTATGTTGCATTTGGCGCACTATAGAGCAGAGTGGGGTAGTCGATGGTAGTCTTTCATTTACATTTTTAGTTTGATTCTATACTTCGGTTCTTTAGAGACCGCCTTAATTTTTTGGAAATAAATCTTTTGAACATTTAAAAAAAAATCCTTGAACAAACCCTCAAAAAACAATTGACGCGATAACATAAATTTATAGACATACTTCCAGTTAATCATATTTTGAAAAAGATGACCATCTACAACCTCTTTTGGACATGACCCCAATCTCACCTAACAGGACATTACTAACAAGCTTTTCCTGATGAAACAGGAACATGTGCATAATCAACTAGCACCAAACTCGGTATATGCATGCCAGGACGTTGTCACGTTTGCATGTATGTATTTTCAAGTTGCAGTTGCTCGAGGTGTTTTTTATGCAAAACAGGAAATTAATTTTCCGAACTCGAGTTTAGTCATGTGATGAACAATTGCGCCAAGGAGTTAACGATAGTAGTTCCGTGTTCCGTATTTCGCGTCCCGAAACACTTCAGTTCTTTTATGAAGGCACTCCATCTTATTCAGAAGACGACGTTGTAGTCGTCGTCGACAACATGCCGAGTCCTTATACGGTCCTCGAGCAGAACTGTCGCCAACGTACTTCACGTTGTCCTTACAGTTGTTGTCGACCCGACGCCAACGTTCTACTTGTACTCTAATATGGTTAACGTTCTTGTTGTTATCGTTCGTCGTCACCGTCGCCGCGCACAAAGTTAGTACTTGAGTTATTGATTGCATTTTGTATGGCGGAACAAACACGAAAAAAAAATTGTTCCTTGAATTCCTTTTAAAGAAAATAGCGTTGCGCGTTGGCTGCGGTATGTTTTGGGAATTTAATTGCAGAGGAAGAATTTTTTTTTAGAGAAATTTAAGGACTTTGATGAATTTTGGCAAATTAGAACATTTTTTGGAACATTTTTTGTCATTTCAATGAAGAGTAGGTTCATCAAGTCACTAGTCATAGATAACGAGAAGTCAGAGCTAAAAGAGTTCGTAGCTAGTGAGCACTATTATAGTTCCCAATAGGTTTTAACGGTCGAATCGCTATAATAAAGTTGACTAGCTCAATATATCAAGGGCGGAAGATGTTTCCTTCGCTAATTATAAATGAGTTTGCACTGATCAAATGCCAGTCAAATGCCTAAGCGGGCCGACACTTTAAGCTAACTTGTGCGAATTTGGTTCAAACCCAGGGCTGAACGCAAATAATGACCACTTAATTTAGTTCCCATTTATTTAGCTTTAAGTACCGGAGTCAAATGAAGAGAAAAATTAGACTCAAATTCAAATTTGATTGTAGTATTTATCCAGTGTCAGCTAGTGGCGTGCGCAGACGGGTGCAAAAGGGGGAATAAATTGTATAACCGCCTTTGAAAAAAAAATATTTTCTGAGTCTTCACAGTTTTCCAATGAGAGTTAAGGAAGATATGTGCCGAATTCTAGTGGTTGCCCCCTCTATTTGAAAGTCTTCTGCACGCCTTTGCTGTCACCTATGAACCCTCTAAAATACGAAGGAGTCACCCATGAATGAATCGCAGCATAACTTGAACGATTTTAAGCAATTTTTATTTTCCCATTGAGACAAGAGTAAAAAAATCAGCACTTTGACTACGACCAGCTACCTTACTTGACCTTCACAAGCCGTAGAAGCTTGTTTTTTTTTTGTGATATCGCAATCCATATTTGTTAGTGTTTGGCGAAAATTGGTGGTGTGACTAAAGGGATAAGCCTTTGTTGTATAGGCAATTTACTCGAAGAACATAGGACATAGCTCTAAAATCACATAACTATTTCACCTTCTTTAGACGTCTAAGTTCAAAGGTTAGACTCAGACCTGAAGACCTATGAGCTAGCAAGCATAAAGCAATCGAAACAGCTTTTGGGATGTCTTTTGGAACAGAGGGAGCGTCAAGAAAAGGAAGTTTTGGGCATACCATAGATGTAGCCTGCTATATGCTTGGAATTGGGTATGTAGCTTTTTTTAAAAGCATTTTCTGAAGCAACTGTTTTAGTGTTTTTGGAAATTCAGCAAAAATTGAGAGAAGATATGACGCTGCAAATTGATAGCTTTAAAACCTTAAAAACCTTACAAACCTTAAAAACGAAAAGAATAAGAACTTAAGCAGATCAAACTGTGAAAACCCGAAAATATAAATCCCAGAAATTTTTTGTACAGGAGAAAAAAAGAAAGAAGAATAAAAATGAAAGAAGAAAAAAAAGAAAAGAAAAAAAAATGAAGAAATAAGAAAGAAAAAGGAAGAAGATGAAAGGAAGAGGAAAATGAAAGGAAGAGGAAAATGAAAGGAAGAGGAAGAAGTAGAAGAAAGAGGAAGTGGCAGAAAGAAAGAGGAAGTGGCAGAAAGAAAGTGGAAGTGGCAGAAAGAAAGAGGAAGTGGCAGAAAGAAAGAGGAAGTGGCAGAAAGAAAGAGAGAGTTAACGAAAAATGAAGTTAAAAATAGGAGAATTAAATAAAGAGGAAAATAAAGAAAGATGAAATTAAAGAAAAAGGATTTCAAAGGTCGAGCAAATTAAAGAAAGTTGTTGTTAAAGAAATAGGAAGTTAAAGAAGGAGGACGTTAAGGGGGCAGGTACACTTAGAATTTTGAGAAATCGATTTTATTTTCTTTGCACTTTCTAAAAGTAGCATATTTCAAGAGCATTCTCTGCAAATTTCAGACGAATCGGACAATTCTTTATGTAGATAAATAACTTTGAATGAAGTCGTCTCTATAGCATAAAACGTTTTTCGCATGCTTCAAAAGTATTTTTCTCGAAACTATGTTTTCGAAGTCGGTGATGACTGTAACTTGAAAACGGCTTTATCGATCAGCATGAAATTTTCCTATTTGATATGTAATTATCCTCCGGATGAACGAAGGATTTTTCGATTGGACGATATACTTTTTTTCAATAGCCGAAAATGTGAGTGAAATTTTGGTCGAAAATACAATTTTGAATTTCAACAACCGCCATTTTTCGAAAAATCAAAATCTGCCAAAGTCCTTCGTTCATCCGGAGCACTATGTCATTAACTAATAATCCCCGATTTTTTTTTCATTTCGGATGATCCAGTGACAAGCTACAGTGATCACGGCAAAACAATTTTTTTTTGACCCCTCGAAAATTTAATCTATTTCGACTAATTTTCAACCTTGTGCTTCTACAAATATATTTCTTTTCTTCTACAAATATATTTCTTTCAAGTAAAAAAAAACATTTGTTATTAATTACTTTAATGTGTGTCTAAAAAAAATCCTGAATAGAGCTTTTTTTGGACGTCCCAAGTGTACCTGACCCCTTAAAGAGGAAAATAAAGAAAGAGGAAAATAAAGAAAGAGGAAGTTAAAAAAAGAGGAAGTTAAAAAAAGAGGAAGTTAAAGAAAGAGGAAGTTAAAGAAAGAGGAAGTTAAAGAAGGAGGAAGTTAAAGAAAGAGGAAGTTATAGAAAGAGGAAGTTGAAGAAAGAGGAAATTAAAAACAGAGGAAGTTAAACAAAAGAAGAGTTCAAGAAATTGAAAATAAAGAAAGAGGAAATTGAAGAAAGAGGAAGTTGAAGAATGAGGAATATGAAGAAAGAGGTTGTTGAAGCAAGAGGAAGTTAAAGAGGAAGTTAAAGAAAGAGGAAGTTAAAGAAAGAGGAAGTTAAAGAAAGAGCAAGTTAAAGAAAGAGCAAGTCGAAGAAAGAGAAAGTCGAAAAAAGAGAAAGTAAAAGAAAGAAGAAGTAAAATAAGAAGTAAAAAAGGGAAGCACAAGGGAGAACAAGTAGAAGAGAGAAAAAATAGAAATAGAAAAAAGGTAGTGGACGAGAGAAGTAGTAGAAAATAAGGAAGTAGAGGAGAAGAAGCAGAAAAAGGAGAGTAGAATAGAAGAGAAGCAGAAAAAAGAAAGTAGAAGGGAGAAGAAGAAAATAAGGAAATAGAAGAGAGAAGCAATAGAAACAAACAATAGACGTAGAAAAGAAGAAGAGTAGAAAAAAGAATTCGAGAGAAGAAGTAGTAATAAAGGAAGTAGAAGAGAGAAGATGTTGAAAAAAAAGCAAGCAAAAGAGAGAAGTAGAAAAAAGAGAAAATAGAAGATAGAAGTAGAAAAAAAAGAAAATAGAAGATAGAAGTAGAAAAAAAAGAAAATAGAAAAAAAGAACTAGAGGAGATAGGAAGTAGAGGACGCAAGGTGGAAGTGAAAGAAGCAAGGAACAAATAGAAAAGGTAAAGAAAATATAGAAAAAGCAAGCAAGATGTATAATAAAAAAAGGTGGAAATAGAAAGAGGAAACGAAGAAGTAAACAACTGGAAAAGGAAATATTAAGAAGAAAGAAGCAGAAGAAGAAAGAAGATAAAATAATAAAAAAGATCAAGCGAAAACTAAAAGAATGATTACACAGTGACCAATAAGTCACGGTTGGTATACAATAGTATATTTTTTTTGTTTTTAATTTTCTCTTTTGTTTTTCTTTTCTTCAGGAATATTGAGGAGATTTATAATGGAAAAATTCACAGTAGTAACAGAACATCGAAATTATCTAATCGGAATTTTGACGCAACGAACTTATAAAAACATTTTAATGTTGAAGGTGGTCCCTTAGAATAAGCAATTAGTCATTTAATGGATCGTTTTCAGCGTAAGGTTTCTGTTTGTGATGTTTCTCGTGCAGGAAGTTTTGCGTTCAGCTATTACGGAGATGAATATTGAACGCGTACATGGCACTGTTGTGGTAGAATCTAGAACTTCGACCCGGAGCCGAAGTACTCAATTGAGTATTACGCGGACGTCACTTATAACGTTTAAACCAAATTTCGTACCAGATTCAACTTGTCCAAAAGTTAAGCTACGATGACTACCAGCGGCAACTTGAATATGCTATTAAATGCTAGCAATTGACAAGAGAAGACAATGGTTTTCTTCACAAATTGATAATGTGATCTGTGGCTTAACTCTAATTCAACGGTTTTGTCAAGCATTGTACACCAGACAAAATTGCATTATCTTGCATTCCTTCGAGAATATGCAGAATGATGCAGAACATTATTCCGAGAAATTACTGCCCCGTTCTTGTTCCAGAATGATAGTGATGACGCTTTAACTACCACTAGAAAACGTGTCGAGTCATGCTTTATAATTTTGTATTACGTGCAGTCGAAAATCGTCCTGGGATGTGATTTCAACAAGATGGTCATACTGCTAAAGCCACAATGGAGCTTTTAAGGAAGATTTTCGGAGAACGGGTACATTATCAAGAAGATCAGATATTAATTGGCTACCACGTTCTCTACATCTAATGACCTCTATTTAAAATAGATATAAAAGATAAACAATTCCACAACTAATGGATAATATACGTGCCGAAATAGGGAGCCTACAACCAGAAAAACTCATAGCTTTCATGGAAAAGAGCTACCATTGGCGAAGACAAATAAGGAGGTCATTTTAAAGATATTATTTTTCCTAATTAGCTTTATTAAATTTTCATTAATAAATAAAAAAAAAATACAAAAAACTGTTGAAGCACTGTCGATACTTCGAGGCCACCCTATAGAAGAAGGCGAACGAAAAAGCCGAGAGAGAAAACAAGAAGAGAGAAAGAAGAGGGCAGAGAAAAAAGAAGAGAGAAAAAAGAAATAAGAATAAAGAATAAAGAAGAAAAGAAAAAGAGAAACGAAAAAATAGACAAGAAAAAATGAGAAGAAAATACAGCAATAAAAATGCGAGAAGAACAGTTCTGGAAAATTCAATTAGTAGCTTCAAATATTTTGTAAAAAAAAACAATCTATTGTCACGAAATAAGAAATGCACGACTGGCGAAGGGTTTTAATAACAAACTTAAAAATTAAGAAAGAAGATGAGGGTACAGTTTTCCAGTCAACTCACATAGGTCTAGATATCGCTCTATTTTGATGTCATATCTTTCCTCGACCACAAAAACTACAAAGACAGGCATTTAATAAAATGGGGCTCAACCGAACCAATGAAGAATGTGAATTCCGAGGCTATTCATAATAACTCTTGCAAACGCTGCGTACTGACAAAAAAGTCAACAGCTTCCTTTTCCTTTTTCCAATTGTTACTATGGCAGATATATTTGAATTAGATGCCCCGCATACTCCTCGATAATTCAAATCGCTAAAATTAACCACCCTTATATTAGATCGTCCTGGGGAAAACATCCAGCTCTGGTGGAATTCTATCTTTTTTTGAAACAAAGTATATATTTAATATTAATTTATAAACTTATATTATGTAAACTTATAAATATTAAGCTGACAACATATTTGACTTTCTAATTTCATTTATCATATACTTTCTCTGCAGTTTAGCAGTAATCCATGCAATGCAATCACATCATCTGTATTACTTGCTTTTAATTCAACACTTACTATTCCTTGCACGTTCCTGCAATCTACTATTCACACAACCCAGTGTGCAATTTCGAGCGAAAGAATATTTGCGAAGAGCAGAACAAGCATAATATTCAATCTAATATTATGACATTGTTGCAACTCTTGACTTTGGCGTCCTGTTGCCTCCTTGTTAAATTTCATTTTAGTGGAGAATATGAAATACTGAAATATAATATTGAAAATTTCCTGTCACGACAAGGATGAAGTGAAATACGAATTTATGTTGCGAAACTTTTTTTGAAATGTGCTATTTTGTCGCAACGTACAAAAGGATATTATATTATAGCGGAGGATGTATGATTTTATTAAGGTTGTTGGGATGCGTTGTAGCGTCTTTTGGATACAAATTTTTTTTTTAGATACAAAAAATTTTGAGGATTGTTTAATAAAATTTGACTCCTGCTATTATTGTACTTCAATTATTTTACGTTAAATTGTTAACCGACTTTTTTAAAATTTTTTTTTTTGGTATCTGATATTTTAATCTGAAATCTATCAGCAAATAAAGGATCAGTATTTTTTTTAATTATATTTCAGCCATATTTGAATACAATTATTTGCAAAAGCAACCATATGAGTACTATATTTTTGGACAAATGACAGTTAAAGGATCTTTTTGGTCACAAAGCACTTAAAATGTCAAACAAACAAACATACTGCTAAGTGCCAGACAGATAGATCCATTAACCAGGATTGCAACGAAAAACCTCCATTTAATTAATATACCGAAATACAACTGACTCTATAATAAATAAAATAATCAATAAAGCTCCATCCGAACAAATTTATGTACATGTCATGGACACAGACAGTGAAAACTGTTGTTAATCGCGAATGCCCACCAACATTTCATTGTTTCGGCGTTTAGCGAATGACATTGGACGACATAGAACAAGCGTTAGATGAAACCAAACTGCACAGATACATTCGTCACGTGCCACCATATTCCCAAAACTGAATTTCATTTTGCTTTAGGGATAGAAGAAGGCTATTACTCGCTCATTGTTCCAAGTGCTTGTAGAAGCTATGTCGGTAATTGTTTTTGTTTCGTTTCATTTTCATGTCAGACTTCCAGAAATAAATCTAACTACGAAACTTTGCAGTGATGTCTGTTATTGTTCGACTTTGTTATTTTATTGTTGCAATCAGTACAAACGGCTTCGTACTGGAGCCATGGTGCTAGTAAGAAGGACTCAGTCTCTCAAGCTCATGACGACCAAGTACATTTTAAGTGATGCTTCAAATTCCATTGTTGGAGTACTTTGTCCTTGCACAATATGATGTTTGTTTATTCTGTTTCGTAGATTTTACTGTACAGTATTAGTAACAGATTTTCACGAAATTAGTTTTAGAGCTAGAGGAAGGTTTTTGATGAATGTTGAGAATACCAAAACTATTTTATTATTTATTTTTAAGTTGAACGAGTAATAATTTAATAGTTCAACAGCTCAGCAAAAATTGCATCTGTTCCGTTGAAAAATAGCTCCTCTTATGTTTGAAAGTTTCAAGCTTATCCTAACATGATTTATTGAACCAGGAGTTTAATTGCTAATAGACTCAACAGCACTACAGTATTTTAATCTATACTGCAAATATTTATATTTGCACACTCTTGAAAATGTAGGTTTATGTGTACATTCAATTTTCGCAAAAAAAAACCAGATGCATAGAAAAGATACACAAAAAAAACTTTCAAAGTCCCCAAATACTGTCATCCTACATATTTGCTAAGTATGGCTTTGTGTATATCCGAGCTGCTTGGGAACTTAGATGTACTGTAAGTCGAGATTCAATACACAGCAAACCTCTCCTTTTACTAGTTCGAATCGACATTTTCTTTGTTGGCTTTTTCTTGTTGATTGAACGTTCAAAACAAGCCAGGCTGTGAATAATCACTTACCAGATCCTAAAAAGCTACATTTTCATGGAAATGTTGAATGAAATTGTATAACGTACCTGGAATGGAAAGAAAAATTCATTTACATATGTATATATATAGGAGAAAAAAATATGTTTTAAATTTTTTTGACAGGTTTGTTTCTGCTAGTGGATACAAAGTATTTAGCAACGTTTGAACGAAATTTTATAATAACTGCCAAGTTATTTTTTAAAAGAACAAAAATATGATTCTGTTTGAAGGAATTTCTTGCACTGAACACAACAAACGGTCAATCAATTTCGTTCGCTTTTTACCGCTCAACTTGTGAAATTGAATTTTCAGAGGTTGATGGGATAAAGTAGAGTTCTTCTTGCTCCTATACCCTTTAAGAAAGGGGAAAACTCCCTTGAAAAGGGGAAAGGACAGTAAAAAGGAAAAGGACAGTAAAAAGGAAAAGAACAGTAAAAAGGGAAAGGACAGTAAAAAAGGGGAAGGACTGTAAAAAGGGAAAGGACAGTAAAATAGGGGAAGGACTGTAAAAAGGAAAAGGACAGTAAAAAGGAAAAGGACAGTAAAAAGGAAAAGGACAGTAAAAAGGAAAAGGAC
Source organism: Nemotelus pantherinus (assembly GCA_963978885.1). NCBI lineage: Eukaryota > Metazoa > Arthropoda > Insecta > Diptera > Stratiomyidae > Nemotelus > Nemotelus pantherinus. The sequence goes on from OZ022265.1 coordinate 22,179,906, forward strand.
AGTAAAAAGGAAAAGGACAGTAAAAAGGAAAAGGACAGTAAAAAGGAAAAGGACAGTAAAAAGGAAAAGGACAGTAAAAAGGAAAAGGACAGTAAAAAGGAAAAGGACAGTAAAAAGGAAAAGGACAGTAAAAAGGAAAAGGACAGTAAAAAGGAAAAGGACAGTAAAAAGGAAAAGGACAGTAAAAAGGAAAAGGACAGTAAAAAGGAAAAGAACAGTAAACAGGGAAAGGACAGTAAAAAGAGAAAGGACCGTAAAAAGGGAAAGGACAGTAAAAAAGGGGAAGGACTGTAAAAAGGAAAAGGACAGTAAAAAGGAAAAGGACAGTAAAAAGGAAAAGGACAGTAAAAAGGAAAAGGACAGTAAAAAGGAAAAGGACAGTAAAAAGGAAAAGGACAGTAAAAAGGAAAAGGACAGTAAAAAGGAAAAGGACAGTAAAAAGGAAAAGGACAGTAAAAAGGAAAAGGACAGTAAAAAGGAAAAGGACAGTAAAAAGGAAAAGGACAGTAAAAAGGAAAAGGACAGTAAAAAGGAAAAGGACAGTAAAAAGGAAAAGGACAGTAAAAAGGAAAAGGGCAGTAAAAAGGAAAAGGAAAGTAAAAAGGGAGTGAACAGTAAAAAGGGAAACGACAGTAAAAAGGGAAACGACAGTAAAAAGGGAAAGGACAGTAAAAGGGAGAAGAACAATAAAAATGACAAGACCAGTAAGAAGGGGAAGGACAGTAAAAAGGGAAAGGACAGTAAAAAGGAGTACAGTAAAAAAGGAGAGGACAATTAATAAAAACTAAAAACACTAAAAAGGGAAAGGACAGCAAAAACGGGAAGGACAGCAAAAAAAGGAAAGGCAAGAAAAAAGAGGAAACACGAAAAAATTAAAAGACCACAAAAATAAAAAAGCATCATAAAAGAGATCAGACTGTAAAAACAAAAAAGCAGCCATAAAAGAAATAAAAGGCTATTAAGAAGAGCAGTAAGAAAAGAGATTATAAAAAGAAAGATCAAATATAAAATGAATACGTAACATTAAAAGAAAATATATAAAGAAAACAATGAAGAAAAACCATTTACAAATAAATATCACCAAATACAGCAAAAGAGACCACAAATAACAAAACGAATCCATAAAAAAAATACCTCAGAAAAGCGAGAAACCACAAAAAAGAGACGACAAAACTAATTGAGAAATTAAAAATGAATCAAAACGTAAACAAAACGCAATAAGAAACAAGGCAAAAAACAAGAAGAAAAAGATAAAAAAAAACAAAGAAACCAGCAAAAAAACATTAAAAAACCAGAAAAAATTAACAGAAACCTAAAAAAAAAAATTAAAAAGTCCATAGAAAATCAAATAGATCAGGGAAAAAACTCGAAACCAATAAAAAATAAAATAAAACGGCAAATAATAAGCCAAGAGTGAAAAAAATCACAATAAAAAAAGGAAAACGACTCATGAATAAGCAACTCACCAGAAAACAAAAAAAAAACAGATAAAAAATGAGATAAATAAATACATTTAAGCATGAATACGAAAAATTTGGCCAAAAGATATAAAATTTAAAAACCAAGGAGCTAAGAGAGAAGAGAAAAAGGTTAAAAAAGAATAACATACCATTAGAAGGGAAAAGAGAACAGCCAAAATGAAAAGATGAGAGAGAAAAAGCTAATAGAAATAAGAAAAATAGAAAATTGAAAAGAAAAAAATTGAAATCAGCCAAAAATGAATCAGGAAAAACAGATACCAGTCGGGAAAAACTACATATGAAACCCATAAAATTCAAAATATGAGAAACGAGAGAGAAACAACACTTGAAATGTAGCAAAGATACCATAAAAGAAGCGAAGAGGATAACAATTTTAAACTAACAATAAGAAAAGAAAAAAAAACGGACGGAGAAATAAAAGGAAAAGAAGAGATTATGAAAAGAAGAAAACTAGAAGAGGAAAAGAAAAAAATTTACGAAAAACGGATAAAATCAAAGAAAAAAGAAAGGAATATGAGAAACAGAACTATAGAAAAAAGGAGAAGAGAAAAAAATGAAAGAAAAAGAAGTGTGGACGGAAATGATGGGGTAAATCAAAATCAAAATCAAAATCAAACAGGAATGAAATGATACTAAAATAAAAAAAAAGAAAATGAATCCAAAAAATTAAAAATACATCAGAAAAAAGAGAAAATGGGGCCAGAAAAAATTAACTTAAACCCAATAAACTTAGATCAGAAAAAAGTATATGCCTCCAAACAATTAATTTGAGACCAGACACAAACGAAAATAAGCCGAAAAATATGATTAAGTAACTTAACCAGAGAAACAAAATCAAACAGGAAAAGAAAACAATGAAACTGAAGGATAAAACAAAAGCGAACAGAAAAATAGGAGATCTGAGAAAAATTCACGAACGAGTATGAAAACAGAAAATAAAAAAGCAGAAACGAGCAGGCAAAAAGAAGAAGGTATCAGAAAAAATGAAGCAAAGAAAAGAGACAGATCAAGAAGATAGAAAGAGCAAGGACAAGAAAATAAAATAACACCTGAGAGAAGAAAATTTAAGCGACCCAAAGAAAAAAAAAGATATCAGATATCAGCATCAAGGACAACAGTTCAGAACGTAAAAAAAAGAGATCAGAAAAAAGAAAGGAGATAAAAAAGGAAGACTCCACAGAAAAAGCAAAAGAGAAATGTAAAAAAGAACAAAGATCAGCAAAAAAGGAAAAGAGAAAATCAAAAACAGGAAAAGAAATCAGAAAAAGGAAAACAAATAAAACACGGAAAAATTTAAGAATAAGAGAACAGAAATCAGAAAAAGAGATGGCGATCATAAAAAAAGGAAAAGAGATCAGTAAATAAGGATAAGGGCTCCGAAAAAGGAAAAGAGATAAGAAAAACGGAAGCACTTTCAAAAAGAGCAAAAATATCAGGAACAAAAACAAAAGAGGGTTAACAAAAACAAAAGTAGCATAACAGGTCAGACAAATGAAGTTTAGGAAACAGATTAGAGGAAATAAGGAAAATAGAAGAAATGAGGAAAAAGAGATAAAAAACAAAAGAGATTTAATAAAAAAGAAAGAGTCAAGAAAAAAGGAAAAGAGAGAGCAAAAAAGTAATAGAGTTCAGAAAAATAGGAGATGACACCATAAAAAGGAAAAGAGAGCTGCAAAAAGCAAAAGATTAGAATAAAGCAAAAGAGATCAGAAAAAAACATCAGATAAAGCAAAAGAAATAAGAAAAGGCATAAGAAATCAGACAAATTCAACACATAAAATGTGAACACATAAAAAGGCATCCGAAAATAATAAAACATATACAATAAATAGAAAAACACATCACAATAAATAAAAAGGCACAAGCAAAAATAAGATAAAAAATGCTTAAAAATTCTAGAAAAATTCTAGGACCCGAAAAAGTTGTAAAATAGACCAAAAATTAATATCAAAAGTGGAAGAGAACCAGAAAAAGGGGAAAAGAAAGGGGTTATAAACATAAAGGAATGGCTGAAAATTTATAAAAAATATTAGGGAAAAAATATATAAAAATAGTAGGGGGAAAATATATAATAGAGAAAATTATATATAATAATAATAGAGAAAGATTTATAAAAAATAATAGGAAAAAATATATTAAACAGAATGAAAAGCAAATTATAAAGAAAAGCAGACGAAGTACTGCGAAAAATAAAAAAATGCATTATCAAAAGAGGAAAAAAGAGAGAGAAAAGAAAGAAATCATGGTTGCGGAATTGATAAAATTTTCAGCTCGCAGCGGATGTATCAGTTGCGGTATTTTAAGGAGCCAGGAATAAAAGCCAAAACTTTCCGTTTTGTCGTCTTTTAGTAACACTCACGAACAATGTCTAAAATTATAAAAATTTTAATACTTTCGGGAATTCAAGGAATTTATTCAAGGCTCGTGTAATACCTGTCGTCGTAATGGCTTCATCAGAGAAATCAATTTGCAATAATAAAAGATTTATGTAGGTTGCGCAAAACTATTTTATTGCGGGAGATGTAAGATTATAACTTGCATCTTGTATACTTCCATTCTTTTCATGATTTTTTCTGAGAGGGAGGAGTATTTAAAAATAGGGAATTGTGTGGTGGGGCGCTCTTTGGGTTGTTGCGTTAATTTATTTACACTATATTTAGCAGACTAGTTGCATGGATATGCGAACAAGGTGAAGATCAGCATAAGAACTGCAAGGACTAGTTGCATTAATAATTAAATATAAATTGACTGTCGAATAACAGCCAGTGTTTTGGGGGCCCGGTAACTCTGCTCGCTAAGGCGTCAGGCCGAAAAGCGGCGTGCTACGGGGCCTGCGGGTTCGAATCCCGCCAGTACCATGGCTGTAAGTGTGAATGCGTGTCATTGTCTTTGAGGGTGGCAAATGGGCCCAAACTGGTGGCCTAATACTGGCCGCGTTCCCGGCAGCCCTCTTCACTAACCTAACCTTACCTAAAAGCCAGTGTTCATGTAATTGTAATCACTCTTACACGATGGGGGTCAATCCAAAAGATAAAAAACATTATGAAGAATCGAACCTTATCAAGGATTAGTTTCGATCAGGGTATCATATAGGAGTCGAAGAAGGCTTGGAGGTTTCAACTAGCAAGGATCTAGTAGCAGGATCACCACATAAGTCAATAGAACAACCGGGGTGCATTGTAGCAGAAGTTTTGTTTATCATAAATCTTGCAGTATAGAATATGACAAACTAAATTGCTGACTAAAAATCTATGACTGCCATCAGTTCCAAATATATCAGTACCAATTATATGAAAGAGTGGGCATGATATGGACGTTCTTAAGTTGGGCAAAAAGAATAAAACGAACAAAATTGTAATTGGAACGTGCTGCTTAAAAAATCAGTTGACCAGATGTTGAAATAAATCCTCGTGTACTTTCTTGGCTGATTTATTGCACCGTACAAACCATTAGTTTCAATATTTTTATATCCTCTCTTTTGAATTTTACTGTGAACCACTACCCTAAACTGAATTAATTCAAATTCATCTTCTGCAAACCAGCGCCAGTAAACTTATAAAAAATTTTCTAGTTTATATTTAGAAACATGTGTGATTTGGATTTAAAAACACACAACTAAACAATATCGTCTAGAATAATTTAAATAGAATCGAACCATATGTACAAAACAGTTTTCTTCTACTGACTCTGCACTGCGTTTTTTTTTTTGCAGATTTCATCAACTGAAGAAGCAAATTCATTAATTTTTTGTCGAAACCCAAAACTTAATCAAACACACACAAAATTCATTGGATTTTAAACTAGATTCGCATAAATTATTGACACAAAAAAAGTCAGTAAGTTAGTTTTTTTCATCGGAAAATTTCGCTCTGTCTAATTAAAATGTGTCTCGAAGCTTCAGCATTATAATATTTGTTCACCAAGTCAAGCGATACTTAATCAACTCGAAATTGAGTTAATGATGCGACGGATCAATACTTGAAATTTTAGATTTGAATTTAGGTTTTAGATTTCTTTCGAGTCATTAGCATTCTTCGGAGATTGTGAGACTAGTCGCGGATAAAGGATTTGGATGTTACAGCTGATTCAATGCATCTGGTATTTTATGTGTTTTTTTTTATAGTGAGCTAACTTATCTACCCCATTTTCATCTAACCAACCGCATATATTTGCAATGTTTCCCTAATTTGTAAACAACAACATTCTGTAAATAGTCCCCAAAAAGCAATCAATCAACAAATACAAAATGTAGAGTATTAACATATTGAAATTTTAAAGCAATCAACGTCATTACAGTCACGCTACGTCGACAAGACATCAGAAACGTGGTTGTTGGCTTCTTTTACCATTCTTTTTTCAAACTAGTTCCACCGTTGATGGAAACGCGGGACACACATAAACAAACAATACGACAAACTGAAAGTTGAGTATGTTTCGGTTACGAACCGTGAGTATAGAAGAATTAATAAATATATCCATGCATTTACCTTATAACCATAAGAACTACACTGATAAGATTATAAAGGATTTATGTTTAACATTCCTTATATATCTTATCGATTCCCTAAGCGTGTTGACAGATCTAAGGAAAACTGTACGAAAAACCGTTTATTTACAATACGTGAGCACATATATGCTAATGGGTTAAGTGTATTTCGTATACCTACCGAATGGCAGAAATTAGATGCATGAGTAATTTTCAAGACGGTGAATATCTATTTTGCAACTAAGCAATCAATTGGTTTCTTTCATATTTGCATATTGACTACCGGTTGCTTGATGTTTTTCTTTCGGGGGATTACTTAAGTGTTTGGATAGACGGCAATGTGGCATTACAAAAGTCAATTTGCCTAGAATCGGCAAATATAATCGATAAATGCCAAATACATATGGTACTTGAATGTACCGTTACAACTATCGAAACAAATAAGTAAATAATGGGCCGGGTGCAGTAATGGAAATTGACATTGAAAGCTTTCGAAACTTGATGGCAAAAAAAACAATTTCTACGACTATTCAAAACATCAAAGGATATTAGAGGATTAGAAAATGATCGCTATATTACGGTATTATCGGAATAGAAAAACAACGACAGAAGTTGACCTTGCGTCGATCTCTTTGCCTATGTTAAAATAATATTTGCTTTTTATTTTTAAATTATTTTTTTTTTGCCGTTCAAATCAATGCAGTAAAGTAGAGTAAAGTAAAGTTCGAACGATTAGCGCCCACAGACCGTCTTCGGCGAGCTAGCCTCGATTCAACTAACCGACATTCAACGGCTTAAAGGCTCCTTGCTTCAACCTCCCTAAGACAGGGAGTGTAATCAATTGTAACAAACTGAAAAATTCCCAACGTTTCCCCGATTTATTATTTTTACTAATGTTTTGAACGTGTTTTAAATGTGAAGCGGATAATGTTTTCAATTTTTTTTTAACTTCATGTGTGCGGTAGGTGCTTCAAAAGAGATCGGGAAAATTTGATAATTTTTAAATTGCGATAACTTTTGACAGAGTTATTAAATTTTTATGAAATTTTCGGGACATATTGTTAGAGGAAAGTAGCCAAATATGGAATACCATTTTGTTTAAGGGACATAGCAACAAAAATAGATAGAAATGAAAACAGTTTAATGTTATTACTAATCAGTCGTATATTTTTAAGTAAGAAATAAACAGCGTTGTTTCAAATATATTGATTGTCAAAGTAAAATTGAATACAAATACAAAAAAGCAAATTAGTACCTAAATATGGAATAGGTACCCAAATATGGAACATAAGCGTAGTTCATTGTTTTGATAAAAAAAATTTGGCATAAACATCTCAAAACAAAATAGTTATGGCCAATAAAGTAAAAAAGCTCAATTTACTTGCAAAAGTCGCAGATCTATATGTCAAACTCAGAACCAGCGCAATCACTATGTGCCCAAAGCCCACACATTATGCACTTGATCCAAGTTTCTCCTTTATTATCCTCGGAAAAAAGTCCTTGGCAAAACATGCATTCCGCATCGGCAGAATCAGCAGATTTTTGGCCTATAAGCTCACCAGGTTCACTGTCTGCGTTAAACTGGATAACACTCGGTTCCTCAGAGTCTTCTTCTTCAGAATAAGTCTTATTATTCTTTGTTCGTTTATTTCTCTTGTTATTCTTTGTCTTGGCCAATTTAATTTCTTTTTCTTTTCTCTTAATATTTTTATCTATCAAATCATTTTTGTAGAATGATGATGTTATAACTGCTGCTACTGCAGCTTTTCTTCCCCTGTTAGACACTTTTCTTCTTTTGTCTGGCACTGGACATATGGCATACGGAGTCACCAGATCTAGACCACTGGGGTTAAGTCTGGAAGTCGAGGGTTCAGACTCTGCATTAGGACCTGTGTCTGTTACAGGTATTTCTGTTAGGGCTTGATCAGTATTAGATCTAGATTCCATTATAGTCATATTGGTTGTACAACAATCTCTGACAGCATTTTGTTCCGCAGCAATGTAGTCAATATCACTGAATACATTTTTATTGAAAGGCCATAGTCCTGTCACGCGAAAGCTATTTGCTGCAATCTCACCTGTTTGTGCTTTCAAGTAGGATCTGCCGAATAGCTCCACAATACCATATGGACTTAGAGGTCTATTGTTGTTTCTTATCCACGTACGAATTTCTTCATTGTAGTAAGTTTTCAACGGCCCCACAAAAGTTTTGTCCAACGGCTGGAGCTTATGAGTTGTATGTGGCGGTAAGGATACAATTTCCATATTATTTTCTCTCGCGATGTCTATTACATCGATATTACGAGTGTGACTATAGTGGCCATCTAATATCAATAAAACCTGCGACTCAGGAGTCGGGTTGGTGTGTTGAATGAAATGATTGAACCAATCGGTAAAGATGTTCATTTGAATCCACCCTGATTGATGAGCAACTCCAACAGATCCTAGCGGACAGCCTTTCATTAGCTGAGCGCTCATATTTTTCCTTGGAAATATAATGAAAGGTGGCACAAAATGACCAGTAGCATTCATGCAAATAACTGTTGTCATAGGAAATCCTCTTTCTGCTGAAGTAAGCGAAGCTACCTGACGTTTCTCTTGGTGCTCGATGATTTGGGGTATCTTACTTTGTACAATTGTTAAACCAGTTTCATCCACGTTGTATATATGGTTAGGTGGATAGTTATTTTTAGTGTAAACTTCTTCGAGAAGAGTGAAAAAGGCATCCACATTATCGTTCTTCTTTCAAAAGACGTACCTGTTGGTTTTCATTTTGAAAGCTTCGTCTTATGACGATTTAAAAATAACTTTAACTACTTTTTTCCTGCCATACCTGATTCAGCGAACGGATGCTGCAAGTTGTTACGCTTTGCTAGCATATATGCCATTCTGCGAAGATCGTTTCGCGTCAAACCATAAAACTTGCTCTCCATAATTAAAAGGTACTCGACCAGCTGACATTCAAGTTTTGCACCCAATATTGGCTTTCTTCTTAAAGTAGTGGTTGCTGTCTCTTCTGGGGACTGTTCATCTTTTTGGCATAGACGAAACAAAGTTGTCCTAGGCACATGAAAATGCTGGGTTTATTGCATTCCAGATCTTACGTTTTTTGGTCGATTGTAAAGCCGCCATTCTACAAATACAAATAACATATATTACCAAGAGAAATAATAGCAAGTACCAATCATCTGACATAGTAGGACCTTATTATGGACTATTCCATAATTAGCCAACACCGACTGTCCATATTTGGATTTTCATATGCATCCAAACTTGTACCAATATTTTTTCAAAGTCACGTTATTTCAAATCCAAAAGGCCGCAAAATATTGGTTCAAACATTATATCGACGCTTAAAAGTATAACACATATGTACCAGTACATACATATTGACCAAAAATATTCATTTATAACATACCTTTCAAAGTTTCGCAGTGAAGACAATACAAAACACTTCTATCATAAGCACTATATTCATTCAACTGACACGCTCACGTGAGTATGATACTAAAGTGAGCGAATGAAATAGATGGAGGCCGCGTGTTGCCTTTGCAACTTATTTGTTCTGAGAAATCAAGGTATTCCATATTGAGATGCTATTCCATATTTGGTGATTTTCCTCTACTATTAACTTGTAGATGTTTGTTGCTTTTGATGAGCGTGTTGGCAGCCCTATAGCTAGGGCAGGCGCTGAAAGTGAAATCCTTCAAATCATCGACTCTCCTGAAAAATGGTCGCTTTTTGGAAAAAAAGCAACTCATATATATATTTTATGCTTTGTCTACATAGTCAAAGTAAAACATTTGAAATTTTACGATGGACACGACTAATAACCCTTCTCCAATTTACCTATATTTTTAGCATCAAAACTTTCTGTTAACGGGAATTCAAGACCCAATAATCAGATACAGTTGAAAACTACCGAATGTATTGGTCTTAAGTAGGACCAGATCTGATAGAAGCGATTTTGAAATTTGGGCAATTCTGTGCCAGTGGTGCCATCTTGAAACGTTACTAAGAAAAATAACTGCTCTTGGCCCTATAAATTCTGATTCAGTCACCAAATTTTAACGAAATTAACACAGTAGTCGAATCCTACTTTGAGCCACATTTGATAGAAATTTGGTTGTGAAATTCGGCTGGAGCTGCCAGCTATGGTAATTTTAGTGTTTTAAGTTTTGAAAACTCGCTCAGGAAAATAAATTTCTTTGCCCTATAGCTTCAAGTGCAGTCGTGGAATCATAACGAAATTCATATGGCAAACTGAACTTGTTGTGGACAATACTCAGCAGAAATCTAGTTGGAAAAAAATCATAGGGTTGTCAGCTATGGTTGCTTTTGTATTTTTTTTTTGCATATCTTAAGTAAGCGATTTTATCATAACATTTTCAAACCATAGTGATCTTGTAGGGTAAATAATCGACAAATATTACGAGCTAGAAAATTTGAAAACTTTTACGGATGGTAGCCCTAAATTTCTTTTTATCCCTATAACTTTCAATGCAGTCATCGAATCAATACGAAATTCACAGAGTATGTTGACTTCAACGTGTGGTAAATGTGACATATTTTTGGTTTCGGTGCTAGCAAAGGCTTGACAACATGAGGCGTTTTTGTTATTTTCGTACCAATAAATGCTTACATAAACATTTGCAATGAAAATAAGTAAACAATGACAGCAGACGTTTAGTCCGCGGACTATACACCAATTTTTACCTAAATGATTTAGTCCACCTGCTGTAAACACTCAGTAGTCGACCCAAGCGATAGGTCAGTACACGATTTCAAGTGACCTGACCTAAAATAGGTCGTGGATTATATCGCTGTAAACACACCCGACCTAAGCATTGATTTTCGCGTGACTATTAATAATGCATGTACGTCGAATTCCAGCTCGCAACCCTCTCGCTTGACTCAAAATCATTTAAATAATCACGTTTGAGAGACAAATGAAAAGATAATTACAGTGTATGAAATAAAATTAAACTAAATGACAAATTCGACCTGACCAAATTTTAGGTCAGATCGATGTAAACACCTTAGGACTAAATTCACTTAGTCCGCGCTATAGGTCAGGTCACATTTGATCCGACCGCTGTAAACCCTAACATTTTTTTGGATGGCAGCCCCAATCATCTTTCTATCGCTGTAACTTTCGATGAAGTCATCGAAATTTAATCGGCTTGGGGTATATTATTACTTAGGTAGTGGTAAAATATACACTCAAAATCTGCACAAATCCTCTACTGTTCTTCGAACATTAGTGTTTCTAGCGGTTCTGATGCGCTAGGGTTTAGTTTAATGATGCTACTGATTTGAATCCACAAGAGGTTTGTAATCTTTTTCCAAAATACTTTTCCTCTATCTTTTTCCATAAAAATACGATGATGTCTCATGAATTCCCGCATTTTTCGCCATCATCCTTCATCCGTCTTTACTTGAATGTCTTGATGTTGATGTTGGTGGTCGTCCAGAACTATTGGCCACTTTGGTCGTACCTATGTCTTCCTATAATTTTCAACATCAATTTCCCCTCGCGTAATGCTGAAAAGTCTATTCATATTTCTTTCATCAATGACCCAAGTTGCACTACCAAATATCGTCCTATTTGCATCCTTTCTTGCTTAAATAAAGTACTCGAAAGATTTCACAACAAGCTACTTTTTATGCTTCATCCTTTTCTCGCTCCTGAGCAGCATAGCTTTATAAAATGGTAGATCTTTCACCTCTATCTTCTTAGCCTTTATTGACTTGGTCGCTTCCGCTTGAGACCAACAGAAGCCACTTGATCTGGAATACACAGTTTTCGCATCTGTTGACCACAAGCTTTTTCCCGTAATGCTCGAAGTTTGCAGAGTATCTAGCTTCCTCTTACTTCTTCTCATTTTATGTTTCTGGTTGTAAGTGTTGTATTTGTGATTTACCATACTTCTTCCCCTCATTTCTCTTTCTGGAGTTTCTTAAGGTTCGATACTAGGTCCTTCGTTATTGGTGATATTTATCAAAGATCTCCCTTCCTTCGTTCAAACTTTTTGCTGATGACTTCAAGATGTTTAGAATAATTAAATCTCATGATAATTGTCTTCAGTTATAATATAATCTTTGTGCTCTGAGTGAATAGTGCTCTATGAAATATCTTGCTTTGAATATATTTAAATGCATGTAAAATGTTTCGTCTAATGGTTTTCTAGTCCTATAATAAGAAGTTAGTCGTTCGCGGATAGATCTTCCGTCAGTTTTCTCAATATCTTTTACATGACTAGACGTTTATTTTCACCGGTCGTTATTCCACAATGAGTTACAGCATATACAATGAATTAAAGCATACTTCTTTACCACTAACTTTCTTTTCTATTTCTGATGATAATCTTCTCTGTAAAATATCATAATTATCTCACCCATGAAGACAAAAATTTTTATATAAACTACTCACGCCATCTCATCAAAACATTCCCCTCTAATTACATGTAACATAAAACCAAATTTGATGCAATAATTTTCAACAACATTGTACAACAGATTCAATCAGTGAACGTAAAGATAAAGGTGAAAAGGTGCGGATCATTTAAGAAAAAAAACTGGTTGAAATCACAATGCTCTGCAATCTGGTCCAATTCCTTACCGTACGTTTCGAAGCCCTTTTCTCTTATTTTCGTTTGTATGTAAAGCTTACGAAACGCTTGCTTACCGCGCCGGGGCCATGATCCGACCTTTTCCCTGAGTAGATTGTACATACGTACTTGGTACATTCTAGTAACAATAAAATCAATCGACCAGGCCAACTACTCACGGTAAGTTGTATTCGTATGATGGGCACAGGGGAGACTGAACGGTAGAATCCAAAATTATTGCTGCAATGAATATACATACATTTATGTATTTTGGAATTTAACATCTCAACATTTGAACACAGCATACTTATGACGAAGGGACTGGTTAAACAGTTTGTGTAGAAAAATATTTTTGAAAGTTTGTTTGGTATACTAGCTGGATACTGGCACTCCGCGCCTTAAACTCTTTCGTTTGAAGTACGTCCGTCCAAATTTCTGTTTACTTACAGTAAGATGGAATTGGTTACCACTATCAGCGGCTTTCATCTCGTTTCGCCGGGACCATCGATGTTGGCCATCAACCTGTTCAGTGAGACGATGGCTCTCTGAGCCCTATCACATACCTTACGAGTTAAGCTTATTAACGGGCGGAACTCCCAGGAATCTTACTCACTTACCTCTGCGGAGCCTCCTGTCATCGGAATGACAGTTCGAATCCTTCGCTTTTGTCTCTGTCTTCTGATCTATGGTCATGCATCGTTCCACCCACCTCATGAGTTGGTTAAGTCTTAGTTGGACGAACTTAGCAATTCTGCAAGTGATCACCGTTGCAAAGTCTTCAACGTAACCCAACAAAAACACATTCGTGATACCCCTGAGGTGATAAACCTCCCCTGAACTCGTTCGTCAAAATCGAATAGGAGACATTGGTCCTTAAGGCTGGTGACAGACTAGGAGATTCGGAACGAGATTCAAGATTGAACGATATTCACTTGCCCAAATCTCATTTAAGGCGGATCTCAAAACCGGATTCCAGCATCTATGCGAAACTCGTTCCGGAATGAGATTCGATGAAAAACCTAAATTAACCCTGGGCTTGAAAAATCAGCTAATTGATATTTCGAATGAAACAGATGGACAAGCTAAATTGAAGAGTATGTTTCTGGGTTAAATGTCGATAGAATATGTTATAGTGCTTGGAATTGAAGGTTATTCCACAATTGAATTGAATTGTCAAGCAATTTTTGCCATATAGTTGCATATTTTTTGTTCGACTCATTTCACATCAAATACTTAATAAAAGACAACGCTTGTATTGCCTAATATTGCACTTGCTTTCTGCATAAGTGATCCACAAGAGCCTTTTTACCTTTCAATCCTATCGAAGTAGAATGTTTTTTCGAAGATGATATTATAATACATATAATTGAAATGAAATAAAAAAAACACATTTCTTCATATCTTTTGGTATGTTGAGGTGAAGAATTATGATTTGATACTTTCTGACATATCGAATCTCCTTGATCGAATCTCTTTGGCTGCATTCTAGCCAAGCGTATTCCCGAATCAGTGGTGTTGCTTTAGCCTGCTTTTAGCGATTTGGAAGAAATTGTGATCTGTGTAGTCATCCATCACCTCTACTATGTCTAGCAAAGGAAATCGGCAAACAAGATTTGATTGGAGTTTGCATAATTATAGCCAGCAACCCAGGATTGAGAAAATATGCTTGAGGGCCCGAAGTACGAAACATCCACCTAGCCGAATTGAAAATATTTTCTACATTTGGCGTCAGTAGCAGTCGCAATAAATACCAAGATAGCATCAACAGTGGATTACGCTTGCTGTGCTGTCTGCTAAATAGATCACCAGCTGCTTTAATAACTGACAGAAACCGTGGCTTCATCAAACGTTCAAAGAGCTCCCTGCCGTGTCTAGCATGCTGTGCGGACGGAGCGCGGACGGGTCATCCGGATCACCCTTTTGCTTATCGATGACAGTCAATCGGGTAACTCTCCACGGAATGGAAAGGCCACCACAAATAAATAGGAGTTATATGTCTCCAGTTATAGCCGCGGTTGACTGTCCACTGCTTCCAGTGCTTCGATCGGCACTCCATCACGGCTTGGCACCTTCTTATTTCTCGTTCCAAACACTGTGTTGATTAGCCCCTTCTCCGTAAAGAGAGGAACGTATTCCGGATTGACGATGATTCCACCAAACGTTCAGGGTTGCTACGTTCCTGGGAGCGCTAGACCGCATGCAGCCGAATCTACCGTTAGCGACTTCACGGGTCCCGAGTTAAACTCCTCGCAAAGAGTCTACGATTTGTAGCGGTTACTGTCGTGACGCCAAAGCGATGTCTACTAGTTCAGCGATTTCATCGTTCCACCAATAGGCTGTATTCCTGCATGGAAGGATTTCGTCAGGACATCGAGGCATCGCTTGCTCTGCGAATCCACCCCATGGTACTGGTATCAGTAACCTAAACTACTTTAAAGGTCTCTGCGGCAAAAAGGGGCAGCGTTTCTTATTCCTGACTCACATTTAGTGACACAATTGTGATCTGTCTAGTTCTCCATTACCCTCAAATTAATCAGGAGGGTCTTCCATATGCACCCTTGCTTAGCACGAACAGATTTGACCTCCACATCAGCTCTACCCTACGTCGTCCTTGAGCATTTTCGCTGGACATATCCCACTTCAAAGCCCTATCATTGCAGTCGTTCCAATTGTGGGATGAACTGGGCTTGCATTGAGTCATTCAGATACAAATCATAGCAAACGAAATGTATTCCGATACGTGGTCGTCGGTGACCCAAATCTCCGCATACCCTGTGGCATCACAAATCCTGTAGAGCTCGATAATCAGGACGATCTGAGACTTATTTCTAGCTGCTATGTTATACTGGAGGTTTCTTTGGAGAAAGCTCATTTTCTCTCCTGCTGCCTCTTTTTGGCAAGTGTGTCATTGGATACCTTGCAAGCATTCGAATCCATGATGTGTTTCGCAATATCGGCGCCATGTTTATTGACGCAAAGCATGCACCTGGGCTCTGCAGGAAACTTTGTCGCACGATGGTTGGGATGACTACATTTCTAGCAGCTGCCAGTAGGATCTAATCCTTTAGAGTTGCTCCTGGCTATAGGCCACACCCTGGTAGCAGCATACCACTTTTGACCCCCCTCTCATTCGGGAGTATGCAGTAGGGCTAGCGTTTCGTCCATCTCTACCAGAGCCTTTCTCTGTTCCCTTTTATTAAGAGGAAATACAATGGTTTATTTCTTCAGCTCTTTCCTCCTCAAGATCAGGCATTATGGCCGGCGTCGCTTCTTTATTGACTCTGGGGCAATCAAGACACATTACCTAAATTTTGGCTCCAAGAGCTATAAGTTTCACGGTCGCTTGACCTTCAACGGCGAACCGGTTCGAGTCCTGAAGTTTCATGCGCTTATCGTACCTCACGATTTACAGTAGTACTTGTAGTCTAGTTAATCCAGCTTACTCGTGTGCCGGTTTTCTCTAGCTGCATTTATTTGTGGGTGTTATCTGATGCTGATTACAGCCTTCTACTTTTTTTTGCCCTTGCTTTTTCACTTCGTATTTTTCCCAGCCACTTCTGCTGCTTAATAGGTGACTCTGTCTACTTTTTTGGAAGAAGTCTTCCTAATTTTCTTCTGAGCCAATGTCACCCACTTTCCGTCTCCATAGTTTTTTTAGTTGCCCTGACATTCTGTTTTTCTTCCGGGCTCGCGATTCAGTTACCCTTTTATTTTCGCGGGGTTGAGGAACACTCGGGACCACCAGATGTAACCACTTTAATGAAATGCTGCACCAATTGTCTTTTGTCAGTTTGTTTGGCAGATAGAGATAGCCTCGAAGCCCTCCGCCAATTTAAGCAAGCCATCTTTCACGTAGTTCGAAATATTCTTTTGCACGGTGACAGCCCGCAGCATCTTACAAAGAATCTACTTACATTTAAAAATAACTTTCTCTCCGACGATTTACTCGTGCTTTATATACTCGCACTGAAGGGCTCAGTTTTGAGGTTTCTGGTTCTCCGAAAATTCCCTCGGCACCTTCCAGTTGCCGGCCATTTGGTGTCTCCAGAGGTTGCTTGGAGCTACTGCTAGCACCTTCATCTTTTCTCCCAAATGAATCGTCGTGGAATGAGGGTCCTGTAGACACTCGATGTCCTCGAAGAAGCAAATTTGTCGATTGACGGGACTGTTCCATTTTCATTTATTAATTTCAACATACAGACAAAAAAATCCAATCACATGTTGGAATAATAAAAGTGCCGTGCAAAAAGGCCGCAGCTAGATGGAGGAGAGTTTGTAGTTTGGTTCCAAAGTTTTCTGCATAAAGAAGTTGGCTTGAGGGTACGTAGTTGTTTGCAGTAATTTAAAGGGGCTTGAGGTTATTAGTATTCAGAGAACTTTCAGTGCTCGAAATTCAAGATGAACGAGCATTTTTAATTGGCTTTTTAGTTTCAGCCCTAAGTTTTCGAAAAGTTTCCCATGTACAGGAAGCCCTATTAATTTAAATTAGTTAGATAGGTTTGTTTGAATTCGTTTGTTCAACTAGATGGGATCATGAGAACCGCGGAAAGATGTAATAGGAACAAATAGTGGAAAGATAAAAGCAGATACATTGTGGAAGCATTCAAGGATATCATCACTAGGTTTTATTCGTCGCTATATCAAAATTAACCGTACCTTCAGTCACGCCTTCGTCACTAACAAAAAACGCGAAGTTCACTTCTATAAGAATGGAATTCAAATAAAGTCTAAAATTCCGATTTTGGGTACCGATATTCTTTTTGACACGCATGAGAAACCATTTCAAAGTCACAAAGATAACAATAATTGGGGTAATAATTCGGGAACTAGAAGAATCAGGAGTTTTTTGAGATTTTTTTTTTTGAGAGACTACAAAAGAGAATCTTTTATTTCTCTGAAACAATAAGAGTGATATTGTTTTTTAAAGATATATCAGGTGTACCGGTTAAAAAGGGCGTATTTTTTTTTCAAAATTTGATGCTTTATTGTGAAAAAATGGTTACAATTCAATTCTCAAAGTATTGGCCATCGCTAGCCACTATTTTACCCCATCTTTCTGGCAATTGACGGATACCATCTCGAAAAAATTCAGCCTGTTTGGCGCCAATCCATAAATCGATGCAATTTTCGACTTGGCCGTAATTATGGAAGTGCTGGTCAGCCAGCCCATGAGCCATCGATCGGAACAAATGATAATCGGAAGGAGCAATGTCTGGACTATACGGCGGGTTGGGTAAGACTTCCCATTTCAACGTTTCTAGGTATGTTTTGACCACTTGTGCAACATGTGGCCGAGCATTGTCATGTTGCAATATAACTTTTTCGTGTCTTTCAGCGTATTGCGGCCGTTTTTCTCGTAATGCTCGGCTCAAACGCATCAATTTTCGTCGGTAGACCTCGCCTGTGATCGTTTCGTTCGGTTGTAGCAGCTCATAGTATACCACACCAAGCTGGTCCCACCAAATACACAGCATGACCTTCTCCCTATGAATATTCGGCCTGGCCGTCGATGATGAGGCATGGCCGGGGTATCCATACGTTGGCCGACGTTTCGGATTATCGCAATGGACCCATTTTTCATCACCAGTTACAATTCGATGCAAAAAGCTCTTTCTTCTTTGTCGTTGGAGCAGTTGTTCGCATGTGAAAAAACGGCGTTCGACGTCTCTTGGCTTCAATTCATACGGCACCCAATTGCCTGCATTTCTGATCATTCCTATTACTCCAAGTGTTTTTGCAAGTTCATCTTGCGTTTGCGACGAACCTTCACTGAGTAATGCCTCCAATTTTTGATCTTGAAACTTTTTTGGCTGGCCGGAGCGCTCCTTGTCTGCGATGCCAAAATCACCATCACGGAACCACTTGAACCAATTCTGACACGTTCTCACCTCTATTTTAAAGTTCAGATATGCTTCGACGAGCAATTCACGCGCTTGGGATACATTTTTTTTTTCAAGTTAAACAGGAAAATTAAAACTTCCCGCAAATGTTGTTTCGATGGCTCAAAAGTTGACATATTAGTTGCCGGGCTAGCTCTGTGTGTTTTTACTAAAACTTATAAACCAGACTGAAATAATTACACAAAGGTATGAAGTTTCTGACGTGACAGCTGTAATTATTGAATTTCATGTCAAAGTAATAGATATGAAGTTGTCTGCAAATACGCAATTTTTAACCGGTACACCTAATATTTTAATACTTAGGCCACCTGATCCTTCCATTTTTTTGTCAAACCATTTTTTTATTTCACCATTAAGAGCAACACTTTTGTCTGTTGGATTAACTATTTACTTGCATTCTTTAAATCAACTATTTTTCTGTATCTGACTATGGTTGACCATAAGAAAACGAGTTAAGATTATCGGGCAACAAACCGTCATTTTTTATTTTTAGTTGACTTGAAAAACATTTGACTTTATTGTAAACAAATAGGATTGAATTATGACTTAATGAAGCCTTTGATAAAACTGTCTTGACTATCAGATGTATATGAACATTTCCTTCAAAATGTACCTACATCGAAGCATAATATATGAGATATATTAATTAAAAAGCTCATTACATATGGATACCATCCCAAGGTCTTTTTCCAGCACAAACTCTATCACCAAACCTCATGAACCAAGCAACATAAAGGGCTTTTCTTCGCATAATCAACGAACAAGTAACAGATTAACCGGTCTTGCGGGCTTCTTGTAACCTGAAAAAAAGGGTGACCATGATGGAATTTCGAGCTATACACGTTCTTGTGCACACCTATCGTCATCGTATCGGTATACCCGTTCAAAAACGACACTTGCGTGTCCCTGAATGAGACTGGTTGGAAGCAATATACAGCATATTAACTAATATCTGTGTACATGCACATTCGATACACTATATCTTGTCATTTTTTCCATATAGGTACCTATGGCCGAAAGGAAAATAAACCGGTCAAGGGATACATAATCGTCATCGTCGTTGTCGTTATAATAAAAAAAAAAACAACTCTTGGATAACCGAAGGGATCGACGGGGGAGCTCAGCAAACCGAAGGGCAAAATGAAAGGTTTATTGGACTTCTTGTAATGTAAATCACGTCAGATAATATGACCACAGGAATGGGGTGATAGACACTAAATATATGTGGATGGTATCTTGTGCAGCTTCATTGTCGAGGTTATTATTTTTTTTTGTCGTTACCAAAACGTATCAAATTATATGTGGAGTATATTAAAAATTATGAGGCATTTTGCGGTATGTCGTTTCGTTTGATGACTAAAAGATGTGAAAGTAAAAACGCGACGGACAGCAAATTGCATGATCCCGTGGTATTTTTAATGAGACCCCGAGTTTTTTTTATTGGAATTTCCGTTTGCGGTTAATTATGTTGATTTGGAGTGATAGAAGGTAGGTAGCTGGTAGATTAAGGTTTGAATGACAAAAAGAATTTGTGGTAGTCTAAAGGTATTTTATAGCTAAATTTTACGGTATAATAAATCTGAGCAAAAGGGGATTAATCTAAGTTGATATGTATAATTTTCACAGATATTATTGCTAAAAAGTCTCCATTTAAGTACAAAGATTTTCGAATGACTAAACGATTAAGATCGATTTTTTTCTGATAATAAAAAGCAAAAACCTGCCAGAACCAATTTAAACCCATATCGATCGAAAACTTTTGCTCACTACTTTACATACCATTTATCTGAACGATTGAATTCGAGAACGCACATTGTGCGTGCCCTACAGTCCAATCAGGTTGTTCATGTTATTTCACTTTTGCTATTATCACAACATCTCATCCACACACCAAGGATGAAGTGATGCTGGAGCTGGACCTGATGCTGATGCCAAAGTTGCTGCTGATGCTGCTGCTGCTGATGATGTCGATGATGCCCATGCACATATCGCCCCATACAAATTTCTCGTTTTCAATGTTAACAACCTTAAAGAGACTGCTTCGCAGCAATCGAGTCGATTAATAACAGATTTTCAGATTTGAATCGGAGGAAACAGCGCGTTCGTTGCAGGAAATAGTCGTCGATGAATGCAGTTGCAAGGCAAACTGAACGAGAAGATCTAGTCGAGATGATACGAAGGATTTATTGAGTGGAAGCGATGTCGAGAATTTGTAAGGTGTAGTTGGCCGTAGGAAGAAACATTGTAAAATCTGTTAGTGGCAATGGAATTAATTTAATCATTTAATCGAAAACCAATGCAGATGTTATGTGCATTTGACAAGAAGTCTGAGTCTTGAATATTTTAGCTAAATAATTTCTTAGGTCTTCGCAACAAAGACATTATTGTACATATTTATGGACAAGATTTTAACAAACGCAAGTCATAATTTATCTTTTGTAATTTAATAAAGCATTTAACGTTTTACCATCACCTGCACTTATACGTCGTACTCGCCCACAAATTTTTATGACTTTCTGTTACCAATCTACTACCTCCCACACACGACGTGACATATTCACGCAATTTAACATTCCGACAAAAGTTTTCCGTCATCTTTCCCTAAATCCAAGGAATTCTCTCAAATTTTCCATTTCCACACGGTTTTTTTTTCTGGGTTCGGTCCCACACACTGAACAACCGACTAAATCGACTGTCGAGCATTACAGAAACCTGTAAATCATTTCAAGTCAATGCCCTTGTCAACAATCCAACAAACAGTCAACGGGATAAGGGACAATGAACGGGTCGGGTCCGGGCAAGCAGCACGCGAACATGAAAAAGATTTCTCTGGCATAATGTCAAGGACATAGCGATCAGAGAGTCGAAAAGGTAAGGGCAGAGCAATTTTAACTAAACTCTCCTAGCTGCTGCATACTGCTGTAAATCATCTTTTACGAGGCCCTAATGCGATTCGACAATTGCAAGTGACTGGAGTATGCGGTTTTTGCGTCATCAGTGTCAAATGACAGTGGTGGATGTTCAGCAAGCGCAGGTTCGCCGCCTTCAGGCGATTTCCCATCGAGTTTGTCTGCAGCAGTGAGAAAAATTTCTTCGGTTTTTTTTCGTACGTTTTGCAGAGCACATTGTCCTTCAAGTGTCTTGCGAAAGCAAAAAAAAAAAAAACAAACAGGACGATGAAGAAACGGACAGGATTTGAGAAAGGTCAATTGGATGTCAGTCCGAAATGTTTTTGACCTGGGATGAACTGTTTTTCGTAGCATATTGTCTTTTTGCTTGCAGTGATAGTTGTTTTTTTGGGTTCCTCAACGAAACTCTATATTTTGCAGAATTCTTATGCTCTCTATACGAAACTCTATATTTTTTAAATGCTATCCGGTCGGCGATTGGCCAAAACGAAGAACATCTCAAGGATTGGAATAGTTAAGCGTAGGTTAGAATGGACATTTGATATCTTCTCGATTGGCTCAGACAGTATCGGTTTTCATACAGTACCGAAAGAAGCTGTCTCGAAACGTGCTCGAAGATGGGAGACAAGTTAATGATTGGTTGTAGAATAAAAATTTGCCATGAATGAGAAGTGAGGTGATGGAAAAATAGGAGATTTCATACAACGCAGCAGTTCACTTGATTACCCTCAATTAAAATCCGCAAAATAATGGAGCAAATTATCATCAAAAGAGAACAGTGCGTTCAAAGCGTTGCGGTAGTCCTTTTTTCAATCATAATAAATCAACACATTTACATGTTTTTGGGGAATTTTGGTAAGGGTAAATGTTTTACCCTTCAATTAACTGCATTTCGCATCTGTTTTCAATCATAACCGAGCAATTCCAAGCTGCAGATGTAAATATACCACATTTTTTCAAAATCTTTGTCGTCTAAAATTGGAAAATCTAATTTCACCTCAAATAGAAAATCGACTATCCTGCTCTTTCTTGCTCCATATTTAAAATTTTCGTTTAAAAGCAATAGAAGTAAGAAGCACAAACTGTCGAAGTGTTTTCAAAGTAAAAGTGCCGTGGCGGCATGGAAATATGACATGAGTCTAATCAAGTGAGCCGCAGTGTACATGGTACAATAATATACGTACTTACGGTTTCTGAATTGGTGTTCCATAACAATTGGAAATCATAATCTTACCTGCAAAGAAAAGAAAGAAATTGTTAATCTCATTACTGTTTTTTTTTTTTTTAAATAAATACATAATTTTATTATTATCTTTTTGCAGCGCCATTCTCAGCTTAGTTTGCTACATAATTCACAAACGAGCGTTTTAAACTTAAATACTATAGTAATATTTAAGGCAATTGAATCTTAGTAATTGCTGTTTCTTTCATTAAACGTTAAACTAATATATTAAAAGCAATACCTAGCATGAAGAAGAGAAAAGGAAAAACAGAGACAAGAAAAACAGAACATAGAGACAAGGAAAAACGAAAATAGAAAGAAAAAAAAATAATAAAGAAGATAGAGAAAAGGATCAAAAATAGAAGGAGAAAACGATGAAAAAAAGAAACAGAAAAGGAACCACAGGAATAGAAGAAATAGAAAAAGGAGCAGAAAATAAATAAACTGCTCATAGAGAATAAAGAAACATAGTAAAGTAAATAAAGTAAATAGTATAAGAAACAGAAAAAGAAGAAACAAAAAAATAGATATAGAAAAGGAATAAGAAGAAAACGAAGAACAGAAATAGGAAAAATAAAAAATGTAGAAACAGAAAAATGAGAAACAGTAAAAAAAGAAACAGAAAAATGGGAAACAGAAAAAAGAAACAGAGAATGAACAAACCGATAAAGAAAAAACAGAAAAAGAAAGCACAGAATAAGAAAACACAGAAAAAAACAGAATAAGAAGAAACAGAAAAAGGAAGAAAGTAGTAACAGAAACAAACAGAAAACGAAATAACAAATAAAGAAAACACAGAAAAAGAACAGTAAGTGGAAAAAAATTAAGATATAGTCTATAAGAAACAGAAAAAGAGAAGAAACAGACAGCGGAAAAAAGAAAAAACAGAAAGTGAAAAAAAAAGAAACAGAAAGTGAAAAAAAGAAGAAACAGAAAATGAAAAAGGAAGAAATGGAAAGTGGGAAAAAACAAGACACCGAAATGGGAAAAAATA
Source organism: Nemotelus pantherinus (assembly GCA_963978885.1). Lineage (NCBI taxonomy): Eukaryota > Metazoa > Arthropoda > Insecta > Diptera > Stratiomyidae > Nemotelus > Nemotelus pantherinus. Next base: position 22,203,509 of record OZ022265.1, read on the forward strand.
AGAAGCAGAAAAAGGAAAAAACGAAAAGAGGAGAAAAAGGAGAAACAGAACGGGGAAAAATGAAGCAACAGAACGAGTAAAAAAGAAAAACAGAACGAGGAAATAAAGAAGAAACAGAACGAGGAAAAAAAGAAACAGAAATAGGAAAAAAATGATAAAAAAACCACACAGAAAAGAAGAAAGAGATAACGATCTAAAGAAAAAATAACGAAAGAGAAAAAAATGAAAGTGTAATAGATGAATAATAGCAGAAGAAATGAAGAAAAAAAAGGAAAAGAGGATATGAAAAAAAAACAAGAAAAAAAAGAAGAATAAAATAATAGAAAAGTGAATAGAGGACAAGAGCAGAATAAAACAAGAAAGAGAAGGAAGTAGAAAAAAAAAGAGAAAAGACTAACATAGCAAAAATGAGAAAAAAGGGAGGAAAATAGAAGAGAGGAAAATATAAGAGAGGAAAATAGAAGAGAAGAAAATAGAAGAAAGGAAAATAGAAGAGGAGAGGAAAATAGAAGAGGAGGGGCAAATAGAAGAGGAGGGGAAAATAAAAGAGGAGGGGGAAATAGTGGAGGAGAGGACAATAGAAGAGGAGGGGACAATAGAAGAGGAGGGGACAAGAAGAAAAAAAAACAATAAAATAAAATAAAAAGCGAAAAATAGAGAAAGAAAAAAAAGAAAAAAGCAAAAAGAAAAAAGAAGAAAAAAAATAAAAATAAAAAAAATAAAAATAAAAAAAATAAAAATAAAAAAAATAAAAAGGGAAAAAAAAGGAAAGAAAAAAGAAAAGGGACAAGAAAAATGATGATAAGGAACAAAAAATGAAGAAAAGAATCGAGGAAAAAAAGAACAAGAAAAGAAGATAAAGATAAAGCAATAAGAAGAAAAAGAAGAAGAACAAGACAAAATGGGTCAAGGAAAACGAGGAAAAGAATTAGAAAAAAGAAGGGAAAGAATAAGAAAAAAAAAGATGAGCGATCCGAAAAACAGAAAAAATCAGCAAAAGAGAGAAAAATAAAATTGAAAAATAATATCGAACATAAAAAAATTGGAAATATATTAATAGTAAAAACTTCACTTAAAACAACAAAATTGAAGTAAGAAAACAAAAAATTTGATGGTAAAAATTAAAAATCAAATAAATAAAAGAAACATAATAGCGTAAACCGTAAAAACTCTTAAAAACAATCCAAAGTATAAAAAAATTAATGAACAGGAAAAATCTATAGAAATAGATTAACGCCAAAAGGAAAAAGTGGCCACAAAATTGAAAACACAAGAAAGAGAATACAGTACCAGAGATGAAAGAAAAAATTACATAAAAAGCAAATGAACTGAAAATAAAAGTTTGCAAAATAAAAAACCAGCAAACCAAAAACAAAATCACAATAATAAAAACTAAGAAAATAATGAAAGAAAACAGCAAGTGAACAAAAAACATGAAAAATAAATAAAAATCCGAAATAAATAAGTAAGAAATAAATATTTAGGAAATATAGAATAAATAAATAAAAACACGAATTCTAAAAACCTATATAGAAAAAATTGTGACAAATTCGAAATAGAAAACCGTTTGGCAAGAATAAAAATGTTTTTAAGAAATGTCCTGGGGCCTGGTCAAGATATGGGGCAATGGCTTTATCAGTGTTCCGAGAAAAACATCATTAACGGCTAAGGATAATTCGACAGGGTGATTGGTTGGAACCGGATAATTTAGGTTCTTAAGGTTGTTGTATTTTTATTTTTTTGTAGATTGATTTGAAGAGGATTTTAGGAAATTGGCTAAAAATTTAGCAAGTGATAGAGTTTGAAAATTTAAAGAGATCTAATAACAGTTTCATGAAGTTAGCGCGAGAGAGAGGCAGGGGACAAAAAGTTACTACTACAAAAACAAAGTTACTACAGCCAAACTGACGATGACTGAGTTGCACCCAAGCAACAAAGATGAGGAAGATAGAAAAAAAATTGAAATGGAGGACGGTTTTATTGTTGCACGTCCGAACCTGCAATTAAGCCTACCCAGGCGGCCCACCATTAGAGCAGGAGCTCAACATTAACATGAGGCAAGCCCTATGTTAATCCGGTCTGCCAGCCTGTCCTGAGGAGCTTTAACTCTCAACACTGCGATGCTCCCACTATGGAACCTTCCTCAAAAGCAAGGTTGAACTCATTGCCATCCACGTTGTCAGTTTCTTTTACGACCTCCGGGCGGGGTTGTCAACCTTAGACAATACCTTAGATTTTGAGGTTGGGATACTTTTTCTATACGCTTAGTGCCCATATAGGATTCATCAGCAAAGTATTATTATTTTAACCGCGAAAAGCAGTCAGCTGCTTTCATTTTCGTCATTTCACCATTTCTTCTTTTTATCGTTACATAAAAATACTACCAGTCCACAAACTATAATTAGTCTCCGTCGATCGTTGCTCGAAAATTCAATTCTCTCAAACACTGTACGTGTCTTACAATTGCAACCAACAAATCACTTCTGGTTATTTCATTTTAACCTGCAATATCTGCACGTTCACATTCTCCAATTTTCCAACTTCAGTCAAATCGAGCATTTTATCGAGTCGAGACGCAATGCACTGTTACACAAGTCCGCGATACAAAAACCATCTTTACAAGTCTCGATTTGCCTTTGGCGCAATTAAACACTAAATCTTGCACGTAAAGTATCAATTAAATACAATTATTCCTCGATTGCAATAAATTTCCCTATAAATCAAAACGTACTTTGCATCGAAGAGAAATCAACCGAATATGGTTGTGTATGCGGTGGTAGTGTGATGGAGATTGGTGTATGGACGTGTTGATGCCATTGCAGATTATACACTTTGTTTGCGGTAGCATTTGAATATGAAATCGAAATTGCGCTAAATGGGGAAGTGCAGAATAGCAAAATTATTTCATAATTAGTACTTGGTCGTAACGGAAACGTTCGTTCGATGGGAATTCGTTTTCAATGCATGCATGATTTATAGGGGAAATTATAGTAGAATGTGATTGTAAATGCATTTTTAATGATTTAATTGATGTTGTGACGTTTTGAAGTGTGATTGAAAGTTAAATTTAATTGAACGTTTTACGTGAACTGAGGAATTTTCGCATGGGAAATAACTAGGAATCTTACGAAATTTGAAATATTTACAAGCAAGTTAGTATTGCGCACTGAAAAATTGAAAATGTCCTACAAGTAGACTGAAAAAAAACTACCAAAAATTTACTCCTTTCTTATATTCAGAGTAAAAAGTCATTCTCAAATCTATGTTTCACCAAACTATACATCAGGCCTACATTTTTATCTTCAGGAGTGCGGAACGAAATGCTTTTAGTTTTTATGCATATGCAGAAGGACACTTTCCGAAAATGTGATGGAACTCACGTAGGTCGTTTTAATGCAATGTGATGTGACGAAAATCTTTCAAGGGTGCATGCAGGCATAGTGTTCAATAACGGAAAAATAACATGCGCTTGATCGATCTGAGTCCCTGTGAAATGAGTCCCAGGTGAACATGTGAATACCACCCAAGAGACAGAAGGTGGACAAGAGTTACGTGAATAACATCGTAAATACAAAATACTTTACCGCTTGCCGTAATGGTTTTACTGGTGCAAAATGGCGTCACAAATAAAAGAATACGTAGGATCATGCCAATTTTGTCAAACCACCAAAGCACCTTCACACACACTTCGGCCGCCAATGATATCGCCGTCCGTTCCCGAACGCATATTCCAGCGTCTATATGTGGACATTATAGGTCCATTCATCCTATCAGGGTTCCCCTTCGTAGAACCTTTGCGTAACTTTACAGCGAAAACAGTGGTAGACATTCTTAAAAAACGTGTATTTTACTTGGTTGGGTTTCCGGAAGTCATAGTTACGGACAATGGCGTCCAATTTCGATCTAATGAATTTCGAGAACTCGTCGAAACCACATATTAACTGCAGTTTATTCACCACCAGCCAATGCTTCCGAACGTCCCAACTGTTTTCTAATTGCAGTCCTCAGAGCATATGTCCATCCTTCCCAACACAATTGGGATGATAAACTTTCACTGAAAAAACACATAGCGTCAGACGCCATAGTTCATAGACTTCTGGCGCCATGTACATAGTCGATTTCGGGATTGTGATAAAATATAGCACCACACACCATAGTACATGGCAAAAAATACATAGGAGAAGACGCTATGCTTATAGCCCTCCACGCCATGTACTATAGTCCTTCACGCCATGTAATATAGTTCTCCACGCCATGCGCTATAGTCCTCCATCCCATGTACATGGCGTGGAGGACTATAGCGCATAGCGTGGAGGACTATAAACATAGCGTCTGCTCCTATGTATTTTTCGCTATGTACTATGGCGTATGGCGCTATATTTTATCACAATCCCGACATCGACTATGTACATGGTGCCAAAAGTCTATAAACTATGGCGTCCGGCGCTATGTGTTATTTCAGTGAATCGCTTCCCGCAAAATCTTTTATTTCCTTGTTCTTTAAGGTTCACAGAAACGTTTTTTTGACCAAGCCCACATAAACGTTTACGCTGAAAGCGGTGCATTTGATTTCCCTTAAGACATAACGTATCATTATCCTTTGTGGAGGACTATATTACATGCTATATGAAAGGGGGAAGGTTTTGGGCCAGTTCAAGGGGGGGGAGGAATTTGAAATAGATTACCTAAAACTATTTCTTTGAGTGAATTTGGACTTATGAGCTGAGCCTTCTTTGGCTTATGGCTCGAAGTTCTTACCTTGCATTGAATGAGTTATAATGAAGATCAATTGTACTAAGCTTCATTAATTGCTTTGTATACATATCTGTTTGTGGAATGATAGAAGTCAAGAAGTAGGTCGGTTAGTGGGTTGCGAAGCGGTCAAGGAATGAGTAAAGTTAGAAGTACAAAAATGCTTTGGATCCGATGAACAAAAAACAAACAAACAAGTTCCCTAGGAACTACATGTATGGTGAAAGAGAAGCTCGTTGCCTATGAGCTATTCATGAGGTCAAGATATTATCGTTAAGATCCAGGTCTTGAATAAAGTGATTGAATGATAGGATTTGGGTGCCCTGAGGCACGAATGATAGCACTGTTACATAACTGGAGCAGATGAGAGGGAAGAGGCCTAATTTTGGATTTTTGATAGAGGACACTATTCCTATAATAGTGGCTATTGGGTTTGAAGTGAAGAGAAGTGACTTGTCGGAGGATACGGCGTTCAAAACGGGCCAGTTTCTCGAGTTGACTTGAGGATGCTGGATGCTAGATACGGGCACCGTAGGTAAGCATTGGTCTAATTAGTACACGGTTGAAAATTTTGGGGTAAAATCCATTATTTTTCTATAAATGCGGCCTTATAACATTGATCTATACCAAATTTCGCATATTTATGATAAAACTAGCTTTTATAGCTCATTTCTATACGAAAAATATATATTTCTTATACATCTCTGAAAATCAATTTCACTTTTACACCATATATTTATAAAGTTTATATTACGTTTGTTAAAATGTATATCTTTTGCTTATTGATTTGATCTATCAGTGATATCAATTAGCTTCTGCGCATATAATTCGTTTCGTTTCGTTTGAAAAACGCATATTTATAACATATTGAGCATCAAATTTACACCAACTTGGTGTAAAAAAGTAACACGAAAAAATGGAAGCATTGATTGTGCAATAGTTGACGATGCAGAGAATTAGTTTTGAGGGTACTTAGAAGGTGCGAGTTACTTAGTTTGTGTATGATAGTTATCCGTATTAAGTGAAATGTTTTTCGAAGGACTGTTTCTTACGGTTGAATATCCCGAAATTAGGAAAATTGTGCGTTTTAAAAAGTGTACGTCGGATGGTGTTGATCGCTTATCTTACACAGATTTCGTTCTTTCGGTTTTAGATGGTACTAATGTTCCACTTAGCGATTTTTTGTGTTTTAGAAATAAAGTTGGAGTGGAGATAAAAGAGGACATATTTATGCAATATTTGTGTCAATTTTATAGCCATCCAGACTTTATTCTGAAAGTTCATTTTAAAAAAGGCGTAGAAAGTGAGAGTGATAATGAATGTGCAGTGCCTGTGAAACGTTCAAATGCAGAAATCGGTCCAAATTTAATAGCAACATCTGACTCTCTTAAATCCTATTTAAAAACAACAAAATTCGGTCTTGACGTTTTGAATATTTATAGTAATAAGGGCTTTCTGACAAAAAAACAACGAAGAATCGTAATAAAGTTAATAGCATCTTATGTGCAGGAAACATTCGGTTTTAAGCCAAGTAAAGAAGTTGCATAATGAAAGCAATAATGGATTTTTGCAAATAAAATTGAGAAATGATAGAAAACGAAAAAAAGATATTGAAAATGAGATAAGAGGTGTTGAAGCTAAAACAGTAACTGAACAAGTTAGTTCGTCTGTGTTAAAAGACGTGGAAATTATAAAAAGTGCAATCTTGCCAGAAGAAATTGAAATTGTCAAAGCTAAGCTAGATACAACACTGAACTATCGACGTGAATTTGTCAAACAAAATAATAATTTTGAAATCTCTAGAGTCTACTTTGCATGCCCAGAATTGGTAAGTTTAGGTATTATATGAGATGCTAAAATTTAATATAATATTTTATTTTGAAGATATCCTATGATTTTGAGTTGAGCTTTGGTGTAACCCAATTTGGTGAAACATGGGCGGATAGCTATCAGTCCAGTTTATTTACAGTGATAAAAAAACAGGAAAGAAGATACTGTACACAGAAGCTGATAGAGAAAAAGGTTTATATAATATTTGCTTAAATCTACATTCAAAATACAAAAATAAAACATAAGTAAATTAAATAATCATTATTGCATAGATTGGAATGGTCAAACAATTTCAATATTGAATCTCCTGCGGCTTTTGCCTCCCGCTCCTTGTGGTAAAAAAAAGCAAAATAGGTTATCTGACGAAAATGCTGTTGAAAGAATCATTCAGTTTAAGAGAGTAAGTTATCATTTGCTTTAAATCTAAATAGCCCTTTTTAATCGTTCTCTTTTGTATTATATGTGACATTCAGAGAGGATCGACGAATGAAACTTACTTACAAGGCTCTACTGGAAGATCTCCTTATATTATTGCAGTAGGTGACGACAAAAGTAATATTCAACAAAATTATAATTACAAAATAAATAATATTCAAAATCACCAAATCCAAGAAGCGCAGCAAATTCAGCCAATATTTATAGACGAAGAAGATCTAGTAAATTACTCGACGCACGAGGCTACCTACTCTCAAAAAACGGATAAGTACTACATAATAATTAAATAAGCATAACGTAGAATTAAAAAACGTACAATAAAATATAAGCTTAAATCTTTTCCCGTAAAATAGATATTTTAGAAAAAAACAATGCTTCTCGTTACTTGTACCTTACTACTTTACCATTTCATTTTTTTTTTCATTTTATAAAGATTTTTAATACTGTTAAATTAGCTATATATGTGTATGTAAAAGAAATGTACTGAGATCTTGAATAAAATATAATTGCCAAATTAAGCACTGTTTAATTGTTTGTTACTTAAGATTGACTTTACTTTTTTACGTGAAAACCTTTGAAAAAATTTCTGCATTCAGGCTATGTTTGGAAATGGATTCACAAACATGAAAAAAAGCAATAAATATAATTGGAAAGCTATGTTTGCTATGTCAGTGTAAATTATATGCTTCTTTTCAATATTCATTTACAAATTAACCCAGTTTTTCTTATTTTAACTTTTCCCAGACATAAACATCATGTATAAAACATGTGAATCGATTTGATATATTTCATTATTAAATGGCATAGTAAATTTTATATCAATATGATATTTGCCATAGTAAACAAATTTATAATCATTTTATATCATTTTTATATTTAGCTTTATCGAAAACATTGATATAAACTGTTTATAAAAACTATAACTTAAAAGTTTGTGTTTGATATTGTTTGCATTTATCTATTTGATATTTTTTTTAGCTGGATTTTTATGTATATATTTTTTTTATCAAAATAACACCATATTTTTCAACCGTGTAGTCTATATGCTATGCTTTTAGCTCTAGAAGATATAATGGAATTTTGCTTGGAAATACAGCCTATGAGATGATATGATATAGCAGCTTTGTTAAAACTTGCTTGAATATGGATTACATGCTATATTACATAGCTTGCTGACATTTATACGTCCCGTCACACAGTATGGCTGCGAGTTATAATTGGAGTTATCTTACATTATGAAAAAAATAAATTGTCAGCTAGATTCTTGCTTAAGCTAATTCTTTAACTAACCTCCCGGATGTTCTTGGGTTAGATTGCAAATTGAAAAGAATTATTTTATTACAGTAAAATAGAAGCTCGACTTCAAAACAGAGCATTTACCTCAATTCATCCGAATCGGTATGACAACTGAAGCCATATTACATGGCTCACCGTGTGGGGCCATAGTTTCTGCATAGCTCAGGGTACTATGTACAGAGCGTGTGGGACCATAAATGCTGCGCCATGTTACATAGGACCACACGCTATGCAGATTCTGACATTATGGCGCTGGGAGCCATATTGCATTGCCCAGAGTGCTATTTTACATAGCGTATGGAACCATAAATAATGCGCTATGTTACATAGCTCTGTGCACCATGTTACATAGCTCTGGGCGCCATGTGGATTTTTTTCAGTGGAGGAGCTCAAATACTCGCTCAACAATTTCTTTGACACCAGGTCGGGCGATTTTTGTTGGAACGGGATCAACAAATTGATCGAAAGGTGGGAACAGATCATAAACAGCAACGATGAATATATTATTGCTGAATTTATTGTTATAATTATTGTTTTTTTGTACAAATAAAACTCTTTGACAAAAACGCTACGAACTTATTCCTCAACCCAAGGCATAACGTATTCAGCCATAATTGGCACGCTATGCTATATAGAAGGATGCACCACTTAGATTTAATCAAGTGCTATACTAGGGCGTTGGAAGCTATATTTTATAGCTCGGATTAAAACAAATACTCCGCTATGTTACATAGGAATACCCTCAGTAAGAATTTTTCTGTGTCTTCGGCTCAAAATTACTTTGTATGTTTATTTTCATAACCGGAAGGTCCAATACATTGGTGGAGTTTGATTCTAGCAATTGTTATCGGAAGGATTCAGTAGGACAACTAACGTTACTAATGCACATTTCCTTACTTTTCTGGATTCAAAAAACCCAGCGGTGCTAATTTTTAAAACCTGATCCTAATTCATGTATGTGTTCTTAAATTACTGATATTTTTCTTTTCGAGAACGACTTTTTCCAAAATCAACTAATTTTCGGCAATGCTAAGATTGAAAATAATGTTTCTAGTACATTCCTAGCCCATATGTTGCATTGCAGTCACATTTCATTCGAACTTCTCCAAATAAACCGAATTATCCGCTCTGTTACTGTAACTCCAAGCCAGCTCTCCTCAAGGACCTACATAGTTCCTTACATTTTTTTCCGCTAACATTCAACTCTGCCTCTTTTTCGAAAACAAAATAGATCGCACTAATCATTTGTTCAAACAATTCAATCACTGCTAACCACAACCAAATCAATCCAAGCAACTTAAAACTTGACTGAAATGAATGTATAATTTATGAGCACTTCAAGGACGATGATGTCGACGAACAAGTCAGCGAACGAACCAGCTTTGAAGACGCTGTATGTATGTATGTATGTGGTAGCATTCAACCGATACCGTGATCATCGGCAACAAACAGGCGAATCCAGAGTACATAGTTGAATAAATAATTGCTTTCGATTTCATTACGAACAACACGCTTGATGAAGAAGACAACTACCATATCAATGGCCACATAGATAAAACGGCCACAAGCATAAAATTATTCAGAATTTGTACAATTCTCTGAATACGTACTACATTATTGTAGTAGAACTTTGCTGCTATAGGGTTTCCTCCGCGGGCTTTTGTTGTTATTGTCTACCTGCTGAACACAGGTTGCGTGCTTGAAAACTGAGTTGATATAACATGTAGACGAACTAATTAGCAATGAATGGATCATTTAGAAGGAAAATAACTGTGGGAAAATGCGGTAAAGTTTTCAAGGTTAAAAGCGAATGTTTATCGAGTGAGAGTTACTGCAAGTGGAAATTATTGTGGTGGTTTCGAGACTTGGATGGAATTTTTGATTCAGGGCTAAATAGCTGGTCCAAGAAGTGAATGCAGACAGTATTCTATTAATAATTTTTGACGTTTATTGTTTTAAACTCAATTATTTTTGTCTGTTATATATTGTTCACATTTTTTTGTGCCGGGTGAGTTCAAATTAAACGCTACATCTATGAGTGTCCTTCTGATGCACTTCACGAAAGATTTAGCCTTCAAATAGCTCGAGAAAAACGAAAGAACAGTCTACTGATTATATTTAATATTTTTATTTATTATATTTATTTATTTATTTGGTGCGTATTCAATACAACAGGCAAACTGCCAAATTACAGATTGGATGCAATGAACAAAATAAAATAGCAAGAACTATAAATATAAGAATATATAAATGTAAGTATATAAAATAATTAAAGTTAATAAAGAATAAAATAAAGTAAAATTAAAAGTAAAAAAAATCAAACACGAATAATCAATTCAACAATTAGCCCAATAATAGATAGGATACAATGAAAAATAGTAAGAAGTAAATGAGTAATTATAAATATAAGAATATAAAGTGGTAAATGAAATAAATTAAAAGTAAGTAGGACAATAAAAAAGATTCCATTAAAATTAATTAGAAACAAAAAAAAACAAACAAGAAAAAACCAAAACCTTATTAGAAGTTGAAGAGCAAACATATATATAAGTATATATAAAAATAAAAACATACAAAAAAATCTTGAAGTATTAAATAATAAAATAAAATTAAGTAGAGCAAAAAAGAAAAAATCCATTATAAACAAAAATAGAAAATAAAATTAATTAATTAGAATCGAAAATTCTACATCGAGAAATATTTTCGAAAATGGTAATAGATTGTGGAAGATGACCAAGTTGAAGACTATATTGTGAGGGCGTAGGAGTCGCAAAACGGGCCTTCAAAAAAGGCACTTCAAATAGAATGGGGGAGCTGATTGGCCTTACGAATTCCCACTCAATGAACAAAAATGCTAAAGAGGACGATAGGTAGCCGCGACAGATTTTGAATAGGAACCTCTCATCTAAGTAAACTCTGCGCTGCTCAATGGGAGGAATGTTAAGAAGAGATAGACGTTCCCTATAGGGTAAATACGGTCGACTATATTTAAGAAGTAAAGTACGTGTAAACCTGCGCTGAACTGATTCGACTGCGTCAGCGAGATATTTGAAACGAGGACACCACACTTGACTGCAGTATGCAAGTACAGAACGGACCAGGGTAATAAACAGGTGGACACAAGTAGAAATACTAAATGAATTGTGGCAGGAACGAACCACGAAGCCAGCAATCTGAAAAGCTTTACTAGTGACAGTAAGGTCAAGAATGTCGAATTTCAGTTTGCGATCAAATGTGACACCAAGATCTGAGAAATGATCGACACAAGAAAGGATAGTGCCATCAATAGCATAAGGAAAGACATGAAAGTGAAGCTTAAGGCAAAAAATCCAAAAATTCGAGTTTCTTTGTTTTTACATAAATAGTTCATCTAAAAAATAAACGTACTGAAGGACTTCTGTATGGGCCTGCAATCGCTGATTAGTTGGTAGGTTGCTGTAACCATAGAGTTTATGTGTGTCAAAACTACGCATTTTTCTCGAAAAGTTCTCAACCGATTCTTATGAAACATGGCACACATTTTTGCTATAGTATAAGCTTCTAGTTGACCCAAAAACTGTCGAAAAAAAGGGTCGAAAATCGTACTTTTTTATATGAGGCGTGCTAATTCACGATTTTTGGACTTCTTTTTTTTCTTGGTTCAACTAGAAGATACTTGTTTAATAAACACACTCCAACCCATTTTCTTTTATTTAAAATTGCTGTAACTGATGCTAAAAATCCCGCCGATTGATGCATTTCACCGCGAGGGTCTCAGGAGATTGGTTACTACGGCGGCCATTTTGAAAAAAAATAAAATAAAATCAGATTCTTGTATTTTAATAACCATGATCAACTTCAAAACGATTCGTTCATTCCTTCTATTTTAAATAAGCCTCTGAAAAACGGTCTGAATTTAGGCGTTTACATGTATCGCCGGCCTTAAGGGAAAAGAACAGAGAAAAACACATTTGGAAACATTAAGGTACAAACAGTTCATGTTACACCAACCAGAGAGAGCATACAAATCATCCTGAAGAAGCAGAGAGTCAGCAGCATTTTTGATCACTCGGAAGATTTTTAAATCATCTGCATATAAAAGACATGAAGACTTAAAAACCGTGGGAAGGTCATTGATAAATAGATTGAACAAAAGTGGTCCTAAGATGGAGCCTTGATGAACACCAGAAGAAGGGGAGAAAAGTGAGGACCACCAGCCAAAGAGAGAGTCAACACAAGAGCGATAAGTGAAAAAGGAAGAGATTCAGGAAAGCAAAGATTCACGAATGCCATAATGCTTCAGTTTGATATGAAGCAGCGTATGATTAACAGTGTCAAAAGCTTTGGCAAAATCAGTATAAATAACATCAACTTGATTGTTGCTGTCAATTGCAGAAGCGATTACATGAGTAAACTCAACAAGGTTCGTAGAGGTACGCCGGCCTTTTACAAAGCCATATTGTTGCGCTGCAAAGACACAGTAGAGGGTATCATAGATACGATTGCAAACAAGGCGTTCCAAAATTTTGGCAAGGCAAGGAAGAATGGAGATAGGGCGATAGTTAGAGGCAAGACTCCGATCACCCGATTTGAAAATGGGAAGAATGTTAGAGAGCCTTCAAGAGAACGGAAATTTACCAGCACATAGGCTGACATTGAATAAGATGGCTAAAAGGACACAAAGAGAAGACGCAAGATTTTTGACGAAAAAATTGGGGATTCCATCCGGGTCCGGGGAACAGTTAGAGTCAAGTGAGGACAAAAGCAATTCAACATCTACGGGGTTAGTTAGGACTGAGGAAAGACTACCAGGGAAATCAAAGGAATATCGGTCAGTAGCAGGGATCGATTGGATAATTTAAACAGAAGAAAAAAACATAGCAAAGAGATTGCAAATGTCAAGAGGGTTGGAAGCAGTAAAGGCATTTAACACTAGGCAGTCAGGAAGAGAGGGGGAAGCTTTTAAGGAGCGGACAAAAGACCAGAAACATTTAGGGTTATTCGAGTTCAAAGATGATTCAACAGACGAGGAATAGCTGAGTAGTCCGAATCTAATTTCTTTCTTGGCAGAGGAACGTAAACGGGAGAAGACAGCATAATCTTCACCAGACCGAGAATTCAAAAATTTTAAACGCGATGAATTTTTACCTCTGAGGGCACACTTTACCCTCGCGGTAAACCAAGGGAGCACGGGGGTAACGTGAACTGAAAACAGGAGTATACGACGAGATCAACTCAGTAAGAATACCGTAAAATTTAGATACAGCAAAGTCAAAATCTAGACCACGGAAGCAATTAAACCAATTAAGGGGGTAGTACCGGTTATAATTTTGAAAAAATCAGGTTTTTCTTTTTTGCATTTTTCAATTTATTATACCTTCGGAAATCACGTCTCAAAATTTTATTACGATATTCTCAAAAATAAAGAAATTACGGCAGTTTACGGCAGATCGCTGCTTTTAAGGGGTCACCCCCACTTGTAGCGGAAAAAAATTGGTCATTTTCATGAATTTTTTTCAACAAAGTTACGGAATTTTTTTAAACGACTATTATATTATCGTAAAGTACATGCATATAGCACCATTCAGTAATTTTTTTATTGAAAAATATTACATCGTTAAATTACAAATGGCCGTCAAAACAATGGTATTTTAATTTTCACTTTTTGCGGGAACCAACATTGTGTCGAACTGGATCATCTGAAGCAAAAAATAGCGAGTGATTTAGTTAAATAACAGTATAAACTAGTGTTTGTTCGAAGGATTTAAAACAATATCCATTTTTTTATAAAATGGCGGACAGTCAAAGTTAATGGCTCGATTTTCGCTTAAAAAAAACGGTCGTCTTTTTGCTACAAAACGGCCATTTTTTATCAAAAAGAAAAACCGAACGATCAAACACTACATTTTTATGCATTGAAAAAGCCTGCCAAGTTTCAAAAAGATCGACTTAGTAGCTTTCGAGTAATTTTTGTCACCGACTTCAAAAATGTCATTTCGAGAAAAACACGTTTATAAGTATAAGTAACGGTTGTATAAGCAACAGTTTCTTCTCTTTCAACGCTCATATCTCGGTTAATTATGTTTGGATCGACTTGAAATTTGAAGGACGCATTCTCAGATAGTTATACTTAAAAAAAGTTACAAAGTGGGGGTAACTCCTTAATTATTGGGAAAAAAAAGATGAAAAAAAACTGCCCAACTGCAAGAGCAGCTGGCTTATGTGGACTCAAGAATACTTATGTATGGTCCAGGGATACCAGACTGAGCAATTGTAAGTATAAAAACATATTTTTTAAATAATATTCAATAAATAAATGAAAAAAATGAAATGACGTTTTTTCAAACTGCGGACAATTATTCTCCGGATTGGCCCAATCGATTTGAGTCAACTTTGGTGAACTGCTTGATTCAAGTATCTTGTGTGGTAATCTACCACAATATAGGCCAAAAATTAACCCAAAAAAATTTGGCAAGCGAAACAAAGTGAAAAAATACGATTTTTCGAAAAATATTTTCAAATAGCCGCCATTTTTTTTATCATTTTTTTAACAATATTGTGGTAGATTACCACGTAAGAAATATTTCTCTTTAAAATGCGGTTGGGTTTTTTTTGTATCAGATTTTTCGTTCCTGAGATTATCTGTCCGCATTTTGAAGAGGCATTTTTCGAGACGCCAACTTTGGCGCCCTCTATAAATAAGTAGAAAAATGAAAAAAATAAAGAATTATTTTTTTTTTGTAATCTTCAAAATGAAGCCCATGGAAATTTTTTAAATTTATACAAAATATAGGAGGTGAAATAAAAAATATTGAAAATTCGGCTGTTCTGTAGCATCCTAACCGGTGCTACCCCCTTAATTGAATTCAAATCATTTGACAAGCGGTCAAATTTAGTTTTTTAAAGTTAAACCGACACGCAGTCGATGATTTTATACGATTCGAAAAGTTGATAGACAAATTAATAGAAAGAGGGGATGATGGGGGTCAGGATATGCAAGCGAAAGTAATAAATTGATCCACCAATTGCCAATGTTCCGTTTATTTATTTTTTTAAATTTTGAAAATTCCAACCGGAATATGTAAACATTTCATTTCATTCAACAAAAATACTTCAGCAAAGAAAAATGAGGAAAATAGCCCTACCATTAAAATCATCGACAAATTTGTAATGTGCAAACAGCTATATAAACAAATCAAGCATAAAAGCTTAACGAAACTCATTACACACGTTCCGATCGAAATTGATCAACGCCGTGTGCGCTACACGCACTGTTCTCTTGGCCAATATTTTCGTCGTTTTACAATCATTTGTTGTCTTGACCGATTCCGCTTGATACGCTTTAAATTGCCTTGAACCCATATAACGAAACGAATGCATGCCTAAGGGGCTTTATTATAGGCGATTCCGATAGATTTTGGAAGGTGGAATTCTCGTTTTCATTGTCGATTATTTTATATGCTTCGGCTTCAAGAGAAACTAGTATTTTATTTTTGGATGGTGCCATTGTTTCTGTTTGTTGAAAGAAATCGTGCTTGATTTAGTAAAACAATGGCATCGAATGTAATTAATTTTTTTTTCGGTCTTTTGGCTATCGACCTTGTATGTGGACTCACGTTTCGCTACAAGCGTTTTTTCGGAGGTTTTTTTTGTTCGAAAATCGGAAACAGCTTAAACACTTTGAAAGAAACCAACGGTTTGTAATTCGAAGTCAACAAATCACCCTTTCACAAAATAATGATCCTTTAAGTTCAACCTGGCGTCAATTTACAAACACCATGCCATTTAGGTCGGTCATTATCGTAGCAATTTTATTGAATTACAACAAGACGCAACTTGTTTCATAACCGGCTTGCGAATGCTGCTGGCCGCCCAAAAATCAATTCCCCTGCTCGGAAGTACTGAGTGAATGCCAAGTCTGGTGCAAAAGTACGATACGAATGTCTTGTGCGACTCGTCAATCTACTTCTTTTAAGACGGCATAAGACTTTGGTCTTTTTATATGATTTTAACGGCACCGATAAACCCGACCGGCCAACGATAAATAAAAATCAAGCAAACAACCAACCACTATGCAACATCATATCCTGAATGGCAGCGGCGCTGACAGTCCCCAAAAACCCAATCATGCAGCCAAGTGAGCAGGCTTTATGGACATTCATTCAGGGCTTAATTCGATTTTTCCATAACAAAAAATTTTGTGGTTGGTGCGTGTTGCTTGTACATGACCAATTTTCAATTTGATCGAAGTCACGCATCGAATTGCGTGCGTGTTGCGTTTTGACCGTTGGTGGTCTTTTTGCTATTCTCGTCTTCATGGAGAGGATGTTGTTTGTTTGGTATGCAATGGAATAAGATGAGGTTTAAAATTCGATACTTGATTTAATAATTTCAGAAGAAGAAAAAAATGGAGCTGAGATGGTGTCATAAAAGATACAAATATAAAAACGACAATTACTGAAAACTGTAGGGATTCTCTGCCAATGGTATGTATATTGTTTACAATTTGGCAAATTGAAGTTGGAATTCTTTCCTAATTAGACTTTCATTTACTGTTTACGCAAAGAACATGAACGGGTTCTCTAACACTGACCAAACACTACCCTTGAAGTAAAGTACCACTACAATTCTTCAAGGGGTTAGTCTAGGGGTTGAAGTTAATAGAAACTTCATTTGCAATTAATTGACACGGCTGTGGGGTGATACGACTACATACACGACTCATTTTACCCTTGATTTAACGCATGCACTTATGCACACAGCTAGGTCATGAGTCAAAGCTCAATCTCTGATCATGGCTGGATTTGAACCATAGACCACACACGCTAGATTTCGATGCTCTACTCACTCGGCTGCTCAAACTGGAATTGCTCGAACAGAAAATGTTCAGAGGCAACAATTCCAGGGCGGGACGAATTAAAAACTTCGCCCAGCCTTAGAAACTGTTTGCATGAACCAATATAGCTTTTTTAATTTTTTGCTCTCAGGTTTTGGAGACATGATACAGTGGATAGAAAACTACAAGCAAAAGTTAAAGTCATGGAACGAAAATTGAAGCTATTTTGAATCTTAAAATTGAATGAATGAATGAATGCATGGAGTGGTTCCAGATGACTCCTGGCACTGCAACTTCCTTGGTTATATTATGCCTTCTCAGCGCTGTGTCCTATAAAATATCTAGATTCCTTATGAACTATAGAGCTTTTTTAATATCCCAGATGAAGGGAAGAGCAGAACCAAGCTGCTCTATTCTTCAGACAGTGTGCTAAAAGATGATCTATACTCTCAGTCACTTCTCCGCAGTACCTACAGCAGCCGTCTCGCCCCTTACTTATCCTGTGGAAGTACTTTTTGCAAGGAAGATAGCCTGTTAAAGCTCCACATGGGTTCCATATGCCACTTTACGTAGAGCCATTGCTTCTTTTGTGTTTTGTTTTTGTATCTAAGTTGAGGTAATGTTTTAAGTACTTCCAACCCTCCAGATTAACCCAGCAGCTTTTGATCTTTATCTTAGTTTTTGAATTAATTTTGCTGGCCGTATCCGACCAGTAAGAAGTGGGACCACTGCAGGACTTGCATTTCTGCAATGTATGTGTTAATTACTATTGCCGCTATCGAGTTTTCTCCTCCTGGGGAGTAGATTAAATTGTTATTTTTGTATGTTGGCCACATATTCTACCTTTGTTTACCCAACTTCACTTGCACAAACAAAAATCTAACGTTGCCGCCCTGTTCAGTCATACTGGATACTGAGGCTTGCTGCTATGACTAGCATAGCGTACTTGCCTTTATTCTCCTTAAACAGCGTTTTCCAGGACTTGGCATTAAGGTCGTTATTTTGAAATTTTACAAACACTTGGATCCTTCCGTTGCCATGTTACACCGACAAGGGTCTTGTGGTTGGGAATCAGAAATTCCTTTGTGGAGGGCTCACGTCTCTCTATGCATGCGTTATGTCTTTCCTCAAAGTCTTTCTTCTTTTTGAAGCTTGAGTAGCCTTGTAGGTAGAGCACTGACTTCTTGCGTGTGGAGTCCCTGGTTCGAATCCGGGTTCGGACGATGGTCAGCGCACCAAGCTTTGAGTTCACTATGCTCTGATTAGGTACCTGATTTAAATCAGGAAAAGAGTGAGTCGTGGAACTAATCACTCTACACTCGTAATCACATTGCTTGAAAAAAATGATAATGAAGCTCTCTACCAGCTTCAACCCCTACACCCGTACGAGGGTTGTCGTGGGATAAGTTTACTTTTACTTTCATCTTTTGTGTACCTCATCCATTTTGACGATCGTAAGAAGTTCTATGGGGAAATGGTTCGACAGGATCACAATTTTAACACCTTGTAAGGCTCCGGTATTGGTTATTTGTCGCTTCGTTTTACTGGGCTGAGGATGCTTCAGATATTTTATTGTGACCCTCATCTTCTACGGCTATCTATCTTCTGGACTATCATTTTCGGATGTCGCCCTTTTTCTACAGGCGGCTCTAGAAGCAGGAGTGCCTCTTCTCTGTACTCTTTTTTGAACATACCGCCTTTCACGAGGAGCCTCATTCGTTTTCTGGCTGCATCATTCATGTACTTCAGTTTTATAGCCTTCTTCGACGTCATGTCGAACACCTCCATGCTTCGGGAGAGCTCCTGTGCAATTTTGTTTTAGATTTGCCGTCAAAGGTAGAGGGGGAGGCTTCATTTCTTCCGGTTTGCTTCTTATCAAAAGAGCTTCGGGTAGGGACTTTTGTTCCTTGCTTTTTCCATCTTTTCCTTTTCGTGTGATGCTATGTTTTGCTCCTCCATTTTTTTTTACCTTTCTCTGAACTCCGGTTATTTATGTCCGGTTTGCAAGAATCCGCCATGGGATTTGGGCCTGTACTGGCCCCTTGAATTGGTAGCTGATTCACTGGGCAGCGCTAGAGCTTCATTGTTCGAAGGTTCTGAAACTTTTGGGTATGGGGACTTAAGGCAGATTAAAAATATATTATATATCCTTTAAAAATATACTTTTACTGCCAATTTTTTCCCATGAGTATGAGGAATTATAAACGCCAGCCATATTGTCATCTTTATTCCGGCCTAGGGCTGAAATGAGACGGGTTCTTGACACCCGATGCCTTAATTCGCATCCTAGAGACTGCTTGACCCAGCAACCATTCAGCCTTCGACATGTTCTGCTCCATCTCTGAGTTGGGGATATTTCAGTCAGGGGTTGAGTCGCCTACTCGACGCGCTCATGTGACTTGTATGTATTGGAATTCACCTACCTCTTAAACTACTGGTCATCCCATTCTAAAACTTTTATTATAAAATAAGAATACTTAAAACTTTGTTTTGTCATAAAAATAAACAAAATTAGCCTGGTCCAAATTATTTAAAAACAAGTTGAAATTGCTACTTCCAGTTTCACACAAATTTTGACATCCGGTTTTCAAGTCTAATTTCAAAATTAAAAAAAACAGTTAGTTTTCTATACCAATCAGTATTTTTGATGTTTTTCAAATTTTTTTTTGAATCCTAGAATCCGCTTCCAAAAAACCCTTTCATCAATTTCATCCATTTTTCAGAAGCCCATAACTCGGCAACGAAACCTCATAGAAACGAAAAATTGTGTATCCACGTTCTTGTCCTCTAAAAGTACCATTATGCGCAATATGAACGAAATCCTGAATCTCGACTTTTTTTCGTTGTCCGCTTCACATGAAATGCCCCTACTATATTTTTAATTTTTTTTAGATATTTTATTAAGGGGTTATTCTACTGTTAAACGGGTAAAAAGCAGTATCATTTTAAAAGTGTTGTAAAAAAAAAACTATTAGAGATATCAATTTGAAATTTTGCATGCATCTTTATTAACAAAAAGAGTATAAAATCGTATAGTTGAATTTTTCAAATAAACGAAATGACGGCTTCTGTATGCAATTGATGGAGCGCACGCTGACGGCCAGAGTCGATTGCGCGGCACATTGCACAGGTCGTCCAGGTGATCTGCAATCAATTTAACGATGAAATTCTATTAGTTTAGCTAAAAACACACAAAGTGAACCTAAATTGAGCCATAAATATTAAATTTTCGCGATTTGACAAGTGTTGGAAAATAGCAAACTCGATTTTGGACGTTTATTTCGATGAAAAAAGTGCTCCCAAATAACCAGATTTCAATTTTTATGGCTCAATTTAGGTTCACTTTGTGTGTTTGTAGCTAAACTAATAGAATTTTATCGTTAAATTGATTGCAGATCACCTGGACGACCTGGGCAATGTGCCGCGCAATCGACTCTGGCCGTCAGCGTGCGCTCCATCAATTGCATACAGAAGCCGCCATTTTGTTTTTTTGAAAAATTCAACTATGCGATTTTATACTCCTTTTGTTAATAAAGATGGATGCAAAATTTCAAATTGATATCTTTAATAGTTTTTTTTTACAACACTTTTAAAATGATACTGCTTTTTACCCGTTTAACAGTAGAATAACCCCTTAACTGCCTTTTTTTATAATTTTTTTTTTGTATTTCCTTAATCATTTTTCTCATTCTGCCAATTTTTTAATTTATTTTTCTGGAGTTTATTCACGATTTTTTGCATGCAAGTTTGAACGCTTTTTAATCTATTTTTATCGGGCTTTTTTTCATATTTGATGCTGGTTCAATAGTTGTATTTTTACTTTCAATTTACTTATGTTTTTACTTTTATCTCCCACAATGCGGTTTTTTGTCTCTACATCAACTTTGTAGCAAATTGTGAAATATAATTGATCGTATCTACGTTCTGGCCCCACGTTGGGCGCCATTTGTAGCAAATTGAAGAATTGCTAAAAATCCACGATTCCGTGTTGGCTCCTCTCATCCAGACCGAAATCTAGACAAGAGACCGACAAGGAGGTCGAGACAAAAATCAATGAGACAAAAACAAAATATATCAATGCCCCTAGAGCAGGGTGCCCTAGAATTGGCCGTAAAGGCCCCTAGCCCGCTTTTAGCGGAGTACTCTCTTATCCGACCCCAACGGATGCTGCTGTGCCGCTTTGCTAGCTCTACGCGGCTGGGATGGGTCATTACAAAATTGGGGTGGATACGCTCCAAGAAAGAGAGACTGCTGCTTGTATTTCATCCGTCATACAAAGTATTAGCCGCAAAGTAATGCATATATCAAAAGGGAAAGGCTTCTGTTCCTAAAGAACCTGCCACATAAAACTTTCAAGCATGAGCTGAAAAAAGACCCAGCTGAGACGTGTTAACAAACGTAAGGGAACATGCAGAAAATCCATCCTTTAAATTTGGCATAGAGGGATAAAGATACATATGCATGTTGAAATGCATATGTGAACAAGGGTGTCTATGCATGTTGCATTTGCATAGATGGGTAAAGGATACATATGCATATTTGAAATGCATATATGAATTAGGGTACCTATACATGTGGCAATCTACATGTTGAATACAGGTATCCGAGGGGATTTTGATAGGCGGATGCTACAACTTTTTTCTTTGATTTTGCATCATCATTATTACGTGAAATTTAGGTCGACTGTTCATTGAAACGTCACTTCATAGATTCTTCGGCGTAGCGTACAACGCGACGATACGCTACACTGCAGCTCCTATAATCTTTTATATAACGCAGACTGAATAGGGATTGAGATTGAAACAGTGGAATTGAAACGGGTTGTTTAAAGGTTTCGATTCCAACGTTTCAATTTCCAGTTGATTTTAATCCACTTTCAAATCACATTGTATACGTAGCTTATGTCTATCCACCTACTCGTGAATTATTGAAAGATGATTGAAAATTCTAATTATTTTATAGAGTGAAGAAAGATACTCGTACTAATTTGGTTTCATCGCCCACATAACAAATACAACCTTTAGATTATATCTCACCTGATAGGAGGCTGTTATCAACTTTAAAGGAAGAAGGCTTAAATTAAGGCTTTCAAAAGAAAAATACCCCAATTAGTTCACCATTACCTGGAGACGAAAATAAAGTTAAATTTCTATGTTATATATTTTTTTAAATGAGGTGCATTGTATGCACAGCTGGAAGCATTTTTGCCGATAGAATACATGCCACAAGTATGCTGCGACGAAACCCTGTCGCTGACACGATAAACACACTTCAATTGAATTGCATTGGGTGCTGCATGCAAGCGTACTCAAAGCGTAAAATGTCTACTAAGCGTCTATCAAGCAACGCCTCAGTGAAGAGTCGGACTTAATGCTTTTGATATTTATTTCCAAGGTGTGCTGTTCATATATACCGTATGATTTTCACGTATGCTATCAACTTTTTTGCTAAATGCTTTGAGCATTATTTTAATCTTTCATTTATTTATCAAACAAAAAAAATTAGTCAATCTTGCTGCTTATTGTGACTTAATTCCTGCATGTAGATTTGATTTTCATTTTATATTTTTTTTAAGCTTTGTTTTACCTAGTTTTGTTTTTTATTATTTGATGTATGCCTTTTTCATTTTATTTTATTTCATATTTTGGGTATTTTCGATTAAGTTCTTTTATATTTTTTTGTGATTTGTTTTATTTCAATTTTTCCGTCAGAATTTCTATTTTATATATTTTCATAGAATTTTTTAATCGTTAAGTCATGTTAATTTTTAATTTTTGTTTCAGCTAATTTTTTTTGTGAACTAATTTTTTATATTTTCTAAGCATAAGCATCATATTGGGCAGAATGAAGAGAATAGTATTAATGTAAAAGCATTTTAGTAAACAAAACATTGATTCTTTTTTGTTTGTTTTAATTTTTTTTCCCCCTGTTTCTAGACTTCTGAAGTTTTCTATTCTTTTGGCTTTATTTTTATCAAGTTTTACTTTATTCAAATTTTAATTTTCGTAAGCTATGTATCGTGCTTTCTCTTTATTTGAAATCTATTATTTGAAATCTCATTCTTGATTGTGCCTTTTCTAGTCATTTTTTTTTTATATCATGCTTTCAAATATTTTCTGTTTGTAGTCTTATTTAGTAGCATATAAAATGAAATATAAAATAATATATATGCATTTATAAATACACTTGAATGAAAATACTTCAACAGTAAATTCGTGTCCTTGACAATTAACGTCTCTAATGAGCTTGATGTGGATACGCTACGCGCTATTGATATTTATAAAGCCCATGAAACAGCAAATTCGTATTGATCTTGCTCAACCAAACCATAAAAACAAAACTTCGATGTGCTATATTATTATTTCAGAATATCGACAAACTGGCAAAAAATGAAAGTTTTGTTGTTACGGGAGCTGCACAAAACTAATTAGCATAAAACTCGAAACAAAAAAAAAACACATTTCAAAACCGGATGCTCTCTACGACTTTGCATTTCAACTTAAAACAACAATCTCATATGCAAATCTATCAGATTAAAAGATTGAAATGAAATCAATGATGATGATCATGATTAACAGAATTTTATATTTATTCAAAATAAAATAATCTGCAAATAAATGAAAATCAAGTTTTGACACCTTCCAGTATCGATTCGAATGATTGGCTTAGGCTGATTAAAGGCAATTAGTATGCTTAACTGCCGGAGAGAATGAATTTATAACTGACTTTATATATTTGTAGACTTAAGATGAAACATGATAATTCTGGAGATTCAAGTGAAATTATATATGTATGTGAGAGGGGAACAGGGATTATAGTGCAAATGATTACGAAACTGATTTGTATAACATTTACATACAGTGGCTCAATTAAGTAATCGGACAGTACCGCGGTGTGAAGATTTTTGTCTGTAACTGTATGAAAAATCAATTTAGGAAAAAATGAAACGCATATATATACTAAGTAACAATAGTTTATAAAATAAGAAAAAAATAAATTTATATTTTGTTTACAAAAACAGATATAAGAAAAAATTTAAAATATATGATTGTTAAATTCCAATTAAATATTCGAACACTTCAAATAATGATACTAAATTAAGTATAAAAAAGTTTTTTTTCTTATTTTCGTATTTTGTTGGAAAACCTTTAGTTTTCCGAATGGCTTCCAGTCTTTTTGGAATGATTCCACCAATGACCTGCAATAAGAGGGATCGATTTTTTTCCATTCGTCCTCCAGAGCCACTTTAAGCTCGGCCTTACCCGCGATTTCAATTTGTTTTCTAAATAGGCCCACAAATGTTCGATTACATTTATATCCGGAGATTGTGGGGGCGTTTCCATCACGTGAGGGCAATTATAGAATAGCCACATTTATGTCAATTGGGCAATTATACAATAGCTTTGTGTTTTGGGTCATTGTCTTGATAGAATGAAAATGCCTCAGAAATGCCCAATTTATTTCACTTTCTTTAAGATTTTCTTTTAAAATGGATATGTACTTGGGTTGGTCCATTATGCCATCTATAAAAACTACTGGTCCAGAGGCAGCCATACAGCCCCAAACCATCAATGATCCAGCTCCATGTTTTACGGTCGGTTGAATGTTAACAGGTTTAAACTCCTCATTTGGTGATCTCCACACTTGTTTGTCCATCTGACCCGAAAACATTAAATTTGCTCTAGTCAGTAAATAAGTAAGGTTAGGTTTAGTCGAAATTGCTGCCGATCGCCTGAAACCTGGCGACCGACACACATAGGCACAAGAGAGGCCCGTTGTGATGCCATAATAAGTTTAGTGACTCTCTCCTACTCACTAAAATCAGGAAACCATTTGCTTCCTTTGACAAACTGGACTATCGCCTTTAAATTGACCAGAGACAGTTCCGTCAGGTTTGCGAGAAAGGGTGCACCAAGTGCCGCCAACCTTCTCCTTGCCAACATGGCACATGAGATGGAGTACGGATTCCTTCTACGCACAATCGTTGCGCATGCAACCCTATGAGCCAGTGGCCAGTTAAAACGCCGACAGTGCAAAGCAGAGCGCTTCAAGTTAAGCCTAAAAGCTGCCTGGTGCGACGCGCATCCATGGACAACCAGGACTGCCTTGTTATCGCGCAGGACGACTTCCTAGCGTCCTCAAGATATTTTTGCCTGATGGCCAATTTGACCGAGGTAATCGGTATTCCTATTGAGGAGCAAGAGACCTCTGGTAATAAGGTTCCAAGCCTTGCTAGCTCATCGGCCTCACAGTTGCCCTGAAAACTCCTGAAAATCAATTGAACAACCGAATGTCTCGATATCTCCCTAAGAGATGCACGGGATTCAGCAACAATGATGGACACTGTACAAGGACCAGCAAGGGACTTAATAGCCGCTTGACTATCTGTCAAAATACCAATATTGACGCCGAATATTCGATTAAACAGTAGCCAGTCGATAGCGTCAGTAAATAACACTGTGCTCCAATAGGAAAAGTCACGCGATTTATGCTTTTTAGCGAACTTAAGTCGCGTTAGCTGATTTTTCTTATTTACAAAAGATTTTTTGCGTGGAACTCTGCCGTGAAAATCGACACTCCGTACAACTTTTCTCACAGATTCCGTTCTTGCAGTAATGTGGAGGTAGTTAGACATTTCTGATGTCAATTTTGTCGCACTCAGCTTGGGATTTTTCTTTACTTGCTGGACGATCCACTGTTCGTCTGCATCTGAAAATTTTTTCAGCTGTCCGGATCTAGGATTATTTTCAATGCTTTTATTAATTTCAAACCGTTTAATGATGTCATGAACTGTCGAATGGCTTCTACCGATGATTTCCCCAATTTCTCGCACAGACATCCCGTTTTTGTGATGTTTGATGACCAATTTCCGAACTTCGTTAGTAGTTTCTTTATCTCGACGACCCATGCTAGTTTTGTATAAGAATTCACTATAAAAATTCCGCAACAAGTGATTTATTCTTTTCGTTTACACTTTGACTATTGTTATTCACACGTAATTTGTTATAATTCGGGGAATTCCCCATCTCAAATGTCAAAAAACCAGTGTTGGCAAGTGTCCGAATATTTAATTGGAATTTAGCAACAACATATTTTGAATTTTGGCTTATAACTTTTTTGTTGATACAATATAAAGCTATTTTTTTCTTAGATTATAAACTAGTGTTAACAAGTAAATGTATATGCATTCCGTTTTCTCCTAAATGGGATTTATAAAGAGTTACTGACAAAAGTCTTCGTCTCGTAGTTCTGTCCGATTACTTAATTGAGCCACTGTATATCATACCGACTTCAAAGCGACTATTAATATTCAAATATCGCAGTATATATTTCGCTGTTAAATACTTCACTGAAGAATATTGACCAATTCAATTAATTTGGTTCTATCGAACACAATCACTTAACTTATCTCCGAAGTCCACAACCAATCTCGAAGTCCAGGCACGTTCTCAATTAACCTTGACTTCATGCACACGATCATATGCGCCCCCGTACATGTGCTTTTGCTTTGAATTTATCACTCGACTAGCAGTCAGTCAGTCATGCGATTCTACTTAGTTTTTAATTTGTTTATTTTAATGAATACACCCATACTTCCCAGCCAATAAGCTAAATTGCCTTCGTTGCGTACATTAAGATTCGACTGGATTTGCACTCGTGTCCACCAGACCGAATCGCGATCTTTTTCACGTGAGCGCAATAGATAAGTAAGTACTCGTCAATGCGAACAACGATGTACGCGCAACGCAACGCGACGTGGACATCACAACAGAAGGCACGGCTGCAAGGGAATGGAATGGAATGGCACATATTTCAAAGGCGCGTCTATTTATTCAAACATTCCGTCATATATTCGAACATTACGCATGTAATCTTGGCTCCTTATCTTTTCGCCTTCTTCACATCACTGTGCCGCCGCCGTTTTCGTCGTCGTCGTCGTCTTGTCGTGCCAGTCGTCCGCGCCGTCATTATCTCACCTTGTATAAATTATCGATAGATAATGGACTGGCGACTGACTGTGCGAGAATTGAAAACAAAAAAAAAATTATGAGAATTGCGACGATGCGACGAGAACAGACCCAGATCCAGACCGAGTCCAAAAGAATCGAGTCGTCTGATAAGAAACACTTCATAAAATATTCATGCATTCTGCGCGTCCGTTAATAATTCATAGTTCATGCAAGTAATGAATAGCCAGCCGACACAGGCCAGCTTAGTTGGAACTTGCAGTGAAACTCAAGTTGGAGGACGGAAAGTGAAGAAAGACGGACCAGCAACTATCAAAGACATTGTGTCGCTCGCTAGTTTACTCTGTAATTTATGTTCGGAATTTATATTCCATGTAGGGAAGCGACTTGACTGCTGCTTTTTCGAAGGGAACACATCCAGCAATGAAGACTTCAATCTTTGTCATGTCAATGTGAAAACGTGGGGATATCTGTGGAAATATTTAAAGAAAACTATAATAGGTTTTTCATCCGCAAGCAATTAAGGAAGCAAGCATGGCTCTATCGTTATGCCTTGTCGATGCATGGCGGGTGCTAGTATGTGCTAGTAAGTCGAAGTTTCAAATTGAATAAGACCTTCGAGTATCACACTTCAAGTAAATATTTTAAAATTCGCTTCACATGCGAAAGTGACGCTATAGCCCACTGTTCCGACCCTTGACGTCTTAGGTGTGGTACCCTAACTTAAGTATGTACCCCAATTTATTAAATCAAATAGCAATATGTTTTTTTAGTCTAATGAGATTTCTAGTAATTCCTAGTGATTTTTTTTTCTGGCTTTGAAAAAAATGCAGTTCGCAGACATTGATACTCTGCATACGGCCTAATTGTGTTTCTCTCTTTTTGTTTTGTTCTTTTTTGTTTTTTGATGGAATCTTTATTCTTTGTTTTTCCGTTGAATTTAATTATACATATGTGCCCTATGGTCTTTAAAGCAAAAATTCTAGCAAATACTAGAAGAAAAAATATAAAGTATGAAAAGATGTAAGATAAAAGATAAAAGAAAGTAGGATATTTTACTACTTCGGCTTCAATCCGTCATGTATCTGATCATTTAAAAATCTCTTTTCAAACAGATTCTTTTTATTTTCAGGATATCTCTGACTTCTGAGCGGTCAAAATTAGTCTTTTGATAATATATGTAACCTCTTTATTTAGGTTAGGTTAGGATGCAAACTAGATCGCTTTCTTGTGGTGCATTTTGGTAACGCTAAATAATCGAAATTCTCTCTGACGACTGCTTCCGTCTTCGGATTTCTCCAGCCTTACGATTTTGTTCTTATGTGATTGGTTTGGTGGTCGTAGCATTCCTGAAACTAATCATTTGCAGGCGCTATAGCGACGGATTGAAACCCGCTCCGGATTAATACGACCATTTCTGTCCTGTTAAAAACCTGGTTGGCCTCCGAGTACTTTCTCAGTCTCGTCGCCATTAAGTTGATGGTGGAGATTCGGTTGAGGCAGACTCCTGATTAGCACCGATCCGGCTCTAAGGATTTGTCAAAATAAAAGCTTGCACTGCTTGCATAGATAGCCAAAGGAGACTGCACATTCGGCTGGGATAGCGGCTTGGAGTTGGAACCCTCTTGAATGGAAAATAAAAAGCTTAAAATCGTCAGGCGAACGACTGGCAAAAGCCCACCAAGTCCTCTAATGTCGAAGGAGGGTATCAAAGATGGCTTTGCGGTTGGGTGCAGTCAAAGCCTCAGGAAGTAGGGTTCTGACGAATAAGTCAGTTCCACTGGCTGCCCGCACATCCCCTACTCCTACTTCAAGTGGATCAGGGCTTTGAACACCAAGCCTGATCTGGAGACCCAAAAGCTTCAACAGAGCGAGACGGTTACGGCGTATGAGCTGGCCCGACCGTCAACAAGTGCGACGTCCATTGCCACTCCTTCTTCAGGCACTCAATGCTCATCCACCAAATTCTTTCGGACTTACGGAACTAAAATGTCACCTTTGAAAGCTCTGAGGGGGTTAAGAAACATGCCCCCTGATACGTTGTCCGACAAGGACAAAAACTGCCTTCAATGGGCAACTAAATTTATGGGGAAGCGCTTGTTCCCTCTTAACAATGCAGATCTAGGTCAGAAACGGGTTAGCTGATCCAGAATATCAAAGCAGACAAAAGGCGAAAAGGCCTAAATTAACGACAACTGCTCCGGGTCTAATTTGGCCGTCCAATAAAATGCCAGCAAAGAAGATGAAATCATTTCTGCAGAAAACAGGCTGGTGATAAGAGAGGCTCTGTTCAGAGTCTGCTGCAAATTTCAGGAAGCCAGTTCGAGTCCCCCGCCAGGGGTGAATGATACGGGTTGGTGTAGTTGAGCCAGGTGGGTAGCGTGTGAAATCAGCGCTCAGCTGACTTCTACAAGCAGGCTAGATCCGAACTGGAGGAGCTTTGGCCAAGTGCCCGACTAAACGACGAACCGAAGAACGAGATTCACAGTCGGCACAGATGCAGGACGTAGATTCCCTACTTTCATAATGATCCAGAAAAAGTTCTGGAAATCATCTGACTCTTCAACTCTGATCTACCAACGGAGGACTGGAGCAACAGTGGAAAATCCGCGGTAGGAAGTCTTGACCTTAAATGAGGAGGCACTACTGCTTTTAGAGGCCCTCAAGGGCATTATGAAATGCAGGCTTAAGAAATTGTTCCTGCATGTTTATAGGACTGACAATGCTAAGAAATCTGGATCGAAGTATTCTGGGTTCACCAAACACAGTCATCCGACAAAGGAAGGACCACTCTTTCTGCGAGTGCATTTGAGTGGCATTCAGATACGGAGTCACTATCGAATGATGTGGTCCGAGGAGAACCCGTCTAAATCGCTCGACCGGTTTGTTTAGATATCCTCAAAATGAGCGTAAGAGTGGTTCATCCGTCAGTTGCGCAACAAATTGTAACAAAGTTTTTAACGAACAAAAGCGTTAAACCAGCCGAAACTCGAGCACAGTTCGGGGAGAATGCACTTTCGTGGTGTGCCGAGTTCAAAGGAGGCCGTGGAAAAGTAGAAAATGTGAGTCACTGAAGTCGCCCCCGCTCCAGCATTACGCCTGACAATGTCGCAGCCGTAGGGATGAGTTGGGATTTACAGCCTCGCGTTGTAGGATGGCTTCATACCACTGTGGTTGAGCTGGTACTACTGTATGGGATAGTGTTTTGGTGGCAAGTTGGTCTGAAGGCCGCTTACAAACGGGTGCTTGAAAAAGTGCAAAGGTTGGCTGTACTTTTGATGACAACGGCTTTCCGAACCAGCTGTTCTAAATGCACTTTTCGTGTTGCTTCATTGGTTTACCCAACTCTCAATAGGCACCTGACTTAAATCAGGGATAAGTGGGTCGTGGAATGATTCACTTCAGAGACCCGGCAACGGTCGTCATTAGATCTGCTAGACTCGACAAGGGTTGTCGTAGGATTACTTTATTTAGCTTGGTATATGGCTTGCATTTATGGTAGGGATGAATGGAATGATAGTGATACCTTTCGAGAGTGGGCTTATTCATATGGTGGCTCTTTTTCAAGCCATTGAATGAATTTTGTGTAATCCAACGAACACGAACAATCGGAGTAAATATATACATTTTAGCAGATAGAAATGCCGCTATCAGCTCTCTTGCTGGTCCTTGTAAAATTTCCAGAATTGTTGTTGAATGTCGTACATCGCTTAAGGAGATGTTGAAACATTCAAGAATGCAGTTGATCTGGGTACCAATACAACTGTGTGGCCGATGAACTGTCAAAACTTGACATCTTGTTACCGGAGGTCTCATGCCCTTACACCGATGTAATCAGTCAAACTAGCTATTAGGCCAAAATAACTCGAGAACGCTAAGAAGTCCTGGGCTGAAGAACCATCCTATGCGATCGCAAGACAATCCTAGGCCTCAATGCTAGCACGTCGCACCAGGTCGCTTTAGAGTATCACATCGGAGCTTTAATGCGCCTATGTTTGTCATTCGGTAGGGCTTTCAAATTGGCAGCCACTTATCCGAAACTCATTATTTAGTCTGGTCTGATTTCGCAGCTACAAAAATTTCCCTACAGAAGAGACTCAGCAACAAAATTTCCTCTAAAATGAATATAATTGAAACTTATTTTACGAGCGCAGGATTTTTTCCTACTTATTTTCTAGTTTTTGCTGCATTTTTATTTGCTGTTTTTTAACCGTGATTTTTGGATAATTTTTTTTCCGTTCAACTATTACTGTTGATTAATTTTTCCTAGTATTTTTTTCCCACATTTTTATAGAATTAATAATTGTACTCTCTCTTTTTAAATTCTTCGATTCCTTGTAATTTATCTTGTTTACTAAAGAACT
This sequence comes from Nemotelus pantherinus, assembly GCA_963978885.1. Classification (NCBI taxonomy): domain Eukaryota; kingdom Metazoa; phylum Arthropoda; class Insecta; order Diptera; family Stratiomyidae; genus Nemotelus; species Nemotelus pantherinus. Next base: position 22,234,969 of record OZ022265.1, read on the forward strand.
TATATCCACAAATTATAATATTCTAAGACACAGAAGAGGGCCTTAATGTGACAGCGCATTCCCGGCAGCTCCTAGAGCTCCTATTTTTGATATTTTCCGAAAACGTATTTCGAAGTAAGAAAACAGTGATGGAAAGCAAATAGGATAAAAATTTGGCAGTGTTTTCATGTCGTCTAGAGGTAATCTGAGATTTGTCTAGAGTCAGCCATGGAGCGACAAATTGAAAAACCTTCACAGCAGTTACTGTGAAATGTATTAAAAGTTCAGCAAGATGCATTATCGGTGAGATAGAACTTGTGCAGTACCAATTAGGCAGCCTTTCTTTATTTCATTTCATTATTCCCTGCGCATCATTTATGTTCATTGAGCCGAAAATAAGCCTCAGACTCTAAACCAAAATTGAATTCAGTTACACTTGAATCGCCTGTCAATTATTCTTTGTGAACAGTATATCTTTGGTCTTCTCAACTCAATCCTTTATTACACTTATCTGCATTACAGCACAGTCAATAACGTTTTCTACAACAATTCAGTCGATCAACACAAATCATCGCTCATCGCTCAAAAACCACCTTGACAGCTAAGTACATAATTAATGGGCAATCATCGATATTGAACGGAACCCAAGCTCTTCAGTTCTCGGCCGTTGATCATCATTCTTTGCCTTTTTCAGAGACGAGTGAAATTCCGAATGTAAACAATAAATATTTCTTCATCCAGTGCTAAATTGAGCTGTATAGAGATACACGAAGCGCACCGAATCAACTTAGCACGCAGCAGCAGGTACAAAAGCTTCAGCTTGTGCTGCTGCTAAACCGCACTGTAAATGTCTCGATGATTTTATATTCTGCTTCATGTGTAAATCTGACGAATAATTGATTCACATCGAATCCATACATGTACATACAATCGCAAATTGGTCTTTATATAGTGCGTAAACAGTATTTTTGCTTGTGCCTAGAGCAGTTTTGTTATTTTATCGAGAAGAAACGATTCGCGCTTTGTTCGGACAGTTAAATTCATTCGATTGTTACGAAATAAAAACATGATGAGTACATATTGGCGTGGATCTAGGAATATACGAGTATACGAGGTTGTATGGCGCTGACCACATTAATATTAGATTAGTACGGGGAATTGAAAACAATTGAAATGAATTTTAAACAGATGGGCTGCTAAAATGTTCACCATTGTTTTTTTTTTATCTTAAATGTTTTCTGTTTCTTTTGTTTGCAAAGATTAATTGAAAAGGTAGGGAATCCAAAGTTAAGAGGATCGATTTAGGTTAGATGTTTGAAAATGTCGACATTTAGCGCGAAAAATGTCTAGGATTATCATTGTGTGCAGCTAAAGGTTCAATATTGTTACCAATAGGATGCTCCGAATTTCAATGTCCGATTTTAAAATTTTCAATATGGCGCCATAAATATTTGACAGCTGTCATTAGTGACATTTGAATCATAGGACGATAGTAATGATGCACAATGGAAGTGGTTACAACCAGCCCAATGTGAAATTCTTGTTATAGGACAGGTTGTCAAATGCACCTGAGCTTTTATCATCTTTTTAATTTATCTATAAATAATACAAGAACGAAAGAAAAATACTGAACAAATATTCTTCTCATAAAATCTTTCTATTAATTTTCGAATAGATACTAACAAAATGTTGGCACCACCAATATTTCGTAATTATTCAAATCTGCTCATCTGATAAACGACTAACCTTCGTTATCAATAATGCTTCGCGAGTCAACACATGAATTATCCAGATAAGCATGTAATTACTTAATAAAAATGCAAATAACAATCCGAGACTTACCTCACATAGACGATCTCGTTGTTGGAGAACAGGCGTCGCCAACCCGGAGCCAAATTGGCCGCAACTGTGGTCGGTGGTGGTTGTTGTTGTTGCTGCTGCTGCTGTGGTTGGTGTTGCTGTTGGTTGACTTGCTGCAACATTTGATTCGTCTGCTGCTGCTGTTTTGCAATATTTTGGGCTAGCGCATGTTGCTGTTGATGATTAGTAATAATAGCAGCTTGCTGCTGATGTTGTTGTAGCTGTTGTTGTTGTTGTAGCTGTTGTTGTTGTTGTTGAGGTTCGGCGGTGGCATTTACACCACTTACAACGCCTGCAATGGACGCATGTCTCATCGGTTGCGATCCGTTACCGACCCGCGGTATAAATGGATGGCGTTGTTGATGTGGCAATGCTGTCACTTGTTGTGGAATTGATTGATATTGAACGCTGTGATGTTGCGGTCTGATTTGTTGTTGGTGTTGTTGATGCAATAATTGACGTTGTTGTTGGTGATGGTGGAGAATGTGTTGTTGTTGTTGCTGATGTTGATTATTCTGAGCAATAGTTTGTTGTTGTTGGTGCTGTTGCAAGCCATTCACCACCACTTGCTGATCAACTGTGCCTGACGCCACCGAAACAGCTACAGCTGCCTGTTGAACAGCACCTGCGCTAGCCGCGGCCATTTGATTGTTTTGTTAGTAACGTTTGAGTTCTTTTCTTAAAGTAAAAAAATGAAAATGAATAGAATATTTGAAATTGACTGGATCAAATTGAATAGTAGTCTACAGGCTAACAATAGACCAAGGAAACATAGTTTTGGGTATATTCTAAACTGTTAATGGCTTAGGAGATTAAACTTCTCAGTAGAGAGTACTAAAGCCTACTCAGTAAAGTCTAGTCAGTCTAGTTCAGAAGTCAATTTATGTTAAAGATGAAGGGTCATTGGGATTGCGAACTGCGTATTTATACTTTTGCCATAAATAAAATGGTTTTCGACCAACAGTGAATCTAACAAATTCTTCCAAACTAAACACATAAAGCTTATAAACTGGACCCTATAAACTGGGTCTCCAATCAAACCTAAAACTTTTAGAATTTGTTAAAACCTGTCTAAAAAAAAAATGGAAGAACTGAATTGAATTGCCCAATGTAGCTAACACAGACACAGATTGTGCAATCCTTAGTAGGTTTGGGTTATTCATGAAAGAAAAGAAACATTTCCGATTGGTGATATTTCACTTCATCGTTTCTTTTCATATTTTCATATCTTAATATCCGAACGTCTCAGCATTGCTCATATTAAATTTTTGACTACTTTTGCTGCCTTCATTCGCGTGCGTGTCTTAAGATGCGAATAAGGACAAATGGCACTAGAAGGAACGCCATTAGTAGCAAAATTCACTGAAATAAAATTATGTAGGGATGGAGATCAATGGTTGCAATTAGGGCTTCAGATATAAGATTAATACTGATTCCATCCAAAGCACTGGTCAGTTAGCAAATCAAACCAATGACCATCGACTTACAAACGAATGCCTATTCACTCTACGCGTACGAGATAATTATGGAACAATAACCTTATCAACGTGCATAGACCATCGCTGCCCTGGAATACTGTCAATAATAAAAATGTCCTCTTTTTCGAAAACGTAGGAATAGTTCTCGATATCTACCCCAGATATATCTATCAATACTACCTACCCGATAGGACTTAATCCCATGAGGATTTCTTAACTAAATAGACGATCATGGATCATGCATCATTGCAAAGAACGCGATCATGTTAAGAGGTTTGCCGCAGTTGCGGAAAATTGGAAAAACGGGTTCACTTAGCGATTAAGAAAGCTTGGGAGCATAAAATGATTTGAGGGAGTATATAGGGATGAATTCAAGTCCTTGGACGTTGAAAAAAAAAACAGAAGCCGAAAACAAACAGAAAAACGCATCTGAAAGAATAAGAGAACTTATACGGACAATAAAATATATAAGAGAAAATCGAGAGAAAGAGAGCATAAACGGAGAACGTCGACGCTGGATGACTTTCGACGATAAGAAAAGACAAATTCCTTTCCTTGGCGAAAGTTAAGTAAATTAGAAAACTAAAAAAAAATGTTTATGAAATACCAGTCGTTTCTTCTATACTTGTCTATATGATAGAAGTATAAACCAATTTTCTTCTGTATTTTTTATTACACAGAAAGCTTTTTCTTCTAAAAGTTTCTTCCATAAGAATATATTCCAATATCTTTTCCTTTCAAATCAAAATACCTTTGGAACTTTCGATAAGAAAGAAGAAAAAATGATCTACTTGTTGACAAAAGAATCTCTGTTTTGAATATTGTTCAGCCAAGGCTGAAATGCAATTCCAGTTGAAAAACAGCGATCAGTAGTGGGAAGAAAGCATGGAGGCATATGTCAAGGAGATTGAACGGGGAATTTAAGAGAGCAATTACATCTGATTTTTCCTGAAAGACAAACCAACCTAGCCTCCTTCTTTAGGCTATTCAGATAAAAATATTTAAAAATAGTTGTACTACGTCTACCATTACTAGCAAAATACATGACCCCAAAAATGAGAACTTATCTTTACATCTATCTTATCCTAGAAAAAATATCAAAACAACTGTACAAGAAAACCCAATAGGTCTCAATCCTAAATTGAAGCAGCAAATTTATTGAAAAGCGCTGACCACGAGTCAAACACTAAATCAATTAAGTAGCTGGCCAAATTATATGGAAATGAAAATGGTCTTGATTTTACTGTACTGATAAAAATCTGAGCTAATCCAGAAGATTTTTGGCAAAACGGGAAGAGTGAGAATATACTTAGACATTAATTTTATAAATAATATACCAGAGATATTCAGTGGCTTTTTTTCAATTAAAAATTACCCACGCTAAATAAGTACGATCCCATTGCTGAATACTTATTTTATTTATTTATTCAAATCAATTTTAACAGGCTAATTAATCTCCAATTACAAAACTAAAAGTACATCGAAACAACTAGAACGGGACTATTGAAATAAACAAGCATATAATTCAAAAACACATTTTACAAACATCAAAAAATTAAAAGAATAAATGAAAGTTAATAAAGAAGAAGAAAGAGTGGAAGAGGACCAGGCTGAAGGACGTTGTGCTTCCTGAAGATACAATACACTAACGGCAAGTTAAAGCAAACCTCAATTCGCACGAAAAGCAGAGAAAACATCAACGAAGATCGATTAACGTTACGCGAGCACAGCGTACAACCAAGATCAGGGAGATCAAGGAACACTGGTCGGGACTATAATGAAAGGATTTGAAATAAGGGCAAAAGATCACTATAGCCACAGTAAGGGATAAGAAATTTAAACAATAATAAGCGAGTAAACCTACGTTCAACGTGCTCTGCCGCATCATTAAGATATTTGTGGTGGGGAGACCAGACTTGAAAACAATATTCTAGGATGTTACGAACAAGTGAAAAAACAACAGGTTAAAAAAAGGTAGAGGTAGTGGAACATCTGAGGATAAAGCCGGACAAACACGAGGCCTTGGCGGTTCTATGAGCAAATTTGAGCTTAGGATCAAAGAAAACATCAAGATATGTAAAATTGCCCAGAGAAAATAGGAATATGTTGAGGCAGACATTTTATACGTACACGACATTTGATAACATTAAGATATATTCAGAGCACCAGTCGCACAGAATACAAAAATTATTTTGGTTCTGGATGCAGTAGTCGATATTTTTAATTATTCCGATCACCTTGAAGTTATCAGCGAAAAATGAGGCAGAGAGAACGAATGAAGCAAAATCATTGCTAAAAACTACGAATAATAATGGACCAACAATCGAATCCTGAAGAACTCCAGAAAGCAGACAAAAAGAGAAAGAGAAGTTGGAATCGACAGTTACAGCACTGGTACGACCAGAAACATAGGATGAAAATCAAGGCGAAAGAAGATCCCCATAACCTCCAACATCTGCAAGGAGAATTGATAGTGTCAATGAAGGTGAGATTATTTAAAGTTTCCGGTCTCAAAAGTTAGGACACATCAAGAAATGGTTCACTATTGATAAAAGAGAATTAAGTGGTTTATGGATTTAGTTGCATTCCTAGTAAACTAGGACAAAGTGTCACTCAAGTAGTGTAAGGGTAAAATATATTATAAAAAAAAATATCAAGAATAGAAAGAGGTAAATGAGGAGTGTTTAAATAGGAGTACTTCATTAAAAAGATAGTAAATAAAAAACCAGGATTTTTAAAAAGATTATATAAAAAAGAGTAAATAAAAGAATAAATAAGAGTAAATAAAAAATAGTACATAAAGGAAGAATACAGAAAAGGAAATAAATAAAAGAAATTACTAGATAAAAAAAAGGAGGAGAGTAAGTGAAATATATTTGGAATAATAGTTCGCACATTATTCCAAGAAAAAAAATATTTGCTAAAATAATAAATATTAGTTCAAATTAAATTAAATTAAACATTGCAAAAACGTGCATACACCGTTAAATTCAGAAGATTATGCAATAATTTGGAATGGGTTTTGAAATTATTTAGAGGTAAAACTAATGGCCCTACCGTAATTAATTCACCTTTCACCTATTTAATCACAAATTAGCGATATGAACACAAATATTGGTAAATAGAAAATGGCAAATAAGAAAATTATAGGGAAAATAAAGAATATAATAAAATATTTAAAACGAAAAAATTAAATAGTAAAACGAATAGAAAATAGTAAAACGAGCAAAAAATTCTGACAAAGAGCGGATAGCGTGCTAAAACGTAAATAAATTCGATGCAAAACAGTAAAGTTTACATAAAAAAAGAATAAAGAGCACATGAAAAAGATTAGAGAGTCGATGAATAAGAATAAAGAATGAAAAAATATAAGAGTGAATGATATGAATGAAAAACCAAAATAAATGAGTAAAGAGTAAAAAAAAAGAATACAGACGAGGTAAAAAAGAATAAAGAGTAAATATAAAATAGGAAAAAATAAATGTAAAAGAGCTAATAGTAAATTAAATAAATAAAACAGAGTGACAGAGTGGATTAAATAGATAAGAAGGGCTATAAGTAAAAAAATGTAAAATAAATTAAAAAAGCGCGGAGTAAATAAAAAGAAGTACTTAAGTTAAATAAAAAAGGTATGAAATAATAAAAATAAACAAGGATTAAAATAAATAAAAATTTGAATAAAATAATAATAACAAGGATTAAAATGAATAAAAATTGGAATAAAATAAAAAAAAAGGATTAAAATAGATAAAAAAGGGAGTAAAACAGATAAAAAGGTAGTTCCATTTAAGTGGAACGGGGAATAAATAGAAAATTAGGAGAATATGAAAAAAAGTAATAAGTAAATAAAGAGAAGGGAAATAAATAAAGGCTTTTAATGAATACTTAGGATAGAGTGAATCCAAAAATATAAAATAGTCACTACTTAAAATGATTTATGAGTTGGCTAATAAGAAAAAAAAACAGCAAATAAAATAGAATCAAAAGCACACAGAAAGGAATAATAGACAAATAAAAAGGAATGCAGATTTAATAAGGAGGAACACAGAGTTAATAAAATGTAATACAGGCTTGATATAAAGAAATATCGGGCAAATATAAAAAAATAGGGTTTTAATCAAAAGAATATAATGCAAATAAATAGGAATATAGAATAATAATGGTTATTAATTGTGATCACGGTTCCTTTCTAGTCTATAAATTAGCATAGAAAACGTAAATCGTCTCTAGCGCTTATCAAAGCAGAGAATATTTGATAGGGAAAAGTGGATCGTTTTGCGAAATAAACCTCCTAAAGCAGAATCAATTCTCTACTTTGATAAGCGCTAGAGACGATATACGTTGTCTATGCTAATTTAAAGACAAGAAGGGAGCCATGATCACAATTAATAGCCTTTATGAGTAAATGATATCGTTGGATATAAGTCGAGGATGTTAAACTTTATCAAAACTAACGTAAAAAAAATTAATCATCTCCCACAGCAAGTGGTCACATCAGTCAGGTATACACTATGAGCTGATGTCCGATGAGAAACAGTGCATACTTTCGAAATCACTTAGTTAAATTTTTCAATTTTAATCATTCCACAAAAAAACAATTCCATATAGAATAAATAAAAAGAATAAAGGGCAAACAACACCGAATAACGAGAAAGTAAATAAATAGGAATGAAGAGTAAATAAATTACAGTAGAGATTAATATATAAAATATGGAATAGGTAAAAGAGACTGATACATACCGATTGGAATGGAAATAAATAAAAGAAAAAAGAGTGTGTAATTTCATTGAGACCACTAAAGAGACAAATTACAAAAGTAACAAATTTCAGAAACGTATTTCGAAAAATCAAACATATTACAAAAAAAAATGGCACTTAGAGGATGATATGGACAATATATAGAAAAATAAATAGTAAGTGGGAGGGTGAAGCAATCACTAACAATTGTTGAACAGGTAATTAAATAAGATAATATTTTAGTCAAGTCACCAGTGAAGAAAAAAAAACTGCAAAAAATTGATTTAATATAATAGGGATCTGTGTTTTATTAAGAAAATAAACGAATGGATTATAATCGTGAGTTATGTTTCAACCATAAACTAGCTTCAAGTCGCTTGGCAAGATATCAGGTTTAGATATAAGACATTGATTTTTGAATGACTCTAAATCTTGATTGTATTGGAGAAGGTTAGGGTCACAACAAATTTAAGGACAAACATAAAAAGACATCTGACAAAAAAAATATGGCAGAAGTAGCATAGAGAGCAGATTACTTAGAATGGAGACTCAGAGGATTAAAGTTCTCAGTTCAAAGGTTCTGGACATGCTGAAACAATAATGAGCACAACAACATAAAGAAATTGATGAAAAGGTTTTGATTGAAGATGATTTTGGACAAAACATTTAACTTGAAGGATATGAAGATTAATTTATTAATTTATTATTCCGAAGATATTGTATTAGAAAGCTGAGGACAGCACAGTTTGCTGTGATGTATAGTAGTACCACTGGAGCAAAACATTTTACTTTTTGAGATTGAAATCTACGCCACTGTTAGCAAGATATCATTCAAGAATCTAGGAAAAGAATTAAAATTATGGTTCGAAATGTATTTACAGAGAAAAAATTCCTTATTTAGGTCTAGGATGGCTTGGTCTATTTTTCCAGATCGAAAAGAAGTGGCCATCAGAAATAATTTGGAAAAATTTTAAACAGAAAAAGACAATGCACTGCTTGCTATTTTCAAAATAATTTATTTTATAAGCCATCTTATCTTGTGCTAATTAAATCTTTAAATCGTCTTTCAATACTAAAGGGTAATTGCTGCCAGGAGATCGACTAAGATTGGAATCATCAAGAAATTTTAATGGAAGAGAAAATATGGCTTATGGATTGATGAAAAGCCAAAGAATGAAGCAGAAGAAGACCAAAACAGGTAGCTTAAATAAAATAATTTGTTGTCAAATTTTTATGAAGCAAAATGCAGAGTACTTAGCCCAGACAAAAAAGTCGTAACTGCTATACTTTTAATTTTTAATATTTCATGGACAAGAACATTCGACTTATTTGCTTAAAAAAAATTTAAAACAAAATCAGTACAAAAAATAGTTTTATTTGAGCTCCGAAAATACGAAATACAGTATTCACATTAGAATGGTTATAAAATAATAAATAAGTCTAGAAAAAAACGATCAATGGATTTGAACTCAATATTACGATCTAGGATATATTTTGTGGATCTAATGAATAACTAAGGATAATAGATTCAAAGGAATGGATTTTTATTCATGCAGGGAATTGTAATAGTAACTGGACAAAATTGATAACGGACATTTCTACGAGAATTCGATCGAGTTGCTGAAGGGACCGACCGTAGACGAAGAGTAGGAGGAACAATAGAATAGGACACAAAGCAAATTTATTTCGATCTCATTGCCAATTTAATTAAAAAAGAAACTCTCGATTTATGAAAAACAATGGAAATCTTTACTTAGATCAAGCGAAACATTTTTTTTCTTTCACCACAAAATCAATTACAATGTCTAGGTCAAGTCGATTTGAATCATCCTGATTTCACCCACTCACATGATGACATGACAAAATTATGTTCGACCAATAACTTAACAAAGCTTCCCCATCCATCCTTTCCCAACAAAACCCACAAAATCTTGCTAGGCCCTGACCAGCTGGAAGCAATTACCTCTTGCAAACGTCAGCGAAGTCAAAACGTCAATTACCACTCGAGTAAATTGACCGCAGCTCATCAGCCAGGGGTGCAGATAGTCATAAAGCAATAAAACACTCTAAAAAAATAAACACTTTGCTATTGTGTTATCGCAGATCAGTGTCGTGCGAGTATTTTTGGTCGACCTAATTTTTATAGAGCCCAATAAACATAAAACGTGCAGTAAAAAGTAAGTCAGCGATTTATGAAATGGGCTGGCCCAGAGCTACTAGGTGTCAAAAATCGTCGTGCGTCATTACTGAAGGAAAAGGATCCTAGGAGCAGGTACAAATCCTTAGCCGGACCGGCGACTTACCTGCTGCTGGTATTTATGATGCGACATATCCTAATCCCGGGTACTTTCGCGAAACGGATCTGAAACCAGCGAACGACACTGATGAGACCGCAGCCAATGACATTACACTCACTAACGAATTTTACCGAGTCCACGAGATTGTAAAGATTTTTGGGAGTCGTATGTTGCAAGGTTAAAAACTAGGGCACCGAAAATCCGGGTTTGAGGTGAAACACAAAAGGGTAATCCAAGGACAATTTTTTCAACACATCATCACCGTCCGTCGCGGACATTCGACGGATCATTAACGGATAATTTACAGAGTACAGCACATTCAGAGCTCCGGATCGGGGAAATTCAAAAAATTTTACGCACAATCAGATCACAAATGACAACAAACGGCTCGCGAAAAAAACTTTTCCTTTCGACACACTTTCGCAAACCAATTCGGAGTCTTTTTCGCGTCCGAGAGCCAAACGAGAAAAATTCGTTGCACTGAATTTGTTTCACACGACGAACACAATTCGATTACACATTTTTCTTCCGTTTTTTTTCCACAATTTTCACGGGGCTATTGAAATTCAACTCAATGATATTTGACACACAACACCTGCTTGCGCGTTTATCAAAAAGTTCCCGTCACATATACACTTCGGTAGTCAGGGTCGCGTTCGCGTATTCGAACTAATTCAAAGCGTTGCAACCGATCGAAAACTAATTAGCTCGATATGATAATAGAATTCTCATTTGATTTTTCACAATATGAACGAGGGAAAATTACTAAATATTTGATTTGAACGCGAAAAATAACACCTGAAAACACACGAACGACAGATCAACGACAAAAACTTTCGACGAACGAACGAACGACAACGACGTGAACGTCGTTGTATGCGTACGCAATCACTGCGAATGAAATTTTCAAAATGGCCACGGGATTTTTTTTCCGACCATTGCACAATTTTCATTCGGGATGTCCGATGTGTGTATAGGTAGTGACATCTAGTGTGAAAATGGTATTTGCATATGGTAATGACGCAAACAACGATCGAAGCAATTTAAATATTTGAAATAAATAAAATATCTGTTTGGGAACATGGTGAGAAGAAATGAAATAAAATTTTATCTGACGAAAAAAATAATACGTACGGGCCATTCTCGCTGGTTGTGTACAATTTCAATTCTAGAACAAATGGGTACATTTTGATTATTATTATGGAGACATCTTCGTGTTTGGGTCTTTATTTGCTGGTTAATGTGCTTTTCTTTAGTTCATTGTCATCCCGAGTTTTTTGTTTTCTATTTTTGTATTGATTTTCCACAAATTTTTGACTCCTGACACTACTGATTTGCTTGCTGATGAATGATATTCCTGCTGAGGACCATCAAGTCGAGTTGTACCCAAAATGTATCTCACCTGATTTAAGGTACCTTAGTTTATCCCAAAAATCATACATTAGTCGTCATTTGAAACATAATTTCACCTGAAAAACTATCAACGACCTAAAAAAATCATTTTTAAATTCACTTCCATGGAATGATAAATTCTCTGGTCTAGCACAATCTTTTCAGCATTCTTCAGCTGGTTCGTTGACAGCTCTTCGCCCGCCAATTGTCAAAAAATTCAAAGTGAACGTCTGTCAGTTGAATCTCATAAACTTTGTAACGGCCTGACAGGGAAAAGTTGGACATCGTACTTATATTCTTTAATATCTATTAATCGGATTCAAGTAAGACAGTTTTTCTGCTTTCAAAATACAATAAATAACTGTTGGAACTTTACTCATTTAACAGAAATCATTCATCTAACCTCAACACATATTTTGCCGGCAAAGTGGTCTTACTTCCAATATGACTTCATCGGCCGAACTCGAATGTAAAAAACTCTGCGTTCGACGATGTTTGTTCGCTGTATCGTTCGGAATCGGTATTCAGTATATCTTATTGACGATATTCTTATTGTTTGTGAACTTCAGTTTACTGCATCCGATCGAATGGATAACGGAAACTTTTGGTTTAGTTTTCTCGATGTACACATGGCTGAAGATAATGCCTTTGGTCAGCGTTCTGCTATTGTACGGAATGTTTTTGGGTAACTCATATCTGGCTGTACCGAAGTACTATCCATCGCGATTCGTTTGGATTTACGGAATGTTTGTGAAGAAGTGTATTTCATTCGTACTGCACGCTTTGGTGGGCTTCCTGACGGCCTGGCTCTATTCTGGATTTCTAAGTGATGAGTACAATACGCTGCTGAAAAATTGCTACGAAGGATATTGCTTGAATGAGCGCTACGTGTTTCTAGTCTTAAGTGGAACATATGCAGGTCTGCACTACTTCTTTTACGAACGTTTCACAAAGGAGCAGCAACTCGTGTTTCCTGTGATACAAGAAAGCAAGTACGTTCAAATCCGGTCGCAATTATACTCGGTCATATACAAGTCACTTGCGCAATCCTTTGTTCCGGTTGTTGGTTTTGTTATAGTTTACTGGCTAGCGAACTGGATAATCACTGACAGAATTGCTTACGTGCTCAGCGCAGAGCCAGATGAAGCTTTCAGGTCACTTACTTCCATAATTCTCAGCATTCGACTTCTTATCTACACGTGGATCCTCGCAGCGCAGATACTCTGTAACATGTATTTGCTCAACATCTGCTTCCTAGTCGTTCTAACTACAGAACAACAATTCCTCATTGAAAAAGGCTCTGCACTTCATCCACAAGAAGGTGTATCGATCGTCGAAGCACTATCGCTTAGTAAAGTACCCATAGCGCAGCATTTGGCCAGCTTGGACCTCTTCAACTTGTCAACATCGAAATCTCCTGAGCGCCGTCAGCAGATTTTTGCATTGTCCATACCCGGAGGCCATCCATACCATTGGAATCAGCTCTGCGGTCAAGTGCTGAGCATGATCAACTCTTACACGGACCAGTTGACAGAGTCTCGCAAGAAGATCCCAATTATTCCCGCGTACTTGCAGAAGAAACTCTCAAGACCCGTTCCCCCGGCCACCGAGGAAGCTGAACGCGTTCTCATTCGTCAGTACAACGAAAGTTTCGGTATTCGCAGTATGCTGTCTTCGCCACCATGCCAATCACCTCCGCCGTCAAGATCTGCACCCGCATCTAGTCTGAATCCTTGCGTTAAAATCAACGAAACCTTCGATCAAATCGGACAAGCAGTAAATGATGCATGTCGGGCAGCATTCCATAGCGTACCAGGACTGTTCTATCTTTTCGGCGAGCAAGAAGGCGCCAAAACTACATTTATCTTGTCACAAGCGCAGGACCTAATCTGGCTCACGCAGGCATTGGCCGGGCTTTGTGCAGCATCGATCACAGAAGACCGATTCGGAGTTGTCCAGAAGGAATTGTCAACGATTATAAAGTCATTTTTGCGACTAAAGACCGAACTGGATCATATTTGCAATTTGAATTTGAATGGCAAGAAGCTCGATCGTAACTGTTTCGCTCTACGGAATGCCGTGAAAAGGAGTCTTTATAAGGTGTGTACGGTATTCGGTGATTATGTTGGAGATTTGATTACAGATATGGATGAATTGAGACGAGTTCAATGTTACGTTAATTATTTAGAGACGTAGTTAGGTTATTTTTTATATTATGTTTTGTTTGTATCGAAGGAGTTTTGTGATAAAAATACATATTTTTGTAAGAAAACTTGTGAGTAATTTTTTACAATGGAATTAAAAGAAAAAAAAGAGCAGGATGCCATTAAATAAGTTTTTTTTTTTTTTTTTTAAAAAAAACCAATAGGATGTGTTTTGGTTTTTATGAGTGAGCCGAATTTGAATGTAAGTCAAAATGCAAAATGATTTGTGCGGATTTAACATAACTAGCAGTAACAATCGCCTAAGTATCTAAGAGTGGTGTTGGACTCGAAGCTGGCTTATGGAGAGCACATCCGAAAAGTATGCGACAGGGCGCTACTGGCTGCATTGCTTGGGAGACTCATGGCAAACGTTCGCGGTCCTAGTGCGAGTAAACGTAAGCTCCTTATGACGATGGCTCATTCAATGCTACTATATGGCGCGGAGATATGGGCTACTGCGGTAAGGTTTGAAAAGTATCGAGCTAGAATGGTGAGCGTCCAGCGTAGGGATGCGCTGCGAATTGGAAGCAGCTACAGAAAAGTTTCAGGAAACGCCGTGTTCGTGATAGCGGGCGTAATCAAAATTGATCTATTGGCGAGCGAACGCAGGGAGATGTTCCTGAACAGAGTAGAAGTAGGAAGATAAATTTTGGCTGCTCAAGCACGAGCGCGAACGCTTGAGTTTGGGAAGGAGCGCTGGGCTATGAGCTCGAAGGGAGCATATACGTTTAGGCTAATTCGCGCCTTAAAACCTTGGCTTAATCACGACCAGGGTGAACCTACCTGTGCTAATTCCTATCGGGCCACGGCTATTTCAGGAAATACCTTCACAGAATGGGGAAAGTCAAGACGGAGTTCTGTAAGTACTGTGCTAAGGAAAGTGATGACGCTTTGCATACGTTTTTCCATTGCGTCCGCTTCAGAAGGGAGCGACACATGTTTTTCTCTGGAATTGGCCCTGCGACGCCGGAGTTAATCGTGGAGATGATACTACAGTCAGATGACGCCTGGTCAGCTATGTCAGGAGAGCTGGTATTGCGTTTGAAATAAGAGGAAGAATACCTCACAGACTCTTAAAAGCCTGACAGAACGGAAGTAAGCCAATGGGACACCTGATAGGTGGAAGTAGTAGGGCCGAGTTGAAGTAATGCGAAAGCAGTTCCGACTCGGACCTCCGTGGTCGGCGGGTGATATTTTTTAGTGAGTACAAATCTCACATAATCTTGAATTAATCAGGATACCTATTGAAGGTTTTTGACCCCCGCATGACAAATCAAGTTCATAAAACGTATCATCGACCAAACGCCCTTTTAAGTAGTCCTTCATAGCCAATATTATTGCCCGTTTTTACATCATATTGGAAGGTTGTGCAATATATTGCGTGAAGTTTAACATTTTTTGATATTAATTGCACTCGGCGTGATCTGCGTACGATATTTTGCAATACTGATTCAGTTTTATGCGAAACTTAGAAAAGGTAGGAGTTAGCGCGCAAAAATGTCGTTGAAGCAAGATGTTAGGAAATTTATATTGAGTGTATCGAGGTTTATCGCGGATTATCAGCTTTTTAGGACGGTATGACGAACTCCTCCAAAAATATCGCGATAAATACCCTGATGCTACAAAGCCGGAATTAATATAAAAAAAGCTCAATTCCTTGGGAACAAATTTCAGAAAGCAGATTCAAAAAATTAATATTTCAGAAAAAGTAGTTTTGGAGCAGATGACATCATAGAGCCGAAATTGTAATATTTGAGTTTTTTTTAGTTTAATTGTAATAATGAGTTTTATCATCGCTCAAGAAAAACCAAGTACTTCACAAAGTACAATGAGTTAGAAAAATACAATATATTGCCCGAAACAGAACACGTCACGAAAATCAATGAAACCATGATAAGTATTTATTTTATTTATCCATATTTTATATAAAAATGTATTTTGCCATAGAACTTGATCCTTATTATTAAAGTAATTACAATAACCATCTCTTATCTGTTTTGAACTTGCTGTTTAATTTCTGCTATGAGAAAGCTGAAGTTGTGTTAATGGAGGACTCGTTCTATATGCTCCTTCGATAATTGTGCCCGACTCCAAGCATTCAGTGGTAATGTATCCTGTTGAAATGTTTGTTGATGCTTCTTTTCTACTGAAATAATTATTGTAAATAGTAACATGTTGGGGTAATTGTTTGAGGCTTGTAAGGAGATAATGCAATATATCGTTGAAATACACTTAATTTTCTTCGTAAAATTCCAAACGCATTTTCTGATATACGAGGGGCGCGCCTTAGCTGATGATTAATAAAAATAAGTTGTTCTCTAGTTAAACCAATTTTACTGTACGGTTTCATGAAATTGTCTGCCAGTGCAAAAGTATCAGGAATAAATAATCAAATTTATTTCACTCATAAAATATTATTGGCACCCAAATGGTTGTATATAACACGGCGTATCATCACTTGTTGGTTATCGATGAGGCAATTCAATCGGAATTATTAACCAGATTGGTCCTCCAGGTTGGGTGTTGGGCAATTGTTCAGTGACCCGTTCTCGTAAAATGTATTCATTCAAGGACTTGATACTTCACCTCGGGTATTTGAATCGGAGCAACGGAAAGGACGACGGGCTACTCTATTGGAGCCTAGAACGTGCTTCCTCCTCTCTATCCTTTTCAATTTGAGCCTATCATCCGGTATTTTTCCTTCTGCCTGGAAAGTTTCTAATATTTATCTAATTTTCAAAACTGACGATGTTTCCTCCGTCTCCAATTATCGTCCTATTTCCCTTCGCCCTTGTTTTAGTAAAATTCTTGAAAAAATTGTCTTTTCTAGAATGTATCCCATGATTCATCCTATTCTAGCTCCAGAACAGCATGGGTTCGTGAGGGGTAAGTCTACTTTGATAAACCTTATCCTCTTCTCAAACACAGTTGCCCTTGCTTTAGATCGTCAGGAACAAGTGGACGTAGTGTACACAGACTTTTCTAAAGCCTTTGATACTGTCGACCATAGAATATTACTCAGTAAAGTTTCACAGTTTGGTTGTTTCGGGCCAATCCTTTCTTGGTTTTCGTCCTACCTCAGTAACCGTGAGCGCAAAGTTAATATTAACAACCTCTCTTCTTCTCCCTTCACTCTTCTGGTGTTCCACAAGCTTCTATCCTTGGTCCTTTACTTTTCTTAATTTTTATTAATGCCCTTCCTTCCATTATTGATTCCTCTTGTCTACTGTATGCTGACGATCTGAAATTGTTCCGAGTCATCAGGTCAGCTGATGACTGTATTATTCTCCAGAATGATCTGTGTTCTCTTCTTAATTGGTGCAACCGCAATTTCTTGTCCTTAAATCTTAGAAAATGTAAACATATGACCTTTTCCCTCAAATCATCTCCTATTTCTTTTTCTTATTCATTTTTCACTAACCATCTGCTGTCCGTTAATCAAGTTAAAGACTTGGGTGTGACTTTTGACCCTAAATTAAAATTTAATTTCCATGTTGTCACCGCTAAAGCCTCCCGAGTCTGTGGATTGGTACTTCGTTCTGTCTCTAAATTCGTTGACATACGTACATGTGTTCGTCTTTTTTAATGTTAGTTCGTTGTGTCCTCAAATATGCTTGTCAAGTGTGGTATCTACGTTTCCTACACCTTTCTGAGGCCATTGAGTGTGTGCAGCTGCAGCGTAGGTTCACACGCTCTTTATTTTTTAAATATAATATCCCTTACTCCTCATATGTTTCCCGTTTGTCCTTTCTTCAAATTCCTTCCTTGAAGTCACGCCGGCTATTGTTTGACGAGTGCTTCCTGTTCAAATCGCAGCGAGGTATTATATCTGGCCTCACCGATTCATTCCGACCTCGCAGCTCGTTACGTGGCAACAGGTCTCAGGAAGTCTACACTGTTCCGTTCGGGCGTACAAATGTGTACGTCTCTTCTCCTTTCGTCAGAATCCCTAGACGTCATAATGAATTGGGGCTTGTAACTCTGCCACAATCGTTCTATACCTTTAAAAGACATTTAAAAGTATTTGTTCTAGACCTGAGCGTTGGGTCATTAGATTATTGAATTATATTTTTCTTTTTGTAAACATTAATCTTAATTTTTTTTTATCCTTTTTTTATTTCATTGCCATAATTGGAATTTGTATTCTGTTGTGATGAATATTGAAAAAAAAATGATCTTGTACTCTGTGCGACTGGTGCTCGAAAAATTCACGCTTTTTAAACATATACAAATGTCTTCAAATGTCCTATACGTATAAAACGTCACTCATAATATATTCCTATACTTTGTACGGATCTTCTATTACGGCTGTTGATCATTTTAAGGACCTTGGTGTGTACTTTGATCCAAGGCTGAAATTTGACCAGACCATTGCCTATATAACCGCCAAGGCCACTCGTCTGTCCGATTTCATCCTTCGATGTTGCGCTCCTTTTACTAGCATCTCTACCTCTTTCCATCTATTCCGTTGTACCTCAAGGAAGTCATCTTGGCTCTCTTCTTTTTAATATTTTGATATCTGGCATATCGGAGGTTTTATCTGATCCTCTTCATTTACTATATGCGGACGACCTCAAGATCTACCATGTCATCAGGTCACAATCTGACGCGACCTTTCTTCAGTCTAAATTGAACTTTCTAGACCATTGGTGCTCCGCGAACAAGACCCCTCTTAACATTGCCAAATGCCGCGCAATTAGCTTCTCTCGCAAAACTGCACGCGTTCATTATACGTATTGCCTCAACAACACGTCACTCAGCAGGGTTGACAACATATTCGATCTCGGTGTCACCCTGGATGAAAAGCTCCGCTTCAATCTACATTACGATAGAGTGCTTTCCCGAGCAAGTAAACAACTTGGTTTCATTAAGCGACGAGCCAAAGAGTTTAAGAATCTCTGGGTTACTAAATCCTTATATATTTCACTCATTTGTCCTCTTCTTGAATATGCATGCACTATTTGGAACACGGTTTTCGAAATTCACAGCCAAAGATTTGAGTCTGTTCAGAAGCAGTTTTTACTGTTCGCTCTTAGAGATATTTTCAAGACTTATGATTTCAGTAATCTATCACCATACGAATATCGCCTTAAATGTATTAACTTGTTACCCCTTGTGTCGAGAAGATTAATGTTATCTGCCTGCTTCAGCTTCGATGTCATCAGAGGCGTGGTTAATGTCGTCTACTTGAAAGAAAAGTTTGTGCTCAATCAGCCCTTGAGAGTCACTAGATCCCGACGATTGCTTATTGAATACCGACACAACACAACATATGCAGCAAACGAGCCAATAAATAGGTGCTGCAGGCTATTCAATAGCATGAGGGAGAATTTTTCCCTACGCTATCTAAAGCAACTTTTAAAAAAAATATTATGAAGGCTCTCTCTTCATAGTCTCTCCCATATAAATGTATTGTATATTTAGTTATTTGTCATTTATTTATTACTTTATTTGTTATCTATTTGTAATTAATTTATTTATGCGTTATTTATTAGTCTTGTATTCATATATAGTTTTGTTTTTTATTTTGTTTCGTATATTATTTTATTTTATTTTGTTTCGTAATTTTATCCATGTACTATTTGATTTAATCTTCTGTACATGTACATCTTGCTTGGTGAATAAATAAATAGACCGTTTGATATTTTCACTTGTTTTACTATACTTGATCACAATCGTAGAGTATTGTGATCAAGTATAGTAAATATCTCAATGAGGCAGTGGAATACGTTCAGCGTAGATTTGCTCGCTCATTGTTGTTTAAATTCAACATCCCTTATTGTGGGTATAGTGATCGTCTTTCGTGATTCCAAATGCCTTCATTAGACTCCCGACGAGTGTTCCTTTTCAAGCTATTCCATTGTCCTATGCTCTTCGCTCTTAGTTATATGCTGTCCTTACGTAACGTCAATAGATCAGATAGATCTCAATTAATGTTTTCTCTTCCCTTCACGCTGTCTTAAGTTTATTTCAACTCGCCGCTAGTGCGTATCCCCAGGAAGCACAACGATCTTTAGCTTGGTCCTTTTCCGCTAACGTTCTCTTAAATTAAAGATTTAATTATTAAAGCTCCTTATAATGCTTGATTATTTTACCGTTTTTGCACTTTCTTCCATGTTAACTTATGTATTGCTTTAATTTGTTGAAGTTTCAAATAAGTATATACTTAATATTTTCAATTATTTGTTAATTTTTTCTTTATTTTTTAATCTTTTTTTGGCTTTTTCTAGTATTTATATTTTTGTAACGGGGCAGTAGCCTGTTAAAATAGATTAAATAAATAAATCTATCACGGATCCCAAAGAAGTAGCACAGCAATTTAATAATTTCTTCACTATCATCGAACGACTACAAGCATCATCACATTCGAGTGTTCATATTGAGCTTAATTCACCACAATTCACTTAAGCCCCACTGGACCAATTGAAATATTTGAAATACTCGACAACCTTATATCAAAAATTTCTTCTGGTCAGTACAACACAGCATCGGAAGCTCAAAAAATCATATTTTGGAGCTTCTTACTATACTAATTAAGGGGTTACATAGGTCTTGAAGAAAATAAATTTTTAAAAAAATTATATTTTAAAAACCGAAAATCTATTTTATTTGAAATTTACACATAAAAAAGTTTAAAAAAAAATTTTCAGATAAAAATATTGAAAATTGTCGATTTTCCTGCAGTTTTCCTCGTCCATTTTTTTGCGGTAGGCCGAATATTTCGGTGCAGGTTCATCTGAAATCAAAAATTCAAAAATTGTCTTCCAGTTTATACCCTTGGCTCGTGATTGAACGAAGGGATTTTCAATCGATCGACTCGTTCTTGTTTTATACGAAAAAAAAAATGTTTTAAAAATCGGAAAAAAATCGGAAAAAAATCGGAAAAATGCTAAAAAAATATGAGACGAAAATACATTCAAACTTATTTCAAATCTTTAAATTTCATTTTTTTTCAATTCGATGTTTCGTTTTTCCTTCAAGACCTATGTAACCCTTTAACAAACACCTAATGGAGAATCATATCTCGATTGTCTTAAACAAGAGAAAGCCATTTCAATCTAAAAAGGTGGCTGATCCAACAGATCCGTCAAATTATCGCCCAATAGCTGTCACAAAGGCCTTGAGCAAAATTTTGAAAAAGAACCATTCAAAAACAATTGCTGCAATTTATTAGGGTTAATAAGTTCGGAAATCTGCGCATCAAAATTTGTTGACGATTCCCCACAGCTTATCGCAGCCTGCCACGTGCTTCATCACCTCTTAACACCAAGGCATCCACCATTCTAACCACTCTTTGATTAGAACCGACTAAATTTTGACGCCAGTCCAATATAGATTTCAAGAAAACAGTAGTATACTAGTAGCAACATTAGATGCAGTTCATTTTATCAACAAGGGATTCCAATTTTCGTGGGCTTGAATAAGACCTTTGACACCAATATCCATAAAAATTAGGAATGCACTATAAACATCGGAATTCTACAAGGATCAATTCTTTGACCATTGGTGTTTTTACTATGCATTAACAGTATTCTGGACATTCATCTAATGTGAAAAATAGTCTACCAATGCATTTTCACTAGAGAATATATTGGGAGCCCGGTTTTATCGTTATACTAAAATTTATTTCCACTGACCTTAAAACAGTATAACAAAAAAACGTTAACAAAATCCATTATATTCGGACAACTTGACTTGCTACATAATCTGCTAGTCTAGCTCCTTCAGGCGGTGAATTGACTGTGATCCTGGCAAATGTACCACGCGAGGAGATCATTGAAAGTGATCCAGGATTGATTACTAGGCAATTGTTAATGTCCTAAAATGAAAGAAAATAAATGAATCTGCTCATATGAAATTTTTCTTAAGATTTTGTGAAAATAAATCTAGTATAATCAATTTTATGTTAGTTTAAAAATAAAATTCAATAGATAATTGACATTAGAATATTGAAGTTTCGTTCAATAGTTGTTCCGGCTTATTTTTTTCTACTTACCCTTATGAAACACTTCTCTTTGCTTGGTAGTAGTAAAATATTTGGTGGTTCATCGAAACGAGCAAATTTGTTAGCTAAATCGCTATCGTAACAGATATCCATAACTGGTGGATTTAATGGATAGAATGAGCTTTCGTTAAGCATATAGTTGACCACTCGTTTTACTTTGTCGCCCGCATTTCTAGAAATAAAACGAACTAAATTAACAGAATTTTTTTAAAAACGTGTTTAAAAGAACTTACACAGTCAATTCTTCTTCTAACAAATGGCTTACGATATCAGTTGAAGTAATTCCTACTTTAATTCCGCTGATATTAACAATGCAAGGATCTGGAAGCATGTGCACATCGGGAAATATTTTCTTCAGGCTATTAGGTGGAGTAGGGTATACCATATGGCTCATTGCGTCTTTCGCTGACGAGACCATACAAATCGTCAAATCTCTGCAAGAAAATATTACGAATCGTAAGGTTCAACTAAACTGATGTCTTCCCACTTCTGTCTTACCCAAGAGCGTCTACAATACCAGCTACCATCTTTTCAAAAAACGACTCAAACGTTTCCGTCAGCTCATTCGTAACGATTATCTTATGATCGGCATCGAGAAATGGTCCGGCCAAAATAAGAACGTCCGGTTTATTATCTTTGCAGTATAAAATCAATTCCTGCAGCGGATCGTAGACAAGATCCTCACTATTCGTAAACGGTCCAGCCGCAACGACCAATGTTACAGGTTCGGCCAATTCAGGTGGACTGGGCGGCACAACAAGTCGACTGGCGAAGATTTCATTAACGTAAAACGTCTCGCCGCGTGGATTTGATCCTGACGCTATTATAGTCTGGCCGGGGAAAACTCCGAATGGTTTCGATTTGCTGAAATTCAATCTGTTTGTACGCAATTTGAATTCATCGACTCCAACAATTATTGTCGAGTTCGGATCGAGTTTGCCATCGAAATCACAAGCGATTCGTCCTATGATTTTCACTTGATCCTGACTCACGGCATCGACATTGTGCAGTTCGTAGTCGGTAGTGTCCGTTCCGAAAAGATTTTTGCATATTTTCGTGGCAGTATGATAGAGCCGATCACTTAGGATTATACTTTTATCTAATGAACTGTCGTATAAATATTTTGCTTTCGTGGTCATCGGTTCGTTGTTGTACGTTAATATTTGTTTGATGTTGACTTTTTGCTGGCGGCATGATGACCATGTGGCTTTCTCGATGAGATGCGCTTTTCCAAAGGTATATACAGGTTTTCCAGAGGCTTCGATTCCCGAAGATTGTGGTGTCCCCGTGCTGAAATATGAAGATAATTTGTTTAATTGAAACTTGATTGTTTTATTTTAGGTTTTTGAAAAAGTAAATGGAAATACAGAAAAGAAAAAATTGAAGTTCGAATTCTTTCTAACTTTTTGGTTAATTTTTTGGAAATGTAGCTTGGATCGTCTCCATGAGGTGCACCCTGGGTAACGCCAAATGACGCAAATCCTATTATGCTTTTGGCGGAGACGAGCTGGTAGCTGCTCTATAGATGGTTGTTTGTATCGCATCACCATAAGTATCACTCGCCACGACCTACCGTTCGTCCACGGACTACTTTCCAACCCCTTTTTGATCTAGGTGCTGGACAGGTGGTCTTGGCATTCTGGACTTAGTCTACTTCTGATGCGGTAGCGAGAGAACAAAATCTGCTCGTGAACTGTTTCGGGTTAACATGATCATCTCCGTACTGATAACCCCTTCGCAGGTCTCAGAAAATGCTCTTAGGTTCAGTTGAGATGGACTCCTTTACAAATGCGGTTCTGCACGGTTGCTCTAATAAGGACTTCCGACAGCCATTGTAAGGCCTCCCTGCTTTTTAGTGCCATCAATCGAGCTTAGATAACGGATCTGAGTTTGGATCCAACAGCATCAATGTTCCCCAAAAAACTAAGACATTAAAACCAAAACTCGTTGGACAGAAGTCTGACGTCCCTAATCAAACGCCTGCCTCCAAAGTCCTTATTCTGCGGCGGAGGGTCCTAATGATGGAGGAGAAGTGGTTGGAAGGCTTGCTCCACTATGAACTGGAGTAGAAGTAGCTGGAAAACCTGCGCCATCGTCGACGGGGTACTTGTCCATACCTCTGTCCTCCGATGAGGTGGACAGGCTTCCAAGCATGGTAAAACAATTACTTCCACTGTTCCGATCTCTCGTTGTGCCAAAACAACGTGGGTAGGCATTGACGAGCAGAGGAAGCTCCTACGTACCGAGCCAAAAACCGCAAGAAACGATAACTAAGCTAACTCATGTACTCGCTGCAGGCACCTCAAGTGCCACTTCCACTTCAGGCACCCAATCTCCGTTTAAATCTGTTCGGGCGTATAGAATACGAAGGAACGCTTTTTGGCATGTAGAGATTTCAAAATGTCTTCCCAAGACACTAAGCGCAAACGACAAGGAAGCCTTTAAGTGGACTCGTCCCGCAACCCCTGTTCCAGAAGCACTACCTGCTCAGAAACGGCAAAAGTTGGCTAAAAAACCAGATTAATCTTGAAAAACAGTTGAAAAACGTAATACTGCCCAGACCTGACTAACATGGCCATTTAATGAAATGGTCAAAGAGGGTCTGCTGAATGAAATGGTCAAAGATGATCTGGTAAGTGCAGTTATTAATAACAATTAAAATGATGCTATCATTTCACAGGATAACTGGAAGTTGGTGCATAAAGCGCTTTTAGTGGGCTTTATTGATTTGCTCAAAGTAAACCCTGGGCAGCCGCCGGGATGCCTTGACGCCGTGTCGCATCTGTATGCGATTAGTGCCAAGGTCAGCGAGCTATTTGGTGACCAAAGCCAAGCCTTCATCTTTATCAGTAAGGAACCTCTTCCACATCTACAGGGCTGTGGCTACACGATCGGCTGCTAGTTTAATTTTATTTACCTGAAAGGGACCTAAAAATCCCCAAGTCGAAGGAATTTGCCACTACAGAAAGTGGAGATAAGCGGGCTATCTCGCAATACGAAAGTTTGAAAAACGTCTGCCTGTTGAACCTGAACCTTACTCAGGAGCATCTACATCGGGAGTGGAGGCAGTGATGTCATGACCTCTGAGCTAGGTGACAGCCAACATCTCCAGGGTCTGGGATCGAGAGACGAAGAGGCTGACATTGAATTTGACGAGGATCTGGACAGCACTGTAATATACAAAGATGAAGGTCATCTAGATTAACTTTTACTATTTTCAGTGCAGCACCCACTACACTTCTACTCTATCTGTGAAAGGATGCAGAGGAGATAGTGCTAATACAGGAACAAAAACCTGGTGTGCGGATTGAATATTGACGAATATAGGCAAGTGTCAATTGAATCTTCTCACTAAAAGGAGTATTTTACCGAAATGTTCACTGTTAGATCACATGTACGTGGCATTTACATTTGGAGGATTTCCTTTCCACATAAAAAAGGAACGTTTTATCTAAAAAATAAAAGAATTGATTGGAAGAAATTCTGATAAACTTGACCATGTTCCGAAGATCACCAATCAGAAAGATTCGAATAAGGCAATAAACTTTCTAACTTGCATTCAACAATGCCTCTGCGAAATCCTGCAACTTAACTAATTCCATAGTGAAAAAGATGCCCCAGTGGTGTAATAGTGAGATTAATTCACTACAAAGTGAATGCAGGAAGGAGTCTAAGAAAAAGACTCAGCTATTGGTCCAGCTACATAGTGAAATGAAGGCTATATAAAAATGCCGTGTGTAAGGCGAAACATTTTTGTGCAAAAATTTAAGATACCAATGAAGCCAGTTGTCTCCGAAAGCTTCTAAGTTTAAATTCTGTAGCTGTGGGTTGCATACAGTAGTTTGATGGTAGTTGGGACTTAAAAGCAGCTGTGAGACGCTTAGTGTTTTGATGGCTAATCACTTTCCTGGTATTGAGAAGACATCTCCAACATTAAAGTTAAAATCATACAGGAATGCCAGTTCGATTCCTGTGGTTTCTAGCGCACCTATAGGATGGGCCGTGTTTTCTTTTAACCCATTCCAGTCTTCAGACCCTGATGATATCATCTAAGCTGATATTAAGCGGAAATTAGAGGGAAATATGCGTGGGTTCGTGGCTATTTGCAATGCCTGCTTAAGATTTTCGTACATTTCTTTGGCAGGAAATGAAAGTTGTATTTATCCTTAAGGCGAGAAACCAACGCACGGTAGATCAAAAGATTATTGACGAAATTGTGGAAGCTCCTTTCTATTGAAATTTTTTTTTAGAGATTTCGATAACCAGTGCCTTGGACTGTACTCTGATCTCGAAATCACAGCATCCTTATACGAGAGGTAAATCTATCGAAACAGCGCTACATACTGTAGTAGGACATGCTAAAAAATCACTTGTTGCATTTCTAGAAGTCGAGAAAGCGTTCAATAATATACTATCCAATACCTGGATGTTAATTTTCGTATAAACTTATAAATTAGCTTCTCGAAAATCGGGTATTATACTTGTTTTCGGGTAGTTCAACCATTGAGAGACTATTATATATGGGCACTCCCCAGCACGGTGTTCTGTCTTCCTCGCTTTGGAATTTAACAGTTAATGAGCTTCTATGGGAACTTAATGAAACTGGATGTAAATTGATAGTGTACGCAGGTGATATCGCTATTGTCACATTTGAAAAATATATCTCGACTTTATCGGAGAGATTAAATCATTCCTTACATTCTCTTACAGTGGTTTCAGAAGTAGTGTGGCCTTAGTGGCAGCTCCAACAAAACTAAACTGTTTATCTTCACGAGGTATAGGATTCCAATTCCGCTGTAGTCTACCTTAAAATCTGTCGCAAAAGGTTTTTCGAGCAGGAACCTTTTCGCTTATTCGAGCTAGATGTTCTACCCACCGGAGTCTACCGAGCTTTATCTTCGTAATCATATCTGCTTCTGGGTAGATAGCGTACAACTCATGGTTGTAGGGTCTCCGGAATTGGTCTTCTTCACCTATGGGGCCAACGATTCTCCGCAAGACATTCCTCTCGAACGCGGCTAAGAGGTCACATTGCTTTTTGCTGAGCACCCAATTCTCGGATCCATACGTGAGTGCTGACAGGACCATGGTCTTGTACAACAGGAGCTTTGATGTTCGGGTGAGATTTCGGGATTTGTAGACCCTTGACAGACTGTAGTAGGATTTGTTGGATTAGAGCAGCCGCCCGCGTATTTCTTCCTCCATGTTGTTATCGGCTGCTACGATTGACCTAAGGTAGTTGAAAGATGGCACTGCTTCAAATTCATGCTTAACTAGCCTGAAGGTTTGACCAACTCTAGGTGTTCTTCCTTCCATACTTTTATGGAAGGAAAATCAAGCGTGAGATATTGTATACTCTTTACAGCTGTAAAAGGGATATAGGAGGAACTTTTGGGCAGCAAATATGTATCGTCTTCTGGATTTACAATAGTATAGTGGATATAATAGCATACTGAATGGAGCAGTAGTTTGCTGGTCCACCATATTTAAGGTTTTAAATTAGAACATGATGGAGAAAGTATGTATGTTAGCACAGATATAAAGTACTCCTGGTGTTGCTTCATTCGCTTCTCATCCATCTGCTTGTCCCGCAACATAGGTGCGCTGTGGTAAGACTAAATTGTGGTGCCTCCAGGACAAGGACAGACTTCGACCACGCTTAATTTTGTAGCAATGCATGCCTATTCCCAGGGAGATCAATTATACAACTGGCCTATCATTTCTGGTTTATGGGTTTCAAGCTGAGAAATATGATCCACAGTAGAGAAGAATGGGCAAGAAGATTGTCGCTGGGATCTAATGCTGTTGAGAAATATACCGATGACACCAAACTGAATGAAAGAGTCGGCTGTAGTATATTTTCCATTGACCTAAACTTGAAGTTTTCCTTCCGTTTGCCGGACCCCCGCAGTATCTTTCAGGCGGAGTTGTTGGCAATTCCTGAAGAAATTGGCTCTTATGTAATCAGATATTCGGATTGAATAATTGTATTGTACCCAAGCGGATAGACAGTCTTTTGCTGGAGTTTACATCTCCTCGAAGCTGGTCCTCGTCTTTTAACAAAATGTCGACTTTAACGAAATTCGACACTGCAGTTGTTTTGGGCGCCAGGACATTAATGGGAACTTGAAAGCGGACCGAATTGGAAAGGCTGGTACGCTTTTGTCGTAGGCTAATTTACTGATTGGCAGTCCGATGGCTTCAGTTAAACTGACCATCAATGAAAAACACTGAACGGACGCTGTGAAGTTCTAGATAGATGAATCCTCGTGTGCGATCGCAATGCAATTGTGGAGAAATTTTGAATTTGTTCGCATTAGCGAATTAATTGATTTAGGGAGGGAGTCCCTCTGCGTGGCAATGGCTGTTGGACATTGATTGTTTGGTAAGCATGCAACGCGGCTGGGTATCCCTTACAACGATTTCTGTCGGCGCTGTAAATGCGAGGAGCAGCAGGAAACATATTTCCACATCTTGTGCGAATGTATACCGAAGTAGCGTCGGTGAAACTGAAGAGGATCATCCAGTTCATTAAGTACTCTCCTTAATAAGAATCGTGTACTACGCCATGCGGTATTACAATTGGTCCTTGTGCGCCTAAATGTGTCTTCTCTGGAGTTCATTTGGAGGAGGCAGTCGCCAAACCTAACCAAGCTAATTTTTTAACATTGAACTTAATACATAGGTTTTGATCTCTTGAGTTACATAGGTAACCGTTTTTTTTTCTAAGTAAATTTATAATTTTGTTTTAAATGTATTCAGTGAAGTCAAGTTTAAAGTAGTCCTGAGATAATAAAAGCAAAAACTACTATAGCTCAGTTCATTTAAAAATATTTTTCCAATAACCTTTATCAATACGCAACTGTTTTACGGTCGATATAAAACCGCTTGCAAAACTTATTTAAAAATACAACTCAAGTCAACAAATCCAATCCAAAGTGTCCAGTAACATAAATATATTCAAACAAATAAAAATTCGATATCATTTGGCTGATTCAATGCAAACTGTGGTTCGATTCGAAGCACTAGCACATAATTCTTATCTCTATTCGCAGGAAAAAAATTCCAATTGTAATAACATAAACAATTATTTATGTGTACGTATTATAGCTTGCAATTGTATAAAAGACTATAGAGAGCCCATCGACGAAGAGTTAAATATGCATTTGCGAAAAGAACTTACATAGGCGATTGAGCTGATGGTGTGAAAGGAAGAATATTTCGTTTTTGAGCGATCGGAGTTCTTGGCAGAGATTTTTTGGCGGCCTGTAACGAAAAGAAAATGATCCAAAGATTTAAATATAATAATTTTATCGGATATATATGTGGGTTTGTATAATTTTTAGAAATTATAATCATGTTTTATCATAAAATCTTTCAAAAATATTTGATGTTTATTTTTGGAAAAGGAAATTTATGTTTTGAAAATAATGGCGACAATATGTTTACAGTAGTTATTTTGTTCTTAAAAATATTTTGGACAGGAAATTTAAAAGTTTGCACAAAAATCAGTTATGTTATATTTTATTTTCGTTATTTTTTTTCGATTGTTTTTGGGGCGGCCACTGATCGATTTTTTTTTGGGCCGGCAGTTTTTTTTCTGTCGTATATGTACATATGTCTGAGTTCAATGGGCGCCTAACACCCAAAGCCAACCGAATTCTCTAAAAATAATCAATGCACGCAAAAAATCACCTCTGGTGATTTTTTTCGGACATTAAAAAGTTTGACTTATAATAAATATCGAAATGCGATCACGGTAAAGGACCAAAGAAACACAAAAATACCTCAAAAGTACCTAGAAAGTATCTGAAAATACCTAAAAAGATCCTAACAAGAACCCAAATAATACTTCTTCAATTTAGAAAAAGCTTATCAGAGAATTTTTACTAATGTTCGAAGAACAATAGTATTAAACTCGTTTCGCCGAAAATTCATATTTCTTTATATATATATATATATATATATATATATATATATATATATATATATATATATATATATATATATATATCAGCAAAATGATTAAGGGAGATAATCTCTGGAGTGGCCGATCCGATTGAGCTGAAATTTTCGGAGAACGTAGATGTATATGGTAGGTAGGTCCAAGATTTTCTCAAATTCAGATATTTCAAACCTTTTGGCGGCGGCGAGCGTTTTAGTGAATTTTGAGGAACTCCTATATTTCCAAGCAGTGTAAATTTTTGTTAAAGAAAAGTATTGGAAATGAAAATTAATTTTGTTCTAAGCTTGTCTATGATAAAGAATTGGAAATTTTGAGCCGTATGTGGGTGCAGGGTGACTAAAAGTAGGCAAGGAATTTTTTTCAAATTTTGATTTGTCATTACTTGTAAGAAAAATAATGGATCATCGTGAAAATTACAGAGCGTATTGATGTTGACTAAAATTTGGCACATATAGATTTTCAGCATAAAGCGGGTAACCCTGTAGCTGTGGCAGGCTGTTGAAAAAAAATCCTTCAAATCATTGACCTTCCTGAAAAATTTTTGATTTTTGACAAAAATTTCAAATCTTTGATAAATTTTATCTTTTGTCCTTCATCTCAAGATAAAATTTTCATCATTCCAATTTGCACAAGAACGGCAACCCATCACCAAATTACCTCTATTTTCAGCACTCGAAAGTTCTGTTCACGAGAACTGACGACCGGATAATACGATCATAATGAAATTTACAGGACATGTTGGCATTAGCTAGGACCAGGTCTGATAGAAGTGATTTTGAAATGCGGGCAACCCTGTGGCAGTGGTACCATCTTGAAAAATAACTGAGAAAAAAAACATCTTTTTGGCCTATAACTTCCGATTCAGCCATCAGATTTTAGCACAGTTACTCTATGTAACATTTGGTAAAAATTTGGTTGAAAAATTAGTATATTGCTGCCAGCTGTGGTAATTTTTGTCTCATAAATCTTGCAAATTTGCTCAGCAAAATAAAGCTTTTTTCCCTATAACTTCCGGTCCAGTGTAGAAATCGAAACGAAGCTCATGCAGTAAATGGACCTTAATGTGGACTAAATGTCGTAGAAATTTCGTACAAAAATCATTAAAGGGCTGCCAGCTATGACAATTTTTGTAATTTTGTTGAATTTCTTTACTGAGCGATTATGTCATTAGATTTGCAATTGAGAATGATCCTGCAATGAAAATTAACAACAAATATTAACGTTTTAAAAATTTGAAAGGTTTTGGGGGTGGTAACCCTAAAATTCTTTTCACCCGTATACCTTCCAGCGCAGTGATTCAATCGAAACGAAATTTACTGCTTGGGTTTAACTTAACGTGAAGCAGATTTGGTATATTTTTTGTCTTGCTGCTGACACAGGCTAACCAGCATTAGCCATTTTCGTAAATATTGCACCAACAGATGCTTCAAATAACGTATTCATATGCAAAGCATTTGCGATAAAAATAATAAACCAATTTTTAAATTTTCCGAGTTTTGAACATTTTTCGGATGGCAGCCTCAAACAACGTTTAACCGCTGAAACTTTCGATGAAATCCTGCGATGAGAACGACATTCAAAGGATAAGTTGATTTAAGTATGAGCTTGTTAAGGTAAACTTATTGCTGCTTCATTGGGAAAGTGTTGCCAGCACTGAACATTTTCATCATTTGTGTTATAGTTGAGTTTTGTTGCTTGGGATAAGGAATGGTTGTACAAAAAAGTGTATTACGTCTTTCCACATTTTTTTGTCACTCAAAGACAATTTCTTCGAAAATTAGTTTTCTAGCGGTTCAGGTGCGCTAGAGTTTTTTTTATTATTATGGTATAGGGTATATCAACTACATGCGAATCTCTTTATTTTTGACGTGTTTTTCAAATTGTACTTCACTACAGAAATTAGTTTCTATAAAATGAAATCTACAACATCATAGGTCAAAATATTTCGGGTTCATCCTTAACTAATAACATATCGAACATTAATTTACAGTAGTCGAGTTCATAGTTGATCTCCAGTCAAGTGCGAAAGCAAAATTTGAACGGAATAGTAAACTTACTTATAAAAATATGAGCGAAGACGTTGGAATTATTTGCGATGTAAAGGTGTATACGGTTTTGGACTGTTAAAAATTGGTATTTTTGGATTCTTTTGTTTAGGTACTTTTAGGTTCTTTACCGTGTGTGTATTTTAATAATTATTTGTGTGGCAAGGGCGCAATAATAGGGAGTTTTAACGAACGAACCAGTGCCGGTTTTGCTCTGATATTCCTTTTTTTGTGAGCTCGGGCGCAACGAAAAACAGCGAAGTATTCTGGGGAATCGAAAAAAAAAATCACGCATTCTTACATATAATATAATTCACAAAAAGGGCGGCAAATATTTCTGAGGCCTAGGGCGGCAAAATGGTCAAATCCGCCCCTGTGGAAGAAGAAAAATATTACTTGTTTTCGGTACATGATGGATTTTAATTTCTTTCCAGAAACATTTTTGGATAGAGTTTTTTTTTTGTAAATAATAAACAATGGAACGCTCAAGGAATTGCTTGTCATTTTTAAAAATACAGAAAAAAGTTCAAACGAGACAACTAAAAAACGATTTGAGTCTTTTTATCATAGCGTCAATTAAAATGGAGAGTGTGTGTCAGAAAAAGGAAGATTTGATTGTTCTAGAGTATAGAATGAAATATGGTATATGATGGGGTTCGGAAAGCAAGTTGTGACTGACTTGGAGAGACGTAGTAATTTGAACACTTTGCGCAATCAAAGCTTGGAGTGTTGGGAATATAGGCGAAGCATATTTGTAAGAACTAGCGCCGTCAAATTCCACAGTGGTGAAACTAGGAAGTAAAATCATTGCTGCCACCCGGTAGTGGTAAAAACCTTGCTTGATAAACCTCTTAGCTATAATAGAACAGTTAAAAATGTGCTTTAGCAGTGACATCACGTTTGTGTTTAGTCAAGTCAATATTGAATTATTATTTCTTTGTCAATAGATTTATAACAAAAAAGCTTGTACTACGAGTCATATTCAAGACCAAATTTTGAGTGGCTACACAGCTTATGAATAAGCTGTCGAAACTAATAAATACTCGTATACAGACAAAACTGTGTTTCATATAACCACTGCAAAAATCTTGAATTCCAACAATATTTTTAATTTGAATTTTTTGTACCGGTTAATGAAGGATACTAGAGAAAGAATATTAACATGATTTGCACATGTAACAGATGAGAAAATGCTTTTGTCAATCCAAGGCATAAAGGAAATGATTAAGCACAAAATATCATGTTAAGAATTCTACTGAGTAAGTGATGGGCTGTTAGATGGCAGACTGATATTTTTTCAACTGCTATTTACAAATCGCAGTAGCAGTCTGCTATTTATAAATCTGTTAACCTGTTTTTTTCTCTCAAATACTAGTTAGGTAATATAATAACTGCCAGTAGATATCAGTGACCAATAACAATAGCATCATTCATTAAGATCTTTATGGTATTGATCGTGCTAGTTTTATCGGCACGCAGTCCTTTTGCACATACACTGACTAGGCGATAAGACTCCACGCTACAGGCATCATACATATTAGGCGGAGGCCTGCAGTCCTTCTTGCCGTTTTGAAGATGCGACCACGCAAAGCACAGAAACTAACAAACTAAAAGCTAAGAAGCGCAGGAACTATACCGAGCGAAAACTAGCCTATCTCTGGCATATGAAAATCAAACACATCGCAATGCCGCAACAATGTTGTCTTTCAGATAAGACGCTGCTATTTTTTGGTGGCTATATTTTAGCTGCTATTTAGAAATAGCTATAGCAGTTGCTATTTTATGATAGCAGTTTGGATCATCATTGCAGAAGTGCAGAACTTTGCATGACAAAAAGTGAACATAGTACTGAACATCAAATTGTTTGATGGCTCTAGAAAGCCACGATACTAAGGCTTTCAAAAGGTAGGCAAGTTGTATCCTACATAAAGCACGAATTTTGAACTGGGATATAATGAATTGAACCTGTCGTGAAAAGACTCCAAGTATTTATTATTATGATTCTAGCACCACGTAAATAAATGTATGAAACAATAAGGAAATTAAACATGAGTTGACTCTTCCATAGGCACAGTCAACTGAGCTGTTTAAGGAGTTTGCTAAATTGAATTTTTGACAGCTATGAGGACACTACCACCAAAAATTTGTAAGGATATGCTAGGGTCACGATCACAGTGATAATTTTGTATACAATATGCAAGACCTTAGAATTTAATTTGAATCACTTGCGCCGACTATATTTTTGTGCTGCTAGGCATAGCACTGTGCACCTGGATTATTAGTAGTTGGCTATTTCTCAAGCATTTTATATAGTTCATCAAAGAAATAAATGTTTTACTAAGTAATGTACTACCCCAGAATTAAGTGTGGAGAAGACGATAAAAAAAATGGAATAATTTACCAATTTGGTCTATCTAGATCATTTGGTTATTAATTTGACCAAACGCTAATTAAATGTCACAAATTAATGGGCTTAGAATAAATGAAATTCATAGAATCGACTATCAGATTATTTTTCTATCTAATATTTTGCCAACAGGTGGTTAATTCTTTGATTTCTTGGGGAGATATTTTCTAAGGCAGTCGCACCAACTTATAAAGATACGTGGTTTACATTGAATTGCGGAAAATTGCATGAAGATAAAAAATAAAATATAACATTATTTTCACAGCCTACTGTTGAAGCGATACAGGCAGATATCGACCGTGCCATAAGAAAGCCATTAAATTGAACAGAATCTAATCTAAACCAATATTATTCGCACTGGCAAGTTTTTTCATCTTGGATCACTTTGGGCTAAACTCAACTTGATGCACTACATTATGAATGTTATGCCCGATTTATACGTTGGGACGAGCGTCTCGGGTACAAGAGTAAACAAGACTCAACAAGACATTGGACGAGACTCAACAAGACATAGGGTGTATTGTTTACTTAGGATATTGCACCGTACAACACGGACCATACACCATGCACCTTTCATAGGGTGAATTGTTTACTTAGGATATTGCACTTTGCATCTTTCGACAGTTGTGAGCTGTTTTGTTCAGTTCAGTGAACGATGACTGAGGTACGGGCTGTGGCTATTACAACTGCCTGGTGTGCGTTGAGTTATTTCAATCTGGGACACGCAAACACATGTTTGAAGTCCCGGCGAAAAATTCGAAAATTTAAATGAGCACATGCTACCCTCTCGAATCCCTTTGACTTGATGCATAAAACCGACTTCGCTTCCAGCGGCTTCGAACTAGGACGAGACGGTCATAAACAGTCAGGCACAGCAATAAAAGGATCATTATCCCTTCGTAAAACAAACAAGAGCCGACGAGCAAACCATTTACACACTCGTGCTTGCCATGAAAAACACAGCCGAGACTAGACAAGGAGACCGTTTACACACTCACCTTGTCTTCATTTGGCATTGATCGGCGAGAATGTAAATTCGGCTTTAGATGAATTTTGCCGATAGATCTATGGCTAGTATATTTGTGTTTTTGTGACTGTATGTTTGTTTTTGGGGGTGTTTTTTTTTGTTTGTCTTTTTTTTTTCTTAATTGTGTCATCTGCTCGTGTATTTTTTATATAATTTTGAGGTTTTTTTTCAATTTCCAACCTCTGCTACTACCTATTCGCCCTGTGGTGGTAAAATTTCCAGGTGGTAGTACATAAAGTCGAATTTTACCAAATCATTTGAAATATATGCCATTTTATTCTATTATCATGAACCTTCCAAACTACACAAGTTTCATTATAGCGCCATAGTTTTATAGCTCTGTGAATTTGTCGAATTTTGTGCCCGAAAGAGGCAATTTGCGGCATGCATTGCTTTTCTTATTTCATCAAAAGAAAAGGCCATTGAAAGTTCACGTTTGCTGGTAGAAACTTATGGAAAGCTTGCTCCAAGCATAAAAACACGTGAGACGTGGTTTTGAAACTATAAAAGTGGTGATTTTGATGTAAAATACAATAAACTTTCGGGTGGACTAAAAAAAAATGGTGGATGCAGAATTGCATATGTTATTGGACGAAAACCCAACCCAGATTCAAATACAATTGGGAAAGATCCATGAGCAATGGGAAAGATCCATGAGTAATGGGAAAGATCCAAAAGCTGGGAAGATGGGAAAATTGAAAAATCATTTGTGAGATGCGGCTTCAACGGTACGAGAGGAAGTCATTTTTACATCGGATTGTGACGCGAGATAAAATGTGGATTTCTTTTCGAAAATTTGAAACGGAAGACATTGTGGTTATCGCCATCTAATCTAAGGCCGGATCGTTTCGGACAGAAGACGATGCTCTGTGTTTGGTGGGACCAGGGGGGTGTGGTGTATTATGAACTTCTGAAACTTGGTAAAACAGTTAATACTGATCGCTACAAACAACAAATAATTAATATGATCGAAAAACGTCCAAAATGGGCCCAAAGGCACGATAAAGTGATTTTGTTGCATGACGATGCACTGTCACATACAGCAGATTCAGTGAAAGAAGCATTGAAATCACTTGGATGGGGCGTATTATCGCACGCGCCGTACTCTCCAGACCTGGCCTCGTCCGATTATCACCTTTTCGCATCAATGGGACACGCTCTGGCTGAGCAGCATTTTTAAAAATGTCCAAAAATGCCTCGATGAATGGTTTGCCTCAAAGGACAAAGGATTTTTTTTTGGGATGGCATTCATAAATTGCCAGATAGATGGACAAAGTGTATAGAATGGAATGGCCAATACTTTGAATAAACACTTTTTTCAAGTTTCTTAATTTTTATGTGTTTTTCATTAAAAGAAAACCGGTAAAAACTTTCCGGTACACCTGGTACTTATACACTTATGTTTATACTTATATATACTGTCCGTTTGATAAATTGTATTCAAATTTATAAACGCATATTTGTTACAGTTAAGAGAATTAAAAGAATTTGGATTGTATGTTTGATCAATTAACTGCTAGCTAGATAAGAAAGAATATTTTCTGTATTAAGGTAGTTAGTGATCGGTTGTGATTAGAGACTGACATACGTTATAAATAAAAGAAAAAAATATGCATGGTTTTGCCTACAATTTGACGTCATTTTAAAACCCATGACTCCTTCAAAAAGGCCTTGTTCTTTATTAGCAAAAATACAACTAGGAGATTTTCGCAATCTTTTCTTGAGGACAATTTCTTATCATCAAGGAAATTTTGCATTGACAAAAAAGATAGTAATCGCTAAATGCCCGGTTTGGACTATAAGGTAGATTCATCAAATCTTCCCAACCAAGCTCCCGGAGTTTCTGGCAAGTCCCTATAGACGTATATGGCCTGGCATTGTCTTGATGGAACAATGCTTCTCTTCTATTTACCAATTCCCGTCATAAAATAATTAAATTTGAGAATTTAATAATTACGAATATTCAAAATGGAGCGTTAATTTTTTCCATGAGTATGCATTTGATGGCACGATTCAAGCAATAAATATAATAATATATCCGATGCCAAATAAGCTTTTTAAAATTAAAATATATAGTGCTACTGTTTTACTGCAAAATGTAATTAATAATCTAGAATCAAACATTCAATATAATTTTTTGTTTGTTTCCATTTCGAACATTTTCGCTTTATCATCTGAATTTTCCTCCCGTCGACTTCGATGTGAAACTAGATTTTCTTACTTTCCACAGTTCATATACTGATTCTATGGCAATCTGGGTGGCAAAGCTTATTTTCTTTTTATTTTTCCTTTATTTTGCCTCTTCGTATTTACTATCTTATGCCGTTCAAACGTTTCGGACGAGAATAATCTAGTTGCAAGATCTTTTCTTCAGTTCAGATCTTTACATGTTTTCATTGCAACGACTTCCGGTACTCTTAACTTAATGTACGCTTTAGTGTACGATGATGGTACCAGAATCGACGTTCACTTAACAGTTCATTTACTCTATTCGCCATCTGTAACGGGGTTCATGTACCAATCTACAACATCTTGGATTTATGTTGGTTTGTTTGTCGCATCTTTTCCATTTTCTTCTCTTCGATCTTTGTTTGTAGCATCGTAAATCTTTTGTTTGAAGAGTCATCTTGTTGGTTTGTTTTTGCAAGAAGTGTATCGAGTTTTTGGATTAGATGCTAGAGTATTTTTCATGCTAAAAGAAAATAAGAGGTTAATACGATGGAGTTTCAATGTATCTCAATTTGAATGTGTTACTTGGTGTTGTAAACAATGCAGTTCCCACGAAGAAATAAACTGATGTTGGCTAGTATTACGCAACAAATCATTAAAAGTCAATTTGTTATAGTAGAAATAGTAAATTATATTTGAATATACTTAAGCACATCGTTAAATGATAATGTACCGGAAAATGATTGAGAATCACGTTTGATTAAATGCGAATAGTTTTGTGCGATATCAAATAAGTACGTAAATAGCTGATTTTTTTACTGCTTGGTATTTGGAATATTAAAAGAATATGTAAATAACGCGATGGTGTTTGCAAATCAAAACTACATGACCAGTCAAGAATTGCTATTTTTATCTTGTTGCTGAAATGACACTTAAAACTAGAAAATATGTACATAGTGTTGATGCGAGTTCGTATTATTGTAAATATTTAATTAAAAAAAAAATAATATTGTTAAATATACTAAACCAATTAAAGTTCTAAATTTCAAAAATAATTCTTCATTGAGAAAATCACTAGTTTTCGAGCCAGTTAAAGAAAAGATTAAAGGCTTCACGTTACAGTCCAAACTGTCACTATCCTTCTTCTTACTTTTGTAGATTGTTGTTGTTACTGCTGCTGATGCTGCTAGTTTGGTTTTGTTTCTTTAAAAATTTTGGCGTGTTTTCCGACTCAACTTAATAGACGAGCATGATATCTAGTCACGAACTTGACTGTGAATAAAACCGTGCACTAGATCCATGTTCGCCGACAAAATAGAGTCTCTCGTTTCCAGTTCCTTCTTTGTGTTGTTGTCTAGGTTGCTTTTAAAAACGCATTGTCGTAACGATAGGTAGTAACGAAATAAACGACGATTACGATGACAGTAACGAACAAACGACAAGAAAATAACCTGAACAAGACGACGGACCAACAAACAACACGACAATTACAATGATACGAAGAAAAACGAAAATTATACTCTGTATACTGAAATTACCAATCTGATGATGTTGATGATGATGATGACGATGATAGTGTTGCTGGTTGTAGTTATTGCTGCTGGCTAAGGTTCAAAGACACGAAGATTAAAGGAAGCGAGATTCAATGAACTTTTGAACTTTTCACAGAGAAGAAGGTTTCATTCGTTCGGTACATATTGTGTGGTTTCTAAGAAAGTTATTATGAAGACGTTTGAGTTGGGGTTTTTACCAGGGAGCAAAAAAAAAAATATTAATGATAGAAAATGGAAAATTGTCCCAAATGAATCACATTCTTTAATAAAATGAAAATACAATTGATGTAGGTGTTTGGATTGATGTAAATTAAATAAGCAGTGTGCTTCTGAAGATCTCATTCCTCTTTTTGATGTTTTCTTTCATCGAGACCAGATCCATAGCTCAATTTCTTACGAATTGAAGGAGTTCTGTGAGTTTCAGAGCTCAAGGAGCGTCGCCATTAGACTAATATAACGTTTTTTTTTTAAAAATTTCAAATACTTTCTAGTGGTAAGGTGTTATAAAACCTAATTTATGTAACAAAAAGTGTCAAATATTAGCTCCACACGGCTACGTTCAGTAATACATCAATTAAATATAAATATAATAGACAAATTATGAAACGAATTCGTATTGTGTTTTTCATTTGATAAATGAAAAAAGGGTATTGATTTTATATTATTTAATTGGGGTGAATAAACCAGCACATATTTTGACGAAATGGTGTTCCCTACTTTGCATAAAGCGGGCTAATAGCGCGCAAAATTTTTAGGTTTTAGTTGCATAATTGCCCTTGATTTATTGGAATAAAACCCCGATTTAACGTACCACAATAAAATAACTGAGAAGTGCCAAAGAGCGTGGTTTAGTGAAATAAAATGGTGGAATAAATAATTATATTAATATAATAAACCTATCAACAGAACTAGTTATACTAGTTATAAATTGCAATCACCTGTTGAAATGTAAAACCCTTTTGGTTAACATTTCGGATATTTTTCAAAATTTCACGATACTATTGTTAAATAACCCCAATCGGGTGTCAAAATTATATTATCTCTATGGAAAACAGAGGTTGTGCAGCCAAAATTTTATAATACTGGCTGCTAACTTATACAGTCCCTAGTTCGAATCCAGCCATGAACAATCATCCATGATTCCACACCGGGTTTTGAGCCAACCTATCTGTGATTAGGCAAATAAGTCAAATATGGCGTAAAATGATTTGTGGAACTAATTACTCCACACCCTTGTACTGTTTGAGAATAAAGTCTCTATCAGTTTCAATTTCCCGACCGGAAACATGTATGCGAAAATCCTGGAAGCTATCCGCAAAGGTGTGCGCTCAAATGAAAGCGGGATACAAGTTTGCTGGATCAGGGAAACTGCTGAAGAAGGGGTTCGGCTGGAAATTGCGCGATTCGATACGGGCAGCCGTAGACGGCAAAGGGGTTATGAGTCTCATGGCTTCTAGAGTCAAAATTGAACTAATAGACCTCGATTTCCTTACAGCTAGCCCGGAGGTAGCCGCAGCCATAGGGCGTGAAGCTGGATAGGAGGACGCCGGCTAGGTGGAAACCACTGAACCACTGAATGAGACCCCAATTCTCAACATCCGCCAGTCTGATCGAGTTAGAGTGAGATTATATGCGCCCGAATGAGAAGGTTGGCAGAAGTGGTACGATACTACCGATTTATGAGCTAATACTACACTATAAGTAACTGCAAAGGCCTGGACTGGTAGTTGCTGGAGGTGTGGTCAGCAAATTGCTCTGAAGACTCTCAACGCATGCTCTGCACCGAAAGGAGTGACGCAGGTCGCCCTTAAAATGCATGTATGGCCTTTAAAGATGCACTCGTTGCCAAGAAAATGCAGCAGGATAGGAAATAGGGAGTCCTTCAAGTGAAGGTTGAGGAATGCAGACCAGCAGATGACCTTCTCACGCAGCTCGTCTAGTTGTTATTAAAATTATTGTCTACATCAACAGATAAAAATGCAATCAGCGACTAGACAAGATCAAATTGTAAAATTTAGAAATTATTTTTTTCAAAGGTTCAAAATAAAATAATAAATTTCTATTCACAAAATATACAAAAAGAAAAATAGAATATAAATTCATTTAACAAAATTATACAAAACGTAGTAAAATAGGTAGGTAGGTTGAGGTGGCTGCCGATCGACAGAGATCTACCGAAAGACACACATAGGCACAGGAGAGGCCCGTTGTGATGCCACAATAATTAATTACTCTCTCCTACTCACTTTGACGAACCGCACTATCCCCTTTAAACTGACCAGGGACAGTTCGGTCATGTTTGAGAGAAAGGATGCACCCAGTGCCGCCACCCTTCTCAGTAAAATAAAAATAAAGTAAAATACAAAAACCGGCATCGGAGTCGCCCGAAATATTGAACCCATCGAGTTCTGAGAGCAGGATTTCATGGTTCACAGAGTCAGAGTTTACATCTACTTGCCTTTGATGGTCGATAGTGGAAGCAACAGTATCAGTGGACGATAGTAGACTGGATACTGTTGACTTACTTTTAACGAAACCATGTTGCTCAAAGGCGAGAAAAGGTTCAATTACCGGGTATACTCCATTGTAAACAACCTGTTCGAAAGGCTTACTGAAGCAAAACAGAATGGATATGGGACGATAATTGGAGACGCAGGATGAATCTTCTGCCTTAAAAATTAGAAAATTATTAACAGTTTTCCAGGAAGAAGGAAACGTACCAGATGAAATACTAAGATTCAATATGATAGATGAAGATACACGCAATGATGAGTATATTTTGTAAACTATCGGGACCACAGCTAGTGCTACTGTCTAGGTTAGCAAGTAGACTTTCAACTTCTAAGGGGCTCGTCGGAAACAAGCAAAAACTATTAAAATCAGAGGAGAAAATATTATAAGAGAAAGATGAACTAACAAGAAGTTGAGAAGTAACAGTTTTTGCAAATTAGAAGATCAACCTCCAAGTTTTAAAAGCACGTCAAAAGTTAGTCAAGGAGGATCAATACTTTTTCTAACACGAACAGTGGGAATGTAACAGGAAACAAGATTAGACAAAAAACATAGAAAATGTGAAGACCATCATCAACACTTAGACGTATGAAAAAAAGGAAAACAGTTAAAAACATTATTTTCATTTGCCATGGAAGTGAAGTCCGCTTTAGCGAAGTGAACATAATATTCATATCATACTAATAAATGAGCCTTATAGGCGGAGTAATCTGTTCATTTGGCTGCTAGATGCAACTGGATACGCGGCGATTTGAGTCGTTGACGTTTGCGTGAAATACGGAACTACTACTCCAAATGACCCAGTGCAGTAATTCCGAGATGATTGAAGCTCGTTGGACGACACTCTCTGTAGCACTGAAGGCAGCGTCGTCGTTGGGGGTTGATTTTAATACAAAGGGAATTGAGTCAGGGCGGCACATAGTCGAAATTGTATCGGAGTTGAATTTGCTGTTGTTGAATACGCGTTCGATGTCAAAGTACCGAAAACTTGGATTTGGCGAGTCTTTTCTTGACGTCTTCATGACGTCGGAGAGACTCACAGCCCTTGTAAGCGATTGGAGGGTGATGGAGGGTTAAATGACGAGTGATTACAACTAAATCATCTCCTATTTTGTCAAAAGTAGTACACAATTCTACCTCTAGAAGGCTTGGTTGGAATGCCACCAAAACTCAACAGAAGTGAGATGGCCGCATCATTAAATCCAAGCTCGGAGGGCAGTCTTTATCAGCTAGAAACTCAGCGACCGGTGAAGCAGTAGAAACTGCTATGGGAAATACGTTGGGCCAGGTTCGGAAAGCGTGCGAACCCGTCCGTCGAGGGAAACAAGGCTACTGGTGGAACAATGATATTATCGAGCTGCACGGTACCGCCCTAGCGTACAGATGCAGGACACAGCGAGGTAGGAGTAGATAGTGGCCAGCCGAGCTTTCTGTAGAACACACGATGCGAAGGAATTGGCCAAAGCTATAAAGATGAGCAGACGCTCAAAAAGGCAGATACTATTTGAGCAGGTCAATTCGGACCCGTGGAGTGTGAGGCACAAATTGGTTACCCGAAGTATTGACTGTGTGCGGTCTAGCGCTCTAGAGCTCGCTGTTCCAGTCGCATCCGTCAAGGACGATTAATGGAATCATCGTCCACTAGGGGACCGTTCGTTTATATAAGGGGGAAGGATCTAATTGACGCGTTGGTTGGGATGAGAAATAGGAAGGCTCCCAGCCATGATAGAGTGTCGTCCGAAGTATTTAAAGTTGCGATGGCGAGTAAACAGTG
Organism: Nemotelus pantherinus; assembly: GCA_963978885.1. NCBI lineage: Eukaryota > Metazoa > Arthropoda > Insecta > Diptera > Stratiomyidae > Nemotelus > Nemotelus pantherinus. Next base: position 22,278,373 of record OZ022265.1, read on the forward strand.
GCTAGAGATATATAGTTCCTGTTTAGTGACGGTGGTCTTTCAATCGCAATTGAAAGTTGCTCGATTGGGAAAGGAAGACCTGGACAATCCATTTGCCCACCGTCTACTCAGCATGCTAGACACGCCAAAAAAGCTTCTTGAACGGATGCTGAAGTCACGGTTGCTGCTAGCAATTAGATCAGCTGGTGCTCTAGCTGACAGACAACACGGATTCTGCCAAAGGCATTCTACTGTTGATGTAATCTCAGCACCACCTTGATGGTAGCAAGAGTCGAGAAGACATACCACAGCGCCAGACCGGTCGTTTTGCTGGTGACACGAGATGTCGGAAATGCCTTCGATTCGGGGAAGTAGACAGATGTAATCTGGACACTCGAGCATAGCTTGCGCATCACTGACTATTTGTTTGTCATGATGCAGGACTATCTTAGGTGTTGATGGCTGCTGTATGACACTGACGAAGGAGTTCAGAAGAGACTTGGCACTTTAGAGGTAGCACAGGCGTCAATTCTCGGACCTGACTTCTGGAACATAATTTACGATAGATTCATGCACCTGGAAATGTCAACGGATATGATGACGTGGTAGCGATAATCAGTTACAGAGCTGCCACGTTCGCCCGATTCAGTATTAATCAAGTCACGAGAAGGATGATATGCAGAGAATGCAGAGAAGAATACCTTACATGCTCTTAGTCATATGGAAAAGGAGATCTATCGCCCGCATGTACGTAAACCCACCAGCCTTGGCAACAATGTTGGAGGACAAGCAACAAAGGTCGCTGGACGGCGATACTGCTAGACCTTCTAGGCCCATGGGTCAGCCATGGCCACGAAGAAGCTTCATTCTACCAAAGCCAACTCTTAACGGAGCACGGTTATTTCAGAAGTCTCCTTAACAAAACGCGCAACGTAGGTATACCTTACTATCGGTATGGTGTAGATGAGCACGATATGCATGTAGTCAGTTATCAAAAAAAGCTTTTTGTCAATGAGATTAAAAGTTTCGTACATTAAATTTGAAATATTTTGAACAGGAAAAGTAATATCGACATAAAATAAATTTTCGGTACTAATAAATAACAAATAATATCTGCCATTAGAACTCAAATTTCGATCTGTTAATTTCTTTTTCAACCAACTTCATTTTATATTTCCATCATATCTCCTATCAATATTTCAGTCTCGTGTCATATACCATTAACGATATGGCTTACAAAACGAAATTGCCGACAGTCTTCATTAATTTAATAAAATACTGCAACAAATCCTCCCTGCAGTTAACAACTTACAAGAACTATTGAATGCATGTATCATTTAGTTCTGAATGGTTGCATTCCCTGGAGAGTTTGCCGTCGGATGCATCAGAACATTCTCTTAATTGTTCAAAGACTCGAACAGAATGACCCGTATTTAGCGATGATAAGAACTACTACTTTATGTGCACAAGTTACGCGCGTCTGCACAGAATTTTATTTATTGGGAGGAGGTCATACTCGAACTAATTGAAGATCATGCGTCAATTTATATAGTACATATACGCCAAAGTTTCCCTTTGATACGAATACGATTGATCATTTTCTTCATGCGGACTTGACTGTTCAAATAATGGAGGACACTAAATGATTAGTTTTCAGAAGACTAGTCATTTAAACTATTATCGATCGAAATTAGTGAAAATGGTTTTGAGTAAAAATAAAATACGTCCGTATTAAAAATTTTCATTCAGAATTTTACAGCTAAATAGCTCCAAAAGCTATAAAATAAATAATTGCGACCGTCATAATTATATGAGAAATAGCAACTATTTGTTTGATTCCCGGCTTTCTATTTCGCATTTTAAGCAAATAATTTACATGTTACGAGTATGACAAGTGTACACATGTAGATGTATATAATTGCTTCGGTCGTTCATCATAATTTCGTTGAGGTTTCATTAAATACGATGGGAATGCACATCAGCAAAAAACACGCAACCTATTCATATGAAATTTATTTCCAGCAAAATAGTTAATCGCAAATACATCTAGGAATGCTGTAATTTAAATGCTTGTTGCCAGAATAGAAAAGAAAATGTATTTCTTATTTTTTTGTTTTATAAGAAATTTTGTTTTCAGTGTTACCAATTTTGGAAGAAACTGAAATGCGAAGACTGATTTTTTTTTGGTTTAGCAACAAGAAAATGTTAGAAGAATGTTTCGGGTTTTATTACTTATTTGGGCTTAATATTGAGTAGGAGAAAATTATTGGAAAATATAAAAAATATATTAATATGTATGCTATACTACAAAATATCAATACAGTGGACGCTCGCAAATTAGAACTTTCGGACATTAGAATCCTCCAAAAATTAGAACCAAGGGATTCAATGCATTGCACGTCCAGAAATTAGAGCCTTTTTTTGTTGTTTCTTTTTTTCTCGCCACAAAACGGTGAATCCCCATATTCGTTTTCATTTTGCTTCGTGTAATTAAACTTGGAAGAGAAGCTACGTGATTATGTGAGTAGCGGATTCAACTTGCGTATTCTGTTTGGTCAGTGTGCACGTGCAATTTAAATCGCGTAATTTTCCCATATTTGACTCGATTTGCTTTTGAAAGTTTCAGGGAATAACAAAGAATGCCATTTAAACGTAAAAAGGACAATTTGTCTCTAGATACAAAAGTTACAATTTTAAAGAAGCTTGATGAAGGCATTCAAGCAAATCGCCTAGCGCATAACTTCAATGTATCTAAATCGGCTATGAGCTATAATGTAAAATCAAAAAAAGATGCGATTTTAACTGCAGTTTCTTCGACTTATCAGGAATCTCGCAATAAATCTTTGCACAGTGCCGAATATCCTGCAATGGAAAGCCGTCTTTACCAGTGGTTCTTAAGGGGGAAAATACATGTAACTGCTAAACAAAAATTGATTTTTTTTTTACACCAATATGTTTGAAAACCAAAAAAAAGTTTTGAAGCGATGTTCGTATTAGCTCTCGAGTTATAGTCAGTTATAGGCAGCGCGGCGTTCACTAGGTTCATGGAGCTTTAAAACTTTAAACGCGTTTTTCTCAAAGTAGTACTTTTTCAACTGCCGTACAAAATATCTCTAAAAATATTGAACCGATCCGGCTCAAATTTATACCACATCTACAAAAGGGTATTATCTCCTCGTTGAACCTAAATGTTATAGTAATTTCAGAAAAATAATTTGTTTATTAATGTTTAAAGTGTGATTTTTTTGAAAAATAATCGATTTTTATGTTTAATCTAAAATTAATGTAAAAATTTAATTTTTTTTATAAATTTTATTGGTTCACCTATGAATTATACATTTCATTAGCATATTTGTTTCTCTCTGAACGTTGCAAGTTCCCCGGAAAAGGCGTTAAGTTATACGAGGCAGTTTTTGATGTGTTTTTTTCATTCGCTCGCATCGCCGCCATTTTGTGTTGAAAAATTATTAAAAAAATATTTTCATTTACTGTGAGACATGTACTTTAAGGATTTATTATTAAACATTTTCTGAATGAACAATATATATATTTTAAATCAATCTGAAATTAGCAATTTTTTTTTCGATTTTACATGTATTTCCCCCCTTAAATGAACGTCAAAAAAATATTACACTGGCCGGGCCAATCCAAAAAGTGAAAGCTAAACAACTTTTCGTGGAACTTTATCCTGATAAAGGTGCAGATGGTTTCAATGCAAGTGATGGTTGATTCACGAAATTTAAACATCGCCACGGCATTCGTTTTTTGAAAATTGGTGGCGAAATTCTCTCTAATGATGTCAGCGAAATCGTACCATTTTTAAGGAGGCTACGAGCAAAGGTAGCTGAAATGGGTTTATTGGGTACACAAATATATAATCTGGGCGAAAGTGGATTATTCTTTCGTTGTCTAGCGGACAGAGCATATGTTGCTGCTTGTGAAAAAAAGGCACCTGGCTTTAGAAAACAAAAGGAGCGTATTTCTTTTTTGTTGGGAGCAAATACAGATAGATCGCACAAGCTTAAGCCATTGGTAATTGGCAAAGCCAAAAACCCAAGATGCTTCACAGGATTCGAAAACCCACTTCATTACGACTATTCAAAAATGCCTGGATGACGTCTCGCATCTTTCATGAATGGTTTCACAGAATATTCGTTAGCGAAGTGAGTTCGTTAGTTGCTGATTTATTTCATGTTTTTAAATGATTATGATTATTCAACAGGTTTTTCGCTTTTCGGCGGAAAATAATTTGCCTCCAAAGGCTCTGCTGCTTATCGCCAATTGCTCTGCTCACGCACCTATGGAAAAACTGCAAAGCGAAGACGGCAATATAGTCGTATATTTTTTGCAACCTATGGACCAAAACCCTATAAAGATGACAAAGCTCATTTACAGAAATAAGCTGCTATCACAATTGATTGCTGATGGTGGTGAACTAGACAAACGCTTAAAGCGACATACTATCCGCGACGCGATAGTACTGAAGCAAACTTGGGATGAGTTGACGCAAGAAATTTAAAAAAAAGTCTTGGTCCAAACTGTTGAATTGGGACGACAAAGAATTTGACAGCGAGGACGATTTGCCTGTTGCTGAATTTGTGCGCGCAAATCGAGATCAAAACGAAGCGGAACTCCTCGAAAGAAACCAATCTCTTTTAGCAGCTATTGTCCCCAACCACTTCGTCGCTATTGGGGAAATCTAAGCATGCGAATCCGATGAAGATAATAGTAATGACGAGGCTTCATATAACAGCGATGATAATGTTGTTATGGAAAGGGGGAGTTGTTATTGTTTCCAATGCGTCTGCATTGTTCTGTTATAGATAAGGGAAGCAAAAAAACACGTCTAATAATTTAATAAAATGGTGTAAAAGAAGTGAGCTGTACTTTGTTAAGCAGATGACATCCCTATTAGCCATCCGTAACGACATCGTGGAATCAAATTTTAAAAAAAAACCCAAAAAAAAACAAACAAGTATTACTGATTATTTGTCGAAAAAAAGCTCAACTACTAAATAATGTAAAACAAAACAGATAATATTAGACTGAATTACTTGAAAATAAAGTTTTTTAAACTAGTTCATCTATATTTGTAACTTTCTGTGACAGTTAAAAAAGACGTCATGAAATTAGAACATTTCAAAAATTAGAACTACCCGATGTACAAACTGGTTTTAATTTCCGAGCGTCTACTGAACTTTCAAAGTATTTTAAAGCTAACTATAAATCAAAAACGCAGATGAGTATAGAGTTAATGGTTCGAAGATTCATTTTACTCCTAACTTGGTTCGAGTACCTGCTCAAAGCTGGGTCAAATCAAAGTCCAGTGTGTGAGCATGGTTTCTCGTCCATGGCAGGATTCGAACCAGGACCCAGAATGATTTCAGCCGATTCTTTTCCATTCGACTAAATCCACATAAAGTATATGTACCTTTTGATTTTGAAATTATATGTGAAATTATTTTCAATGTTAGAGCTTCCTTTAGCAGAAATTGGCTTCGGAAGTGAAAACTGGATAAAAACAGAAATTTTTTACTTCTTGGCTAATTTTCGGAAATTTGTGGCAAGTAGAATTTTAACAAAAAGCCCAAAATACTTATATTTTATAAAACCTCATACTACATAAAATAGTCCACAAACTAAGTACATAGACTGGTACAGTACAGTGTAGAAAGTGGATAGGGAAATAAAAGATCATAGAAAAAAATCCACATAGCACATATTCTTATGTAACATAATACGGTGTACATTATACACTGGACTATAAAATATAGTTCATCGAACAATAAAGTATACCTTGAAGAAATAACGCATACTAGCATAGTGTAGTAATTATGGTCACACATGCTATGTACAGTAGCCTAAGCTATAAAATATAGCTTCTTTATAGGATTTTGTGCTATACACCCAGTTTTGATTCCAATGCACTTAGTGTAAACTCCTTTTCTTATAGTCGCAATTTCTATGAACATTCAACTGTTATGTTTATTATTTTGGGCGATATTTCTTCAGGGTCGTAAAAATTCCGTAGCCTAGTGGGTAAAGAACTGTTTCTTAAGTACCCATCCATCCAAATCAGGTTTATCCATACTTGAAATTTTGCTTTTTTTATCTGGGCCTATAATACATAGCTTTGCAAGCTATAATACATAACATCTATTCCACTGAATCAAGCTCATACTCCTATAAATTTATTGCAATGCGTTATGATGTCAGGCGCTATAAATTATCTCAAACCCGAAATCGCTATGTATATGCGCCAGAAGTATATAAATTATGATTGCTAGCGCCATGTTTTTTTTCTAAGTGTTGATTTAAAGATCAAAGACCGAATTTATATGACCAGATGAAAATGATTCGAAAATTTCAATCTATGAGAAATCATTAAACACCTTTGTTTCCTCTGTAGAGCACTGACCCGTACAAGATCTGACCACCTACCGTATAAAGTATGAACATATCTCAATTGCATGACAAGAACAATTTCGTTCAGCGAAAATAACAAAACATAAGTAATAGACAAAAGCGATAATGAACGCAATGTGTGTGTACTACTACTTACAAAACGTCTACACTGAAAAATAAACGCTAGCGAGCTTAAAATATAGTTCCTACATAAGTTCCGAAAATTAGAACATCAATCTGTAAAAGGAGTGACGAGAAGTTGTGAAATTTGTACAGTGATTTTTTTTTTACAGTTAGATTTTTCTTCTTAAGATGAATGGTTATTTGCAAAAAAAAAAATTAAAAAGTGTTTAAAGAGTTTGTTTATGGCGCGATAAGTTTAGTTTAGTTGGAGTGATCTAGTTTCTAGGCGAGACAGACAGTTGGTTTTAGTTGAAACTAAATTCTCTAGATGTTTGGTAAGAGTTGCAGTAATTTCTTATTGGTTTTTGAACTACTTGAAATGTTTGTTGGAATAAGACTTGATATCTTTTTTTGAAAATGATGAGTAGGCATCTATCCTACAGATCTAGCTTGAAGATACAAAAAATGCATATACATAAGTAGAAAAAAAAAATTGGATTTTTATTTTTGTGGAACAAGTTTGAAGCCAGATTAGTGAAATTGAAACTAAAAAACAATTTCAATGCTACTAATTTTTACGTTTGAATAGACGTAGATAAACGAATAAATTTAATTTCAAATTACAAACAGATATTCTATGTGCTATAATTGAATGCACTGATTTTAGTTATACAGCTTGCCGCAAGTTTTTTTTTTATAACGCACAGTTCTATTTTCGAGTGAATTCGTTTAGAGAACTTGTGACATGAGTAGTGCCACAAGGATCAGTTATTGGACCATTCTCCTATGCAATATTGGTCGAGTACCCTCCATTAAAGCAGGTCAACCTCAATTTAGTCCTTCAAATGTAGAAAAAAACGATCTAACCAGCTTTGAGCAAAAACATTACGGCGCATGAGATTTTTGACGAAGCCAAAGAAAATTGCTCTTAAAAAAGGGTCTTGAGGCCAATAAATAAAGCGCCGGAACCAAAAATGCCAGTCTAGATAGACAACTTAAGAAAATCCGAGGCTAAGATGGGAATACAAAGTATCTTAAATCCAGCAAAAGGAATCGACAGGATTCCTTTAGTGGAGTCTTGGTGCAAAAATAGTGGTCATGCCGAAAACCTTTTCACGACTCACCAAATCAATGAGGCGCAGAGTTTTCTTGTGTAGAGGGTGCTGGCGAAGGTAAGGTAGCGTAGCCGTTGCCCTTCACATCATCAGCATCAGCTAAAGAGTAGCCTACATGTCCTCCCATTGCAAGAATAAGCTAACGGCGAAGTGCATAAAGGCGGAGGCCCCAAAGATAAGGCTCTGGGAAGTGGTCAACCTATGGCACAACAAAGAAGACTCTGATTCTCAGTCCCAAAAACCTTGTTGGCTATTTCTTCAATGCAGCGGACTTGGCAACGAAAATGATTTTGGTCTTTGTAGAACGCCAAAATAAAGAACTCAGCCTCAATTCCTGAAGAGCAATTTTCAGAGAGGGTACAAGTAAGTGCACCTCCAAAATAACCGACCACAGATTAAACAAATAACCGACGTGTATACCAACAATAGTTTCCGGTTTGGGTAGGTTCACTTGACCGTCAAAAAGCCAGGCGAAAAGGCACCAGGGCCGTCGGTCACTTCAGCTACTTGTGTGGAGTGTACTCGTACTGATGTGGTGACAACGCTAGGTCTCAGCGCTTCCCAACCAATAGGAAACAGGAGATGAAGTGTATATGTGTGAGCCTACATCATAACAAAGCTGTCTCGGTGGAAGTAAGCGGCAGGTTTGTATGCGGTATCTATAACATGGAACGAATTTTCCCTTACGAGTAATTCAGCTGTATAGCAAAAGGTTCCTCATAGTTAGCAAGCAAGAAGTTCTAGGCTTAACGTTAGTGTCAAATAGTTCACTTCTTCTAGTGAAGTATTAAAGTGTCCTGACAGAAGCTTTATTCTCTGATCATAGGCATATAAATTTCGAACTAGAGAAACCTATATTGAAAAGGCTAAAGTATAGGTAACTGTGGTGTTGGAACATGACCTTACAGTCGGAATTCATAGTCTACATCCGAGGTTCATAACGAAAACGAAATTTTAGGACACTGTGGGCACGATCAGAAAAACAATTCTCGAATCTTTCCACGACAATTAAGGAAACCAGTGCCCCCAAAAAGAGGAAGCAAAAAAATACTCAGAAGAAAGGCCACCAATAATATATATGGCTACTGTGAACTTGAGATAGAGGTATGACTATGGATGGAGGACCTGGGGAGACACACTGGAAATGGTGCTTGGAACACACTTTCCAGGGTGCAAAGTTAGTAATAATGGTGAGGCTAATTAAAAAGAAAGGCCCGAGCGACTTCTCACAGATTAAACAAATCAATGCAATGAACTCCTTCAAGCACATTAAATCTAAGGGACCAGACAGGATCATCTCAGCTCTGGTACCAAGAGCCGCAGAAAAAATGAAAACCATGCTGATACGCATATTCAGAGCGTACTTTTCACTCAGCTACATATGGAAATTGTTCATTCCCATTGGTGGCAACAAACCGGCCGACCAACCAAAATCATACGAGTCAATTAGCCTACAACTTTTAGTAAAGATATCACTACATACATTGCAATTTGGCAACTAATAGAGCAAATCGGCTATATCAGGCAAACATAAGGAGGTACATTAATAGAAAATGCATTGGACGACAAGGAAATTGCATTATGCGCCTTCATAGACAGAGAAGAAATATTTGGCAATGCAAGGCAGGATTCCCTGCAGCATGCAGTCCAGAGGAGAGATACCCCCAAGTGATAGTAAAATAGACGAGTAAAATATTAAGGTACCGAAGTGGATTTGCGGAGCTTTGATTGAGATTGAGCCAAAACTAAGGGTGGATACCAGATGGTCTCTACTGGTTGACGTCTTTCTCGTCACTTTCAATAGTAAGGGTCTAACCGATCTCGTCTGCGCGGATGACATCGCTGTAGTAATAAAGGTTCACATTCGGAAAATTTGAGATCCAGAAGGTAAAATGCCTTAAATGAGCCTTAAATTAAACAATACAATGGTGCGAGGAGGAGAATTTATCCATAAACTTCCAGGAAACGAATATAGTACCATTCACCAGAAAAAGAAAAATCGAGATTGTGGCCCTAAAAATTAGGAGCACGGTAATAGGACTGCAGGTATATGTAAAATATGTAGGAATCAACCTGGACAGCAAATTCAGCAAACTAAGGAATTTGGGCGACAAAGCAAGTGTTTGGTACGAAATTGGGGAGGATCGCAGGCAGATACTTTGGGCATAGAAAAAATGGTGAGACCTATGTGTGGACCTATGCATGGAGTAGCAGTGTGTAGGATGAAAACCAAATAAAAAACTGCTGCTAACAAGTTCAACAAACCTCAAAGAATAGCTTTCGTGCTGATTATAAAAGCAATAAGCTCAATCCCAATAGAGACCCTTCCAAACCCTGAACCGCAGAACCTCAAGATTGAAAATGACGCGGCAAAACAGGTTATCAGCCTACAACAGACCTTCAGGTACAAATCAGGAGACCTAAGACCTTCCATTCTGCCTAGGGAGACCACCATTTATCAAGCGGAATTATCGACCTTACTTGAAGCCATACATATAAGATACGGAAAGCTAAAAGGGTCAGAATTAAGATCCCATCGGATAGCCAAGCAATTTTTAACAGTTTCAATCGCGATAACATAAATTCAATTATGGGCTTAGAATCAAGGGATACCCGAAATGAACTAGGGGCACAGAACAGCTTATAGATTATATGAATCTCGGAATATGAGACACAAAAAAAAAAAAAAAAGATGATGCCAAAGTTCAAGAAGGGGCTAAAATGCTTTCATTGGTCCCACTTCGTAATTGTTTTTTTCAAAAGCCAACAAGGGCAATGAAATCAAAACATGGACCTCCACAAATATGGAGAAAAGACTGAGAGTGTTCCTGCACCTAGGACATAACAAAAATCTCGACAACGAGCTTAGCTTGGTTTATAAGAAGATTTGATATCCTATAATAGGACATAAAGCAGAGGATGCACAATACGAAGTCTGATCAAAAAATGCCGGGACTTTTAAAATAGCGCACCAGCGAAGCGACGGAGTAACAGAGTTTAGAGAGGATCTCTTTGAGCATAGCTGTTTTGTCAGATCGCCAATAGGTCATTTAGAAGTGGCGTTAGAGCTGTTTTAGTAAACCGATTTTTTTTTGGTTTTGTTCGTGATGGATGGAAAACAAAAGCATCGCGTTTGCATCAAGTTCTGTCTGAGGTTGGGGGAAAACTTTTACCAAAACTTTTCACATGTTATAAACGGCTTTTGGGGATGAGTTTTTGAGTCGTTCGAAGTGTCACGAATAGTTCAAGAGGTTCAAAGAAGACCGCAGATCAACAGAAGACAATCCTCGTTCAGGACGCCCGTCAATATCGACTAACGACGATTATGTATAGCCCAAGTGAATGATCTTGTTCGTTCAAATCGTCGTTTAACTATTCGAGAAATGGCAGAGGAATGCAACATTTCATTCGGTTTATGCCAAGAAATTTTAACAAAAAAACTACACATGCGCCGAGTGGCGGCAAAGTTTGTACCAAGGTTGATGACCGAAGATCAAAAACAACGTAGAGTTTTTGCCCCAAAAATACAATAACAGTTTTCCCCAGTCTCCCTAATCACCTGATCTGGCTCTAGCAGACTGTTTTTGTTTCCAAAAATGAATAGGCCCATCAAAGGAGAGAGATTTGATGATGTTGAAACAAACAAAAAAAATCGCTCGAGGAACTGGAGAGCATTTCGGAAGAAGACTTTCCGAAGGCCTTCCTGCAGTGGAAGCGGCGTTGAGAAAAGTGTATATCTACACAAGGAGAGTACTTTGAAGGGGATTCAGTTTTTTAATGTTCATCTATTACCAATTGATTTACATAAAATAAGTCCTGGAATTTTTTGATCAGACCTTGTATAGCCAGGAAGTCACAGTGCTATGGGCACTCCATGCAAATCAATCAATCCGGGCAGCTAGGAATTGAGTATCAAGAATTTTTGAAATACAACTTGTTACGGAACAGCCTAGCCGCATCTGATATAGTTGAATCAATCTGAAATAGTTGAATCGGCACTGCTAATGAACTAAACAAAGCCTTATGTAAAAATTATATATTTTCCGTATATAAACAAAAAAGTAAAATTTGAAGTAGTAAATTGGTTGTTGTTTATAGTTTTTATAATTGTAAAATTGAAATCAATTAAAAATGTTCAGTGGGTCAGGGAACGGTACCGTCGTCTGGATTCCCTGGTAAGTGGAATTTTCTTATTTTAAATTTTATTGCATTTGTATGATTTTTGAACTTTAATTAGAATTGCGTTTTTTTATTTCTTTTAAACTTTGATTCAGTTTAATTTTAAATTTCATTTAATAAATTATATATTAAGTTTTAAATTTTGAATTTGAATTTCTTTTTTTACGGTAGTATATATTTGTTACTTTGTTTATTTTTGGTAAATCCTGTGTTTTATTTTTTTTTCATCCTGGTATTTAGCAGTTAGCAATGTCTAACTAAATTAGTCATATAGGTTCAGTGAGGCCATGAATGGAAAATGGGCTCCCTTCTTCCCATCCTATTTAGTTTCTTGCTTGGTCTGCGTGTGTAAAGCGTGACCCAGCTAGGGCTTGACCTGCCCCTCAAAATATCCACGACACCGGTGACTAGCCGGCACCGTAAAGTCACGCGAGGGTAGCAGGTCAGGCCAAAAATTTCTGTTGTGGTGGCGGCTGTTCACAGCTGGTCCGCAACAAACTCCTCTGTTCGATTTAATATTAAAACTACGAAATAAGCTCCCCGAGAGAGCCTCTTTTTTTTACTAAGAGACAGCTTTGAATTCTCTTGTATAACTATATTACGAAAGTCAAAATTTTATAGACACAAATACGGGTATTAAAACAGAACACGGCCCCTTCGGCCAATATAGGTGGGAGAAAACAACCATTTCCCCAGCAGAGGTTATAGCAAAAGAATGGCAATTGATGGATGAACTATTTGATTATGTTGCCTTCTCCACGACTTCAGAATAATAGATTTGGCAAATTGACTTGCTGTGGTAATGAGATATGTTAGATTTTGGTAATTTTTAAGAAAAATATTGGATTGAGGAATGTAACTATCACACAGGCCGAGTGAAACTGGTAGTATGCATAAATAATATTTATAATAAAGATAAAAATATAGCATAGCCACTAGATTTAACATCTTAGTACGTTAGTTGAACAATAAACTAGACTAAGTCTGCAGTGTTAAAAATTTAAAAAAAGTAGAATAATAAAATCATGTTCTAAGACTTTTTCCACAAAGTGTATACCTTTTTTTCTCAACAATGTAAACTGATGAATCTGAACAATGTAAATACACAAAAATACAAAATCGAAAAAAAACCTCGGTTTTCTCTTCATTACCGGCACCCACCTGTGAGGAGTAGAACTCATAAAATCATCAATCTTTTTTGTTGGCATTGTGCCTTTTTGGAATATTCTTTCAAAGAAGATACATTCAACGAAATTTCCCCTCGGTTGCAGATAAACCGGGTTTAGTATGAAACACTCTGGCCAATCATTACACTTATACATGCGAAAAAATGTGATTGCACGATTTGTTAGGGAATCATATTACCTGTGGTAAACTGTACAAAGCAAAATATATACATAAGTATGTAGGTATTATTTTATACGGAGACGATGAAACGAATCCGATAATAATTTATGTAAGTTACAAGCCAAGGACTTGAATCGAAAAAAAAAACAAACTGAATTTGAAGAATTTAGACGTAAATGTACAGGTTGCTGAAATGTATAAATTAATAAATGATCGAATATTTTTTTTTAAGAGGTCTTTTCCTTAATTATGGTTTTTAAACAGATTTTCTAGTGTACTATATGATCTCAAAGCTGATTTGAAAGTACCGTTATTTGAGGATCGAAAAATTATATTTGCATTTTGTACAACGGAATCTAACGAGGAATTAGGAAAACGTTGATAACACCTTTGATATTTGATATAATAAATATATATATGAAATTTTTAGACTCAAGTTGACAGCAGCAACACTATCACCATCATCTACAAAATTTTTCCAATTGTTGTTTTTTATTCAAATAGTCGCAATAAGATGTCTATGCAAATTTACCGTTCTTAATGAGTGTGGATCTAGTCACAATTACCTAAAACACATGTGAACACTATTTCCTCACTCACTGAGAACAGTTTGCATTCTTAGCTATGCTAGAATTAAAATATCAATTTATTTTGTATGAAAAATTACCAATATCAGTTGATTCACTCTACGAACTTTAAAAAAAAATAAACACTAATTTCACTCAGTACATTGATTCGTACGTACTCGCGCTCGTCCATTTTTTTCTCTCAGTTTTACAAGCCCGTATATCGAAACTACATATTATTCACTCACATTCAAATTGAAAAAAAAATGTAGCGATAATCAAACGTTGGCAAACAATAATTTAAATAAAACACAAAGCCGTTTCAACTATGTCTGAGAACACGCGACCGGCACAAAGTTCAATTCACGTCCTCCAGCCGTGTGACGAACGATCAACGAACGATCAAATCAATAAAATTATTGTTTCATCGTTGTTCGTCTATCAGAATTTCAATTTATAAACGGTAAATAGGACAGTAAATAGAACGCTATGTATGGGAAGGTTGCGTTAGACGATGCACTTACATTGTTAAAATTACATTTTTTTGTAAAATATGGTAATAAAGATCTGATATAAATTTATAGGAAAATAGGTTTATATGGATCTGGTAGAATTATCATGGATTTTTTGTTGAATTTTTATCAATAAAATAAAATAAAAGTAAAAATTTAATATCATAATTATTGCACTTGCCTTTAATATTACATTTATTCATACTGTGTTTCCAAAGAAAAATCACTTTCCATATTATATTTTGTGAATCGGTTGATGAAGTCGGGAAATCACACTATCTTTTGAAAGTATTTGGACATTATTGCATTTGACACTCTATTTTTGCGCCTGTGTTTCTTTTTTCTTGAAGTGTTTTGTTTGAGATATTATGAAAAGCATTTTCAATTCTATCGCAGGTTATCAGTATAATAGTTTTTTGCGAAGAGATACTCAAGCCTAATTTAACACGATTAAATTTGACAGAATACTGTGTTATTGTGACACCATGAAATTCTTTCGGAACAAATAGAACAAAAAGTTAATAAAGAAAACTTTTTAACTATCCATCGCTTTCTATAAGACATTTTGGTTTCGAATATCTGTCGTCGCTGTGTATCTCATCAAACCCTACGTATTATAACTACACTGAAAAAACACATAGTGCCAGACGCCATAGTTTATAGACTTCTGGCGCCATGCACATAGTCGATTTCGGGAATCTGATAAAATATAGCGCCACACGTCATAATACATGGCGAAAAGTACATAGGAGCAGGCGCTATGCTTATAGCCCTCCACGCCATGTACTATAGTCCTCCGCACCATGCAGATGGCGTGGAGGACTATAGTATATGGCGTGGAGGGCTATACGCATAGCGTCTGCTCCTATGTACTATGGCGGGTGGCGCTATATTTTACAACAAATCGACCGAAATCGACTATGTACATGGCGCCAGAAGTCCAAAAATGATGGCGTCTGGCGTTATGTGTTTTTTCAGTGCATCTGAAGATGATCCAGTTCACATCCAACAAAAGGCCACGAGCCTTCTCAGTTCTGAGCATCTGGAGGTAGAGCAGTTGATGTCAGATGTTGGAATTCTATCGACGAAATTCCCGAGGGATAAATAACATCAAAGACCATTGCCTCTCCTATACTCAAGATGCAATGCTCAAATGTCACTTGCTGACATTTATACGTCCCCTCATACAGTATGACTGCGATTTATAATTGGAGTGCCATGAGCCATATTACATGGCTCATGGCACTATGTAATATAGCGTGTGGGGCCATAATTTCTGCGCCATGTAATTATGGCGCTGGGATCCATGCTGCATAGCTCAGGGTACTATTTACATAGCGTGTGGGACCATAAATGCTGCGCTATGTAGATTCTGACATTATGGCGCTGGGAGCCATATTGCATAGCTCAGAGTACTATGTACATAGCGTATGGGGCCATAAATAATGCGCTATGTTACATAGCTCTGGGCGCCATGTGGTTTTTTTTTTTCAGTGTATAAGCTGCATGACTTGTAAAAATGATTAGTTAAATAAAAGTAAATCAGAATTGCACAGGTTTTTTTAAAGATTAAAACTTGGATTAAGATAATTCTTGGCTGAGATTCTGTTTTATTTAAGATATCTTATTACTCCAACGTACCATGAAATCTTTGAAAAATAAAACAAATGAAAATTCTGCAAATTTACTCGGCTTTTAACTATTTCTAAATCCGCCCATCGCAAGTCTAACTTGTGACATGCCGGCCTCAAGCCCGGAGGCAACGAGGTAGCTCTATTCTCAGTAAAACTTGTATAATTGCAGCTTGATGGCTGAATTACACCTAAGCGCCTCAGGTCATTAGGGAGGATTAGCCACGTTGTCAGACCTGCAACATAGTTGTGTGAACTTTGGCACGCGGCAAGTTTGCTGAAACAACTATCACCGAGGCCCCGCATGGAAATGGTTTAGCGATGTGCCGACAACTCATCCTTGTGAAACCTTCCTTCGGCAAGAAACCTGGAACAATTGCCTCGGATTGGACGGATTATTCTCTCGGAACCTGATGTGTACGCTCCCTGAATAAACCGGGGGCCGAGAAGGCCCTCCTTCATCAGGTCGAACGGTATAAACTGAGCATTACTGCAGTCTAGGAAACAAATTGGCTAGGCTGAGAGATCAACGACAAGAAATCGCACACAATTTTTACAAGTGGCAAACCGTCGAGAAACCGAAACCCACGAAGAATGCAACGATAAAGGCCAACGTGTAATTGATTTCGCCTACAGCAGGAACCTTGTTGTAAGCTCAACTTGCTTTTCACACCGTCGCATTCATAAGCATACCTGGAAATCCCCAGACGCACATACCGTCAACCAAATCGACCACGTCCTTATCAGCAAGAGATGGGCCTCAAGTGTGATGGATGTTCGGCCGCACCGCGGAGTTAACTGCGACTCCGATCATCACCTGGCGAAAACAACGTACCGGTGCAGAATTTCCTCAGTGAACCAATCGATAAATTCATAAACCTCAAATAGATGCTCCATAGCATGTCAAAACTTTCTCTCAACTTTAAAGTGCTCATCTACAAGTCTGTCCTAAAGCCAATCTGGACATATGTCTTACAGATATGGGGTGCTGCAGCTCGCCCATCAAACATCAGCATCATCCAGAGGACCCAGTAAAGAATAATTCGATCTATCACCGGAGCCCCGTGGTACTTCCGCAACGCCAATATCCATAAAGACCTGCGAATCGAGATGATTTCAGAGGAAATTAAGAGCCGTAGTAGAAAATATATTGCAGCCCTCGCTCATCACCCCAACAAGCTGGCAAAAAAAATATATTAGCTAATCGTAAATTTCAACGATTGAAAAGAACTGACCCATTGGACCTTCCATGTCTAACGTGGAAGAAACAACTTGCGGAGCCAGTTTATTTGCTTTTCAAACTGCTTTGATTTTCTAGTTTGATAAATCAGGACAGACTAAAATGTTACTTGGTTGAGATGAAGACGAGCTCTATTTGGGAGCTATTTCTTTATTTATTTTCTACATCCGGTAAAGCTACAGACGTTCTTTTTGGGTTGCTTTTTTTTAAAAATATTTTAAGCAGAAAGGAGACCAATTATTTTGTAAAAAGTCCATCGGACTCCGGTGGACTGTTTACCGGTATTTTTTTTTAGCTGCATGTGCACTTTCGGTAGAGATAGCTTTTGAATGACGTTTATCAAAGTGACAGTTCTTTTATCTTTGTGCTCAGTAAAGTTTGCCATTTTAATCATGAATAGATTGACACTTGAACAACGCTACTAAATTGTGGAAATTTATTTTCAAAATCAGAGTTCAGTTCGCGAGACTCAAAGAGCTCTACGTCCAATTTTATGGTCGACATAATCGTCCTTCAGAGCAGGCTATTTGTGCTGTATTGGATAAATTTCATACCACTTGTTCATTGCTTGTGGTCATCATACCACTTATTGTTTGGTGTGGAATACACGCCACATCGGTCCTTATTTCTTTCGAAATGAGGAAGGAGCTACCGTTACGGTTAATGGTATGCAATATCGACACATGCTCAATGCATTTTTGTTTCCAAAAATCCTAGAGCTGAACATCGAAAACCTATGGATCCAACAGGATGGCGCCACGTGCCACACAACCAACTAAACAATCGATTTATTGAAAAGACAATTTGATGAAAAGATTATTTCAAGAAATGGTCCCGTCAATTGGCCTAAAAGATTATTTTCTTTGGGGGTATATTAAGTCCCTGGTTTATGCTGACAAACAAACAACTCTGGCAGCATTGGAGGACAATATTGAGCGAGTAATTGGTGAGATAAGGCCACAATTATTGGAAAAAGTGGTGAGAAATTGGACTGATCGGATGACCTTCGTTACGAATAGTGCAATCATAAATGGCATTGAATTTACTTTAAAAAAAAATTACTACAAAAATATTTCATCTGTTTTTTTGTTTTCTTTCAATTTGAAGTTCTTAAGCTCCTAAAAAACATCCATACTTCTAGGGACATAAAAAAACGGAATTTTTCTACTACATATTTCCACTGCAGTTAAAAGTCAGTAGATTGTAACAGCGATTGAAAAATTAAATTCAAAAAATTTAACTCAGCTGCAGCACAAACTTTAGTTAAATAGTTGTAAGCCACTGAATAAAACAAGCAACAGTCAACAAGTTTTAAAAGCCTTACTTATAAGTTTATGACACGAGTGAAAGATTCGCGCAGTTGAAAGGAATAAGATAATTTATAGCAAAGCGAAAAAAACAACGAAAGAAGTAATGTAACAGGAAAAATGAATCTTTTAATTAGTTATGGAACGCAATTTTATTCAAATGGCGGCTTTGACTGGCCTGGCTATAGTCCATTCTATATACCTATTTTTTCAGTACATTTTGAATGATTCCGGGCTGTATCTCACGAATCGGTCGACCAATATTGTCCTAAAGTTCATGATTCGCTGCTAGATTGTCGGTATAATATTGATTACAGCTTCGTAGTAACCAATTGACATAGTAAAAACGGCTAATTACTTAATGTGCGAATTTACTGCGCAAATGAGCGATTGTTTCACGGTTTGTGTGGTATGGAGCGCCATCCTGCTGAAACCATAGATCGTCCAAGTTCATGTCTTCAATCTTGTCACAAAAAGTCGCTTGTTATGCGTCTCTAGTGTTCTTCATTTTTCTGCTGAAAGGAAAAATTGGCTAATGATGCCACGATTCCAAAAACCATCTCAAACTGTTTTTCGTAGAGGATAGATCGGCTTTTCTGCGACTACGTGTTGAATTTAGGAGCTCTAAATACGACAATTTTGCTTCTTTTCATAGCTGGAAGGATGCCAAGAAGCCAATTTTTGAGCAATTTTTTTTGGATCCAAATGGAGAAGGCCTCCATTCTATTCCTTGGTGGGTAGACTCAGCGGCTGCTTTCTCCAGGCAAACCTCGAAGAAGGCACACTTACGTTCAGAAGAGCCAATTGTCATTCCGCATTTCGTATAATATACCACGCATTGCCCTTATGAAATTGAGAGCCATCCCGAGTGCTTACTGAACTGGATGATCCTCTTCAGATCTTGCGAAGAAGTATGAGCCAAGGGACTACTTTTTTCTTCTAGCAAGGGCGGGGCATTCGCACAAGAGGTAAAGAAAAGTTTCATATACAGCTCCTATCTGCAGCTCTGCATAAGTCTTTGCAACGGGCATGACTGCAAAACAATGCCTTATTCAAATAGCCACTACCACGTGGAGGAACCTCCTTCCCAAATCGAGTAGTTCCCTAGTGGGAACCAAGTCGAAAATTCTCTACAATTGCTTTGCGATCGCAGAAGAAAGTTCACCCCCTCAGGATTCATATAGCATAGTTTAGGTGTTGTGGCGAAATTATGATTGGAGGCACCCCAGCATCCGTCGCGGTTTGCTAAAGGATACTCCGCTTATGCGGACGAGGGGCCTTTATGGCCATTTCTGGGGTACCCTACTTTCGGGACAATTCTTTTTTTTTGGAATTTGCCTTTTGAATGGCAACAGCCATCCCACTTCCGACCTTAGCACTCTTGGTTCTGGACTTCAGCCTGGTTCTGAGTTGTGCTAAAGTGCCTCCAATTATAATTTCGCTAGAGTGTTTTTGTCTGTCGGTCAGTTTAACTGAAGCCATCGGAATGCCAATCAGAAAGCTGCAGGAAATCTCCAGCAAAAATTTACCAGTTTTTGTAAGTTCCTCCGCTTTACAGTTCTTCTTAATGTTTTCGCAGCCAAAATAGCTAAATTCCTAAGTCCTCCTAAGGCTTTGAAATTGAAAGTTGAGTTGCTGCAACCTCTTTCAAGTCGATATTCTCGGAATGGTTCGAACGATTTCGGCTAATTTATCTGGCGAGCGCTCTTTCAGAGCTCATAGACCATGTCTGTTGTCCACTAGCAATCGTGTGGATCATGAAATTTTACCACAAACTCACTACAGCAAAATTAAATATCGTCAAAATTAATTTTTATAAATTTTTAGCGTTTGAAGTTTTCAATATTTCGAAGCATTGTTCAACTGTTAACGTACTCAGTTCATACGGAGGAAACATAAAACGGAACTACTGTCAGAAGTTTAAGCTCGAAAGAGCCGTCAATACCAAAATAGCATATTACTAAAAATAAACCGCTAGATAGCCCACCCTATACAATCCGAAAGATTCAGATTTATTTGTCCAAAGAAGTAAAATGGTTTTTTTTAATTGGAATCAAAAGCGTTCGTACATTCGCTATAGAATGTGTATTTAAAAAAAAATATAGCAGCCGAAAAGTTAAGTAAGACCTCAACGACCATTTTCGGATTTAGGAGTTGATGTTGGTAGATTTTTAGATCCACGACTCACATTACTCCTGATTTAACTCAGGTAACCTATTCAGAGCTAGGGGAGCTCAAAGCTCGGTGAGCGGTCCCTCATCCGAACCTGGATTTGAACCAGGGACGCCACACTCTAGGAGCCAATGCTCACTAGAATACACGAGCTTCGGCCGAAAAGATAGAAACCGCAGAACATTTGATTTATTAAACAAACAAACAAAAAACACCTTCCTCATCTCTTTAATCGCAAAATGTCCAAATACTTTCATCAATAATATTCAAAAATAACTTCAATCATCCAAAATAAATCCATCCAACCTATACTTAAATATCGTTCTATATATATTCCAATTGAACTTAGCTTGATTATTAACTGGTTATCATCCAATTCTCCCGGCTGCTTTCATACCGTCGTTCCACTATGTAGTAGTAGTTTACTCCTCCAGGGCTCGCTCTTCTGTTTGATTTTGGCCGTTGTTCGACAGCATCTTTTGGTTATGTTGTCGTCAATTCGAAATTTTTGTTGATTCGCAACTTTTTTTTGTTCACACAAACACATTCGACTTTGTATTTTCTTCGCTCGGCGGAATATATCGCGTGCGCGCGCTACGTCAATTTAGCTACGAAAGATACACACAAGCCTAGGGTACACCGTACGAAAAAAAGCTAAATATTTGTAATATACTTATATACACAAATTCGTCTTAGAGTGACTTGGTAATAATACACACAATCTAGCGTGGCATCTTTTCCGGCATCGTTTGCGGCATTTTATGTACATACGCGAACACACTGGAGTAAATTGATCGGTAAGATTGGCAAATTGGAAGAGTCTTGCAGTGCAAAAAACGCATGCTTCGTGATCTTTTCTGATTGGCGTAAACG
The DNA here is from genome assembly GCA_963978885.1 of Nemotelus pantherinus. Classification (NCBI taxonomy): domain Eukaryota; kingdom Metazoa; phylum Arthropoda; class Insecta; order Diptera; family Stratiomyidae; genus Nemotelus; species Nemotelus pantherinus. Next base: position 22,299,822 of record OZ022265.1, read on the forward strand.
ACACAAAAATCAATTGGAATTGTTCACTTGTTCTCATGATAGAGTGCTGCATGAGACGATGCAACTCGACTGTTGCGTCTACGATCCCGGTCACTTGAAGATGCATTGGCAATTAAGGTGGATTTATTGCTAACTAACTGCGGGTATCTTCGATCGACCGTGCTGCATGCACCTTCGATATCTATCACACATGTTACTTTAGCACTAATCGTTTTAACAGTTCAGACACCGGCAAAGTATGTATTTCACATGGGGATTAAAATCTTTAAACATTAAGCCACTCTATTACCGTATTTCTTCGTTCAACGTTTCTAGCTGGCCGGCCAAGCCACGAACTAGACACTTCATTTCGATTTCGAGACAAGAGACTCCCCCAAGTGCCACTTAACAGTTCATAGCGCCGCAGACGTTAACTCGACCAATCTTAAATGCCAACTGGAGAGCTTGCAAACCGACGGAACGATCGCAGTCTCTATAGTACAAATCCGATCAGAAGAAAATAAAAAAACGGAAAAACATATCTACTGAAATAATGACTGTGCTGCTCTGCCGACAACGATGACGACGACACTCCAGCTCACAGTTCCTCACAAGAGGGAACATAAGAAAATTATAAGAAAATAGCGTCTAAGCATGCAGCGTACAGGCCGACTATGGCAAAAACCCCCCTGTGGATGAGAATAGTGGAAACAAAAACCACACATACATTATGTACGAACATACCTAGGAGAATGTACCTAGCTACAACAAAAACTTACCGGGCAACTAAATATCTATACGTGTACACACCTAGGCATATGAAATTCGCTGACTGCAAGATCAATGATTGTTGTGACTGCCAGAGTTGCCGCACAAATCACAGTGGACAGCAACAGGTTTCATTGGCACGTTGCGCCGACACGACTACTATATCTTCCTTCCTAGCAACGCAAGCCGGATAAACGAATGAGCAAAAAATAAGAAGATACATGCTCGATTCAAAAACTGAAAGGATTTGTGTGTTATAATCAATTTAACGGTTTTCGCAGTAGATTCGCCGGGGAGAATGCCAACGACGCCATCCCAATAAAATGTTCCCACTCGGATCCAGATAGCCGCACAAAGATATTCTCAATATGAAGATCGGAGGGTGTCCAAAAATTTACATCCGCCACTATGTGTCTGTCTGCATATAGTATTCCCATTTATTTATGTATTCGCCAAGGAATATAAAGTACATCGGCAAGGACGTGTTCCTGCCAAGCAATAAAATTTTTTTCGCCTAGAAACAGCAGACATCTTTTATGGTAAGCAAACTGAGGCAAATCTATGTACATAATTGACGAGATAAAAAGATAAAACGGCAGACACTCATTTTTGTTTTATTTTCATAATTATGATTCCGCGTTAATATGTATGTATGCATGTATGTACTTAAAATCACTCCAATCTCGGAAACTTTAAAATTTCAGATTTAAATTCAATCATGTGAAGATTTTGAGGATATTCAACCGCTCGCTATGACGTTCGCACACGTGTGCAAGTTTGCGAGTAGAGTTTTTGAACTGATTCGATTAAAGGTCTGACCGCTGAGTTCTGAATGAGATTTTTGTTCCTTTTCGATTTCGAAGATAAGTCTTGGGCAAAGAAAAAAAGTAATTGAACATTTGGTATTTTACAGTCATTTTCGCAAAGTACAGCAGCAACGGAACTTATTTGGGATTGTGCAAGATATATTGGAAGATAGAGATTCTAGGAGATCTTTAGGCAATCGATGCTGGCGGAAGTAATGTTCTACTGTTAAATTAAAAAGATGAGTGTAGATTGAAATTTAAATAAATGCAAGCACGCCTTACTTTCTTGAAGGTGCAGATAGGAAGAAGGTTTTTGGCAGGATGTGGTAGCACAACTGTTTTTTGGTACAATTTTAGTATGATATTAGGTCTAAATTTTTAATATTCGAATAGGGTGGTTCAAACCAGGGCTGTATACTCGGAGTCGGAGTCAGGAATCGGAGTCAGGAATCGGAGTCGAACAGTTTTTAATGGAGTAGGAGTTGAATCTAATTATCATCAGCCGACTCCGACTCTGAAATTCATCACCAAACTTAAAAATTTGTGGACTATTTTTCAATTTTTGACTGGATTGGGAAGAAGCTAAAAAAAACTTCTAGAGTTGCTTTATCAACCCTATATAATGACGAAAGAATTTCAAGCAGATAACCTTACACCTGGTTCTTTTTTCAAAAAATGGAAAAGTCTTATCTTCCGCCTTTCAAAAATGAATGGAAACTTGGTCGATGGATTAAAAAATTCACTTCTTCGTAAAGAAATTTGTCTCTTAGATAATGCAGTCCTTTTAGCTGCTATATATGTAGATCCTTCAGTCCGAGTTATCGTTACAGAAGATCAACAAGCGCGTGCTGAAATTGCGTAATGCGAATTAGCTATTCGTATGAAAGGATTGCATGCGGAAAATGAAGCCATGGCTGGACCACAGCAGAGAACCATTCACTCGTGTCAAGTACTGAAGTTGATGATGAAGATGAGTTCGAAAAATATCTTGACCAACAAAATCGAGCACAGCGGCAGCGCTTAAGCTTGGAAAAAAGTAGCGAAGGAGGAAATTCATCGCAACTGGAAGCTTGCAAATTGGATTTTTATAGAGCACTGAATGATGTTGAGAAGTTTGACCGAAGTTCAGCTTTAGAAGCAGAAGATTGCCCCCAGCTCAAGTATCTGTGAAACGCTTGTTTTCTGCCCTTAGAATAATTAAATCGGATTTAAGACGAGCGATGAAGCCAGATCTGATTGAAGCTATATTATTTTTGAGAACTAACTCGAATTAAGTGTTTTCTGTGCTTTTATATTAGTGTGTGAAACGTAATAGGAATTTTTTCTATTTTGAAATAAATCTCTTTGACAATACAGCGTAGAGTTTATAATTTTATGTTACTAAAGGAAACAGACTAGTAAGAAAATATTATCTAATTGTAAGACAAAAAACGATTTTAACCTTCTGGCGTTAACTATATATAAGAGCTACGAATGTTTGGAGTCGAAGTACGGAGTCATAAGTTTGGAGTCGGAGTCGTTACTTGGGAGTCGGAGTTGCATATGTTAGATGGCTTATCATTGGAGTCGAAGTCGCAAGTTTTTCTTCTCGATTTCACAGCCCTGGTTCAAACGCTACAGTGTAGTCTCACTAATGTGAGTGTAGTCTCACCAATCCGGATTATGCGGGGATCCGGATCACTAAAGGCATATCAAAATTTTTTAATAAAAACATTGACAAAAGCTTATTTATTTACTTTAACATATAGTAAAAGTATCTGCAAGAAAAACCTGGTAATCCATTCAACATAAACGCTAGAGCTAAGTATAAAGTAATGGAATATCCATCAACTAAAAATTTATTTATAAAAATCGGTAGCTTTTGTTTGGCGAATGCACCCTTGCTTAGCCTCCATTGCGCGGTGCCGTAGCGTTCTAAGAATCGTCAAACTCTCCAATTCAACTGCATTTTCCTCCGCCCATTGTATGCAGGTACTGAAGTTTTTAATGGCGTCTTCATGTTTAACTTTTGGCTCATCTTCGTCAACTTCTTCGACGAAGGAACTGTCGTCACTGTCAAGGGGTAAATTATTTCCATCTCCAACGAGCCATTCACAAATTTCCGATTTATTTACTTTTTGTAGTAAAACTTCGATTTCGATTAGTTCCTGTGCATCTTCCTTTTCTGACAGCCATTGAACTGATAACGAGATGATGTCTTCAGGATCCTCTTCAGCATCGGAATTGTTTTCCTTATTAAACGAATTGCTATCAACTGAATAGCAAAAAATAGTTTTCCAACATTTTGCTATTGCATCAGGCGACAACTTATCCCAAGAATTCGCAAGCAAGAATACAGCGTCCTTAATGGTGAGATTTTTAACGACTTTCGAGATGTCATTTTCTTCTAAAGTCAGAACGTGTACCAAGAGGCTTTTTCGATAATGCAATTTGGTTAAACGTATTGCGTTTTGATCCATTGGTTGGATAAGCGCGGTGCAATTAGGTGGAAGAAACAATGTCATAATTTTACCATCATCACTTTTTAGCTGCGATTCCGATGCATGGCATGGAGCATTTTCTACTAATAAAATTGCCTTGCCATTAAGGTTGTTCTCTGCTTGAAATTGCCTTACTTGTTTGACAGACGACTCGTGAAACCATTTTACGAAAAGAGTTGAAGTCATCCATTTCGTTGAGTAGTATTTAATTCGAAGGTCGGTGCAGTTTTTAAATGCTCTAGGATTTTTTGCTTTTCCAATGACCATCATTTTAAGCTTATGTGTGCCATTCCCGTTTGTACAAGCAAGAAAAGTTACTCTCTCTTTCGAGGTTTTTCTCCCTGGAGCAAGTAGTTTCCAGAATAATGCAGATTCATCCGCATTATATATTTGGGTGGGCAATGTATTCAGCTCATTAATTTTTTGGGAGAATTTTCGTAGAAAGGGTTCCACGCTAGATGAGTCGTTAGACAGTTTCTCTCCGACCACTTTGAGGTGACGAAGACCACGTCTTTTTTTTAAATCTATTGACCCATCTTTTAATTGGTTTAGGTGATTCGAAACTTCGGCACAGAATTGATGCTTGAGAGAAACAGAAGAACATAAGCTAAAAAGACAATTCGAATTTCGGAAGAAACTAGGATGGCATGAAGTACAGAACATTCAATTGAGGACATATATCGCCACAGAGCGTAAATTGAAGAGAATTGTGGACAGCAACTCAAAATTATCACCATCAAGTTTAAACGTTGTCACCCCAAGTAACCCTCTATGAAGTAATCCTCTTGAGCAAAAGTGACTGGGACGATCCAGTCCAGATATCTGTACGAGAGGATATTAAAAAGCAATCCCACGACAACCCTCGTACAGGTCTAGGGGTTGAAGCTGGTAGAGAGCTTCATTACCATTTTTTTAATCATTGTGGATACGAGTGTGGAGTGATTAGTTCCACGACTCACTTTACCCCTGATTTTAAATCAGGTACCTAATCAGAGCTAGGTGAACTCAAAGCTTGGTGCGCGGACCCTCGTCCGAACCTGGATTCGAACCAGGGACCCCACACGCAAGAAGCCAGTGCTCTACCCACTAGGCTACTCAAGCTAATCCGAGAGGATATTCCGAGATCTTATTCACGGACGGCTCGAGGACAGATGGGTAGGAGCTGGTGTCTATCTGCATTCATCGAATGACAGGTGGGCTTCTTCTCTTGGAGAGCACGTTTCGGTTTTTCAAGCAGAAATATTTGCTATCCTGAGAGCTGCCTGGTGGGCAATTGAAGAAAGATGGAGGGGAAAACGCATTGCTATTTGCAGTGACAGTCAAGCTGCACTGCTGGCGCTGCGTAGACCCCTGACTACTTCGAAAACTGTCCAAGAGTGTAGAGCACGATTGAATTCTGTCGCCAGATTCAATAGGGTGCATCTGCTCTGGGTACCGGGGCACTGTGCTGTTGAGAAAAATGAAATTGCTGACGCTATTGCGAGGCATGGTTCGGGACTTCCACTACAGGGCACTGAACCCGCCTTAGATGTGCTGACCGCATCTGCACGTGCCATCCTTCGGAAGTAGGTAGATGATGCTCACAAAGATAGATGGACGACTGCTGATGTGGCCAAACACACGAAGATCTTCCATTCAGAGCCCAACCATGTGATTGCAGGATTCTTCTTCAATAAGAACAGGAAAGTATGCAGAGCCATGACAGGCATTCTGACGGCATACAACTGCCTAGGAGAGCATATGTACCGAATAGGTGTTGTACAGGATGACCTCTGTTCATCCTGCCTAGAAGAGACTGACTCTGCGGAGCATTTGCTCTGCGAATGCCGAGCGTTTGAGCGTCTCAGATATCAATGCTTAGCTGGGATGTTGCACGCATGCAGAAGATAGCCCTGTTTTTCCCTATCAGTGTTGCTAGACTTTATCAAGAAGTCTAGGAAACTATGGTAGGCAGGAGGAAATGAGTAAAATGGGTCTTTTGGCCTGAGTGCTTGGAGGTGCAAATGCGCCTCTCCCTCAACCCACACACACACACACCCCCACACACACCCACACCCACACACACATACCCACACACACACACCACAAGCCAATTTTTTATAAGGTAAATAATATGATTTGATGATAAAGATGGAAACAGATAAAACGTGCTCACACTAGTCCTCAGGCCACCCTAATTTTGAAGATGATAGAAATTTGACCACATAAGCATGATGACAATGACTTAGCTAAGATATTTAGAATAATATCTGGATCACAATCAAAATTAGTGTTAAGACAGTACATAAAGGATTCTACTTCAGTATTTTTTGTACCAAAAGCGGATAGTGTGAAAGAGTTTTGAGGAAACCAAAGAGTGGAAAAGACGGAGGTAACAAGGAAAGAGAGAGGGAAGAAGAAGCAAAATAGAAGGAAGCAAAAACGAAGAAAGGAGGGTTATTTCGAAAATAAAAGAGAAGTAGCAAGCGAAAAGCTCGCAAACATCTTGCGTTGGGGAGATACAGGAAGCTTTTTAGAGAGTGTTTGTAGAACCAAAATGGTTTAGGCTAGTTTGTTTGGATTGATGGCTTCTTGTAACTGATTTAAGAGAGGATTTTTTCGGTTTGGAACGTAGCCTATTTTTCTTAATATTGTTTATTTTATTAATTTTTATAATTTATTTTTTCAGGTGCTATAACATTAAATAATCTTAAATTTAGCGGCTAGAATATTTTCGTTTGCTTAGTATTAGACCATAGTTTCTGACACTCATATAAGTCATTTTGGGAACTGTATTTTAGTATTTACTACGAGCCGCGTCTTTTGGCTAAAGAGCGGATGCAGTGTTAGAGTTAAATCATGGAGCATCGTTTGTTTTAGACAGACCACAGATAGGGGATGAAATCAGGCTAAAAAGGAATGCAGCAAATTTTTATAAAGCTTCAGCAATACTAAGACCACGAAAGCTGGATAATCATCGTATTCTAGTTCTTTCAGTGACCATAGCAGAGAAGTTTGCTTTACTTCCCATTTTGGCGAAAGGGCCCTGTTTACGATGTGTTATTGTTTTTTGTCAATAGTGGGCCGTACGCGAGCAATGCCCAAACTAGTCTAAGCGGTAGTGAAACAGCAATGTAAATTAAATGGTGAACAAGTGGGAAGTTACTCATATGAACGAAGTTTTCCGAATATGTATAAGGAGCTCTTCACGTTCGTGAAGAACTAACTGATTATGCTGGGCGCACAGTTATGAGTGAGTCGCTGTTGCTATGGACAATAATACAATAACGCAGGCAGTAAGCTCCCTAGATTTAGTGTTTTGGAGCGTTTGGAACTTCATATCCAGGAGTAACTAGTTTCCAAAAAAAAAAAAAAAATGAACGGAGAACAATCGCAGGATCAGCCAACCATCACAAAATTGAATAAGGTGAAAAGTTTTGACGCAACAGCAAGAATCAAAGCATCATTATTTCACGACGGGGCACTACTTTAAAGGAATATAAACCATAAGATTCCATGACTTCTGTGAAAGTTGTGGTTCAAAGGTCAAGACTACTTTTATTGATTTTTTTTTGGCACATTTTCTCTTTAGAACAGGCTTTTCTACAGTTTAACTGAGCTTAAGGTATAAATCTGACTAGTTTCTGAAGTGTAGTAGCTAGGTTAGGTTAGGTTAAAGTGGCTGCCGGTCCACAGAGGTCTGCCGACCGGCACACATACGCACAAAAGAGGCCCGTTGTGATGCCACAATAATTTGTGACTCTCTCCTACTCACTGAATTCGGGCAACTATCTGCTTCCCTTAACAAATCGCGCTATCCCCTTTAGATTAACCAGGGACAACTCGTGTAGTAGCTAAGGAAGTGTAATTTTTTGGTTTCTTTCTTTAGCTTTCTCTTGGAAACAATCAAACTTGTGCTGGAACATGTAAAAGCAATGAAACGAAGAATAAAATAAGTAAATTTAAAATTATCAAAGCCAAGATAAAATAAGAGACGTCAGAATTTTTTATAGAAAGCTAAAAGCGAAGACGTCCATACGGAAAGGCCCTTAATGTTGACTTGGAACAATAGTATGCAGTGAGATTATCAGTAGTCTTAGCTTAATCTAGCTTATGTATGATGGATGCTAATTAATACACAATTGCAGCATCAATGTTAGCAGTCAAATCTATTTTCAAATTGCAGCATATTCTACCCTATCAGAAATCAGACTTATTAGCTCTGGATATTTAGTCATACCTGCACAGTTTTGAAGATGAATCCAAATCATTTCCATTTTATCTCTAATAACAAACAACAAATAATTTTTGAATCCAGCAAATCTTTTTAACTGACTTTCAAACCTGTTTTTATTTTCGTACTAGATTCAAAGCTATTCTCGTTGCCGCCTTTGCAACGGCAACATAGTCAAGACGCCGAACAAAGCCCTGCAGATACTGCTCAGATCGTCTTCTCTATCAGAAAAAAACGACAATCATCCTGATACCTCACAACAACGTCGAGTCTAGCGCGTCTTCTTGATCCATGCAAAAAACACAGCGAGTAGAAACGCCATGCCGCCTGGTCACTATACGAAAATCCATGCGTCCAGTATTCAGTAAATAGACAGATAATTATGCTTGGAAGATTCACTGGAATAAAGATAGATATACATCGCGTCTGTATTCGAGACGATAGTGCAGAACAAGAAGATGTTGGTTAGGTTAGCGAGTTAAGAGGTGGCTTCACTTCCAGTACGATTCTGGACAGGAAGAATACATAGGCGCATGGAAGAGCATCATCGCCAGAATACGACCTGTACATAAAAGGAATTCTTCTTTCGGACAAAAAGCGCTTAGAAGTTACTTTTAATGGCGAAGAAGATGATGATGATGATGGTCATGATGAAGATTCGTAATGGTAGAGATGATGCCGATAGCGATAATAATTAGGGTTGAATTCAAGTCTATTTTCGAGATACATACAAAGGTACGGTCATCGGTCGGAATACCGCCAGTAGATCGGTATATAATGTACAAAGTATATTGGCCTTGACTTGGACGCTGAATATTAAGAGAAACAAAGCAGTTTGGATGCTGAAGAGAATGAATAGGTTTTGTTTGGTTCGGTTTCCTCCAGTGCTTCAGTGTTGGTTGATTGACGTAGACAAAGGTGAGTATGTTTGTAAATAATTTGACGGTCGGATCAGCTTCATTTTCTTAGTGAAATTAGACGTTACGGCAAACAAAGCTGGATGCTGTTTTTTTCGTTTAGAATGATTTGTCGCCGATCTGTATAATGCGGAAATGATTGATTTTAAAAAGCACTTAAAATCGAAACTAACTGATAGTTTCTAATAAATTATAAATAAATTACATGAATACATTTTAATAAGTAAGATACTTGACTAGATCTGCTCGAATTTAAAGATAAGCTTCAGATAAATACAATTTTGGTCTTCCAAACTATATTTTTAACCTTGGACATAAAACGTGGGTTTATTTTAACCCCTTTCAAAATGCATTAAATATTATGTATAACACATATAAATAAATTGAATTTCGCAAAAATTATTTTTCACGTTGTTTGGGTTAACAAAAAAAACTGAGGTAGGTTTTTTGTTTACAATGCTGCCTACCCTAACCTGTTATTGATCGAAACGCAGAAAAAATCACCTATTATAGGTTTTTTTTTGCTAGACATTCAGTCTTATATGCATAGTTCTAACTCCTATGCTTATTTAGAATTACTAAAATTTTTATTTAGAATCACTAAAAAAAACTGTTCAATCACTGAATATTGTCAAAAAAATTATTACAAATCAAAGTAAATACCATGGAGGACTACAAAAATCCAAAAATTTGTGGACAGTGTAGAAGCTGAACACACTCTAAAAAAAGGTCTTTCGAGTTCTGAGCGGCGAGAACGAGCCTGCTTGAGACAGGTGAGGAGCTTAAAGCTGTAACTCCTGAAATATACATTCGTAGCATGAGTAGACTCGAAACTCAGAGAGCTACGAAAAAAAACATGTGCACTGCCAATTTATATGGTGCAACTGGGGAGCAGTGTTAAAATATCCAAAATGCAGAAAATCAGTACAGGTGCGTTTAGTGTGAAGCAAGGCACGAAAAACGAAAGTCCATCCTCACTTCGAAGGACGCAAAAGACCGGACAATTTGACGACTCAAGACGAGAGTGAGAGATAGAGAGGAGACAAGCTGAAAGCAGTTGTAGGGATGGAAAGCAGCAATGACGGGAAACTACATTCGGAGAGGAGTGAACTTCTCAAGCGTCCTGAGAAGAGCGTGATAAGCCCTGCAGCAACAGCGACAGATGCCGACATAGAAAAGCACGAAACACAACCTTTCGGCTGCGTTCAATGGTAAACAAAATTAATAACCAATTAGATAAGTTCAATCGAATTTTGAGCGTCAGAGTACTAAGATAAATATTACTTTCAGGACGATAGATATCGCCAGCATACATGGATAGAATGGCCTTCTTTGCAGAATCACATCAACTCAAGCTGTTTGCGATCAGTTTGAGCTCGATTGCGCACCTATTCTGGTACTCCAATCTTCTACCGTTTATGAAGAAGCACAGAAGCTTGATGTAGTGCTTTTGATAAAATTTTATTACTAAAAAAAAAGAAACATGCCTTAACGTTTTTCAAATCTATCGAAGAATTATTTTCATTTTAATCAGGAAGATATTTTTAAATTTAGGAACAAATAGATGTGTATTCATAGCAGAATAAAAACTAAACATTTCATTGGAAAACTATTGATCAAGAGCTTTCCAAATTGGAGACGCCGCGACGTTCGCGCAAGCGTAAATATAACTATAAATAATTATTTAAATTAATTATTATATTTTACATGTTTTAATTTAGACGCAAATATAACTAATCAAGATACAAGCAGCAAGCGGATATATCGATCTCAACATTCCAAGCTGAGATGGTTCCAAGCTGCACGAACAAGGAGATTTTCTGGGACCAGTTGGACTGGATAAAATGCTGGATAAAATTACAAATGATGGTGCTACTATCCTGAAGTCGGTCGAAGTCGAACATCCTGCTGCTAAGATTTTGGTAGAGCTACAACCGAAGGCCCTACCGACATGATGAGTGAGCTGAACGTTACTCCTTATCAACTCGTATCCATTGACGAGAAGGACGATCGCAGCAAATACAACCAGGAGTTCAACAGCAACCACTCCGATCCGCTGATGGAACTATCGGTCAAAACATTCGACAACAAGGTTAAAATTGAAGGAAAATGTAAGGAGCAAGATGACAAGCACGGATATCTTTGGAAGTGTTTCCTGAACGGATACGATCCAGAGCAAGAATATCATGACACTGGCGTATACCATGGTGGGGAACAGGCGCTGTTTTATAGAGCACTGACAGAAGTAATCAAAATTGGATACCCCTTCTATAGAGGTAAATAAATTCTGTTTTGGTGTTAATTAAAAAAAAAAATAACAAATAAATGGGAAAAAGCCCCACACATCCCACATTCGCCATCGGTAGCGATCAGCCCGGAGACCTGGCAACCATCGTCACGGTAACGATGCTGTCGACTGCCTCAGCCCCGAGAGTTGGCACTGTGGGAACACATAATACACATCCATAAATACACATCCACAATCCACACTCACTTTACACTCAACAACACTGACACCAACATAAAGAACAAAGAAAAAATATATATATTATTTTTTACATGTCAGGATTCAATATATTATTTTTAAAACATTGACATGATTCTACTTTTTTTTAATAATACAATTTTATGGAAGATATTTTACTTCCAAATGCTCCTGACTGAGACGAAACATATCGGCTGCCATAATCTTTCGTTCGAAAACTTTAAAAATTACTTGGTTTTTGCGGGCGATCTAAGAACAAAGCACTCTGCCTAGCTGAATGGGCTGAACAACCGTCTAATCATAGCTCTTCACTGTTGGATCCGAGCAAACCAGCTTGATTTTAAATGCAATCTCTACGGCCCTGATTCCCGGACCCTCCCTAGAATCGGCTCTTATATCCACTTTTACATTGACGGTGCAAGACTTGAGCTTTTTTGAGACAGGACTACAAAACTGTTCTTATAGGGAAACTCCAGAAGTTTAAGAACCAACTGTTGACTCGCATCAACATCAATTAAGGTTCCAGAGTCAAAACCATCCTACCTAGCCTCAGTGCTCTCAAGTCCATTCTGAAGAACGTCCACTATTTGATAAAGCTTATGAAGTGAGTGGACAGAGCAGAAAAAAAAATTAAGTTTATTTTCTGCACAAACATGAGCCCAATGTATGCTAAGGTTAAGAAAATCATTCGCAAAAAAAGCAAGCTCAGGCATATCGGAGCTCGAAGTACCACGAAGCGAACGGAGTCTTTTTCACGGAACGGATGCATCCAGCAAACCTGAGCAAGAGCAAAAGCTAACCGTAATAGATAATTATTTGGAGGGCACTCACTCCCAAAACCAACGAATGGGCACGAGATTGGCTTAATAATGTGAACTTCGTGGTCTTCGACCAAACGAAGATCACCTTCAGATTCCAGATCCAGATGGTCCGTTATCGGCGAAGTCGCGAAGCTTATCCTGACATACCTGCCGGGATTCAGTTGTTAGACAGTCTAGCTGGACGGACTTCTGGTCAAAATTATCCAATCCAAGTTCCCAAAACACATTGTAACCACAATCCAGAACATCGTCTATAGTAAATACTTCGTCGTTTCAAGCGGCAAAATCACCTCAACCAGTTTCTTCCCGGTTTCTTATGGCCTGCAGCAAGGCATCATTATGATACCGCTCCTCTTCGCTATTTACACTGCCAGGCTACTCATCTATTTCGGTTTCAATTTGCTCATGAAACGATCGATTGTCGCATTTTATGACTCCAGATCATGTACGATAAAGCCAAATCGTACACTAGCACGTGAAAGATGTAAATTAATCCGCAGAAATGTGAGACCATTCTATTCAGACCGTCTTTGCAAGAGACTAACTGAAACCTGGGGAGAAACTGGGAAGACTTCCGCGTCAAAGGTAGTGACGGCGAAACAATTTAGCTGCCTACCGAGGTACTTGGGTGTGTTCTTGGACCAGCATCTATACTATTCCCAATACAACTATACAAAGAAAGCAACGCCTACGTGTCTCTTCTAAGGTTCTAATATATATCTTTCCACATACAGTTCACTACTCTCCACATACACTGAACTTTTAAGGACATACCGAAACACAATAGTAGGTGAAGAAAAAATATTGAAAAATATATATAAATATATAAATAAAAGTAGATGGAGAGAGTAAGAGTCTGCGAACTTCGAAAACGCATGCGGGCGTGTGTAGGAATAACCAAGATATCTACGTCATTGCGAGGATACCCAGGATCGATATCTATCTCCTCAGAATCGTGCGCGATCGAATCGTCAGATCATCTATGGCTAAGATAGAAAATGAATGGATGCGGCACCCGTTCTTTCCTGCCAAAACCTTCACTACCTCGACGAACAAGGCTGCATATCTTAGCACAACTAAAAACCAGAATCTACCCCAGCGACGCACCCAGAAAGTGATTTCTTATCCGAATATAAGTGACTCTCGGTATTCAATTTTACAGCTTGCGCTAATTGCAAATACCCTCAGTGGTATAAATAGCAAGTTTCTTATAATTAGCCTTATTACGATTTTAGTAATTGAACCGTTAACATCACCATGTATGAGACATCCGCGCATTGTACGAATTGGTGTACGTACAGAGCTGTCATAAAATTCCTTGCAAAGAAGAAGAAAAAACGCTGACGAAAACATTTGAAGCGATGTCCTGGTTTATAAAGAGCCTGGACTTTCATTTTTCATTATAAAGCTTTGGAGTCGAGAATTCAAGTACGATAGGCCGTGGCTGGAAGATAATCCTAGATTTGGGGCGTCCAAATACTGCCGTTACCGATGAAAATATTGAAAAAGTAAAAAAAATTGTTCAAGAAGATCTGGGAATCAAGTTGTGGCAGATAGTTGAAGCCATAGACGTTAGGAAAGAATCGGTGACATTGTGTTTAATTATTTGCACATGAAAAAAGTGTGGAGATAGTAAATCCTACAATGTTCCAACAAGAAAATATCATTGAAGCCAGCAGTTCTTTCTCCAATTTATATATCCAACCATAATAGGCGTGTTTTTTTGCTCCCCCCTATCTTAAAGAACAATGCAGACGCATTGAGAACAACAACAACGTTCTTTTTCACAACAGGAGATTTTGAAGGATCTATCCTTGGTCCTTTACTTTTCATCTTGTTTACCAATGGTCTTCCCTCTGTCATCAATTTTTCTTGTCTTCTTTAACAGGATAAGAGTCTTGAAGCAGGCTTAAAATTTAACAGAGTTATCAAATTTGCGGACGGTTGCATTATCCATACTTTTATTTTTTTTTTACTGGAAGTATTAAGAAGCTATGGTATTTATTTTTACATGCATTGATATCGATTAGATTACAATGAAAAAATGATTTATTGGATACTGTGTACACTTGATTTATTGAATACAGTATAATAAATTTTAAGTTAAATAAATTCATCAAGACAAAAGTATAATTGAATCTATCTTTGTTTGATTTTAAAACAAATCAAGGATATGATAACAGTATGATTAGCAGTGCAACATTTACAAAAATAAACTCCATACATATAATCAACTCTTCAGTAACCCTCATAACCCTCATATTATGCTATCTAAAATTATTAGCAGCCATTAAAGTTTCAATGCTTTCGCAGAAAGCATCGAAAACACTCAATTCTAACTGACTACATCAGATAATTTTTTGTTGCACCCCCGCTAACCGGTCCAATAACGCTCAATACCTTTAAAGCGCACAAAAAACCTACTGTTTGTACGAGCGGCTATGTAACTAGCTATGAAGCATTTATAGACGACGACAACCACCACGCCACCACCATCAATATAATTTCGTCTCGTGCAAAATAACAAATCTTCCAGATATCTAAAAATAGTCTTCAATAATTGTTCCAACAACTTGTTCTTGTTCTTGCTCTCGTTCTTTGTCTCCCCTTTTGATGCGTGTCTATGAATGTACGCATATATGCTAGAGTTTTGAGTAAGAAATGTTCAATTGATTCATCGATTAACTATAAGAAAATTGATTATATACATACGAGATATATTCGATGGGTAAATTTATTATAAATTAATGCCAGTATTGAAGCTGAACAAATATCATAGAATATGAGTAGAACAGGAAAAGTACTTGCATTACAACAGTGGACACGTCTCTTTTTTATTTTTAGTTTACCATATATGGGATGTATGTATTTACAATATTCTTGTATTTAATATTGTTAACTGATTTCAATGGAAAGTTCGTTTTTTGGATACAGATAGAAATAAAATTCGAACAGCAATTACATATTTATATCTACTAGTATGTATTCGTGTGAATAATTCACAAATAATGCAAAAATGAGCATACATATGTTGGTATTGTGCTATGAGAGTGTTTATGATTTGGTGGCAATATGATAAAAAAGATCGTCTTTATTTTTATAAACTAAATGAAAGGCATGTCTCTTAAATTAAGCAAAATAAAAAATAAATTATCTGAGCCTGGGCTTGATAATAATCTTAGATATCTGCGAAATCAGAGAAATAAACTATACAAATTAATTTAAAATATAATCAACGTCAGCCTTCGCATTAAAGAAGAATACTTTGTAACGGCTAATGAATTCCATGTAAAGTCTCAAGCAACATATGACAAGGACAATAAAATATGATATATTCGATGCTCCCGCGCAATATGGAGTGAAAAACAACAAGCACAAATTCGATGTCTTCTTTTCCTTAATTTTGAAGAAGTTTTCAGCCAGCATTTTATAATTCTTTTAATCTCCAGGTGCAACTTGAACAATTTTTGCTTCGAAAAATGATATAAAGTAACACAAGTCTTGGACCTGACATTCATCCTCCTACTTTTCTGACTAGTTGCTTAGAGCAACTAGTTCCCCCTCTTCATATTTAATTTCTCTTTCCTCTGGGCGCATTCCATCACAATAGATATCATCTTATTTTACAACAATATTTAAAATTGGCGATAGACAATCAATTAAACACTATAGGGGGATCACCCTTTTCATTTTCAATTGTCTAACCCTTCGAAAAAAATCGTTAATGAACAATTTCCTTCTCTGCTTGTTCTGTCACTTCTAATCTGATCGCACTTGTTTCCGATGTTTAATCCAAAATGAAGAAAGTCTATCAAATAAACTAAGTCTATACAAACTTTAGCAAAGCATTCGACTGAGTAGACCACTCCATTTTCATTTCCAAGCAGCTGCCTATCATTGTTGCAGGATTTCTGCTAAGATGGCTTCGGCTCAACTTCCACGACTGGTCAATATCAGAGATTTTTTTTTTAAAGTTTTAAACAAATCATTTCATATCTGATGTGTCGCAAGGTAGTCATTTTAGTCCTTTTTTAACCTTTTCATAACAGTCCTATCGGAAGTTTTAAGTGATTTAACCCATTTACTTTATGAGGAAGACCTCATATTTTGTCATACCATCAAGTCACCATCTAACTCTACGTGTTTTTAGTTAAAATTAAACTCCTTAAACCATTGGTGACGTACGAACAAGTTCCCTTTCAATATCGCAAAATTCCATGTGATTAAGGCTTATCAAGGCTTCCATCCTCGTCAACTAACATAACATCCTTTTAATATTCTTATACTGCATATTGATATCACTTTTTCTTATTTGTTGTTTGTGCCTAATTAGTTAAATTCACTTATTTAATTTTAATTTCTTTACATTAGTTTGTTATAAAAGATATTTTTTTTTAATTATATAACTTTGCTGAAATAAATAAGATAAAAATTTCCTATAACTATGTATAAGGTGACACTTGTAGTAAATCAGCCAAGTAAAATCACGTTACTATTACTGTTACTTTTATAGACCACTAGCACACGCCCGGCATTCTTTAAATAGTATTTTATTGAAGTGCTTTTAGATATAACATATTTTTAGTTTTTACATTAATAAATGTGTAAGTAACTCAAAAATTAATTTTTTAATTAATCATGTTTTACCCCCTCGCGACGAAGTTTTTCCAAATTCAATTATATGGCCCGAAAGAAAAGCAACGTGTTAATGTTTCAGTCACTCCTGGATTCATCCAGTTTTAAGCCGTCATCGCAATTTTGAAAGTATTTCCAAATATTTCTATAAATTTTTAGAGCTCTTAAAGTTGGGTCTCCCTTTAAAGTTACAGTGCCCTTTCACTCTTCTTGAGATATATACTTTTGATTTGTAGGGAATAGACTCCCCTCTACCTGTGCCTTTAACTTCCAAAAACCGAAGTATGTGCTTGATGACATTTTTATCAAATTTCAGTCCTAAAGTAAATGCCGTTTCTTTAATATCGATGTATTGACGCTGCGGCTAACCAAAACTTTATCTCCATTTTTGGAAGGAACTTCCAGAAACTGTTTAACACTTGAACGACCTAAAATTTGAATTTAATTAGATTTTATTAAACCGACCATGCTTCCTTGTAGACGTGATTTCCAATACGATTGACCCGCACGTTTTCTTTAATGTTGAACTATCGAGTTCTAAAGTCTTTAGCCTCATCCGTTACTAAGATAAGTTACTACGCCTCATTTTCGCCAATTGGAGTTTGAGTTTATACCAAAGCCAAGGCATCTGTTTCCTTATTCATTCAAGAGACCTGCTATAGCCTAGTGGGTAGAGCACTTTTGTAGCCTAATGGGTAGAGCACCGGCTATTGGCATTTGGAGTCCCTGTTTTGAATACAGGTACAGACAGAGAACCACACTCCGAGCTTTGAAGATAGCCAAGCCCTTAATAGGCATCTGACTCGAATCATAGACAAAGTGAGACGAATTTCACACTCTTAAATTTCGATTATGTAATTTGAGGCTATGCCACCTCTAATCCTCAAGAGCCTAAAAGGGTTGCAGTGATTTGTTTCGGGCATACCGAATTTCGCAAAAAAATTTGCATTGCAGCTGCCAGGCCCGTTTAAATCTGGATTTCTAAAAGAAACCTTATTAGATGCTTCTTAGCTTCTTTAGGGGAATTGGCATGACAAGTTACAAGCATCTAGCCAAGCCTCTTTTATAAGATATGGAAATTAAGAGTGAAACTGCCATGCCCTATTCCTGTCAGAGGTTGCTATGGTGCTACTTTATTAATTTATTCATTTAGCCAAAGTTCACTTAAATTCTTTACACAACTAAATAATAAACATAAATTATTAATACAAGTAATTGTTTTTAATGTGTACCAATTTTTTCCCAGCTTGTAAAAAAATATATTTTAATAAGAAAACCGATTTTTCCTTTCGAAGCTAGATATATTTAATTTTGTGACAAATATCGATATTTCGAGGGTAGACACTGAAGAAGAGGGCAGATTACCCTCGAAACATCGGTATTTGTCACAAAATTAAATATATCTAGCTTCGAAATGAAAAATCGGTTTTCTTATTAAAATATATTTTTAATACAAGTACATTAAGACAGTAATAATTCGTATGTATTGTCAAAATTAATTCCCTCGTCATTACACGCAGAGTATTAAATTTTAAAAAAGTTCAAAAGGTTGTAATTGATTTATCCGAAGGTTTTGCTTGGATCAGTTTATATCGAGGGCACTTGATTCGATGAAAAGAACCTTCATTTCGAAATATTCACACTTATTTGGCAGATCAAAATCAATATAGTTTACCTTAAAAAAAAATAAGATGCAAAAATGTTGGCAATATCTAACTCGTCTGCATCTCCTTGACTCCTTAGCCGTCTTGGAGAGTTTAGCTGTTGATATTGCCTCAACCAGATCAGGGGAGGGCTTAACACCCTTCATCGAAACCGAGGAATTGAACTGATGGTCGAAGATTTGTGACGTTTTTCCATGCGGACAAGGAGACCAGGGTCCGCGAACCGATAGAACAGTTGAACGTTTGAGGTGAAGGATATGCTTATCTTTGCAAGCTATCAAAATGTCGTCGAGGTAGATGAAGCAGTATTTTAGTTCGCGTAGGAATTCGTGGATAAACCGCTAAAATGATTGTGCTTCACATTGCAAAGTTCGAATGTCCTGTGTTTACAGGGTTAAGAGAACCTTGTGTTGATTGTGATGATATGGTATTCATGGAGGACAGCATACATACATTGATCAGTGGAGGTCTCAATTAAAACACTGAGTTTTGGATTGTTGTGTACCTCAGTGAAAAAGAAAATTAGATAAGTCACCACAACATAATTTTTCAAGTCGACGACCAGCCCATAGTGGAAGAGGCAGTCTGCGCTTAAAATGTGTCTAGAGACATCGGTAATTATGAAGTCCCATGAGAACTAGCGACGGAGTCCTAACTATACATTAATCACCTTTCGTCCGTAGGTGCTGATGGCCGAATGATTTGCCGAAGTAAATTAAAACCACAAGAAGGTAGGTAGTCTTGCGATTGTGGGTACAGCAATCATCCTTGTAGGTACAAGGGGAAATCTCCTTTTGTATCTTTAAGGTGAATTTGTGGTGGTTTGGTTCTGTGATCGGAAGCAGGTTCTTAAGCGGTGGGATAATCTGTATGAGTTGTGTGAGGGCCGTCGCCGTTTTTTTAAGCTGGGCCACCTCTGACTGCAAAGTGGAAACCGTGACCTCGTGTTGTTAAATACTTCTGCAATTGTATCTTCCGATTTTTTGCCAAGGTTGGCTTCCGGTGAGCAGGCTAAAACTGCCTAAGCAAATTTTCACCTACTGAAGAATATCCTTTTTCATTTCATGAAGCAGGTGTGGTTGCCGGCCACTTAGACTGAGATTCCATAAGAGATAGCGCAGCTTAGCAAAGCCGCTAGCGGACAGCCTTGAAATGATGGCCCTCTTAAGTACCTCGTACTTATACTCCGAGTTGCAATCACATCCCCAACTGAATTTAGATCTGTTAAGCCCACCACCCGACCCATTTCACGGTAATCACTGCCGGAGCCTGTACTTTTGTATTTCAGATGTGATATAACTTTCCTATGGCAGAGAAAAGTAGTGAAGGAAGTTAGATTTTCTTATTTCCAGTTTAAAGGCATTTGCTTTTATGATGCCCTTTAACATATCGCTCAGCTTTTCCATCCATATATATATACAATTGAGATCATGCATCCAATCAATTACGTTGGGATAGTGATTTATAGAGTACTCTGCTTTGGCGAAATAAAAATATAAATATGTTTTTGTCATTTGTAATATAATTTGACGAACTAATCATAATAATTCGGAGTAGGATGGTAAGAATATATTGGCATCTAAAAATTATCGTTTATGTTAAATTTTTTAGCCAGTATATGTTACAATTATTTTAGCTAAGTTCGATTTGAAGATGCTTAGGTTTAAACTAGGGCTGCGGAGTCGGAGTCGTGGCTCTGTATATTTAAAGCGAAGTCAGAGTCGAATTTGACGCCGACTCCGCTTTAAATGTACAGGGGTGCCACTCCGCCTCCTCAGCCCTGGTTTAAACCAATCTTCAGTAAGTATAACCACATCATAGAGAACGAATACTTTTGTAGCTTTGTGGTCAATCCGCATGCCCCATTCATGACTACAGGAATGGAATACCAACTTGATTTGGATGGTTTTTTGTTACAGTATCTTCAACAGCAAAAATTTTCTTAACAATAATTGTATCTCCAAAGAAAATGAGCTTAAACCTTTTATCTTCTTTTGGCCAGAAACAAAACAGACTATCAATCTATAAAAAGTGCAGTTTTGTTGTTTACAAATCTTAACCTCTAGTTCTACATTGGAATTTATCATTCCACGGCTAAATATTTATTTCAGAAAAATATTAAGGTTAATATTATATCTTAGAGAATTGACATATTTGTTTCCTCTGACATTATTTCTTCAAAACCTATCAAGCCGGCTCAAGACAAGCTGAATTACTAACTCGGTGCTTGGTTGTTGAGAAATGCTGATTATTGACACACGTCTATGTCGTAAATTTTCCGTACAATCAAATATCAAGTAATTAACGCGATCAATGCAATTCCTCAAATCGACAATAGTAGAAAATCCTTTGCACTTACCTTCGGTGTATTAGGATCAACATATGAATCCATAAAATCGTCATTGGGATCTTCATAAATCGGTTCCGATTCCATACGTCGTACTGATGGACTAGCATACTGACGACTTGGAGTTGTTGTTTTAGTTTTCTTGAGTACAGCTTGTTTTTCCTTGCGCACAAAAAACACTTTCCTTTCTAAATCACTTAAATATTCGACCGTGGGAGCAGCCCCGTCTAATTTCGATACACTATATGCAATCCATTCTTCAACAAACTCCGCGGCATCCGTAATATTGAATGTTATACAAATATCAATGCCTGTAGAAACATAAATACAAAAATTTTAATGGATGCTCATTCGACAAGACTTGGCAGCAAGCAACGCGAACAATTTGTTTATGATACTTACATTTTGCTAGAGCCTCGGCAGATAGCTCAATACCGAATTCTTCAAATTGTTCATTGATTTCGTTCATCGAAGCCATGATTATTGATAAGAAATGAGATTATTTTGCTGATTTATTCATAGATTTCACCAGAATGCGACCGACGATCTTGTATATTTCACTGACATTGAAAAAAGCGCCAAACTTTTGCAAGCATTTCGATTTATGATTCTATTAATCGAGCGCAGAGCCACCTAGTGAGGAATTGTTCATGATAAAAATATTCCAACAGCTGGCAACGTAAGTTGAAGTTGTCACATATTCACTCAAAGCATTTGTTGAAAAAGTCTTGAAACAGTATGTTTTTGAAACAACGCAATCACAGGTGCTAATTACAATGGAATTAAATATTTTATTGATAAATTAATTTTTCGTTATGTGTTCAGAAATTCTTCATATTCTATGGCAGTCCTTTAACATTGCCATCGCGATGATATGCGGCAACTTGCGGCACCACATACGCACACAGAATCCACAGAATAGAAACAAATGAAACAAATCAGCTGTTGGTGAATCAAGATAGGATTTGCTTCTGCTGTAATTGCGTATTGTGCGGCCGGCACCGACTTATATTTTCTCTCCAGGTTAGTGGTTTTAATTCATATTTAACTAAATCAGTAAAAGAATGCAAAATTGTTAAGATTTTAATCATTTACATACTATTGCTAACAATACTAGCTTCAATGGCTTCAATACAAATAACTAACCTATAAATTGGATGACGGTTGCAGAAATCTTCTGGGCCATTGTTTGCTAACAAAAGATATTTTTAGATAATTTGCTTTAGATGAGAGTTTATTTCACTGATAACGTGGCGAGATTTTACACAAAAAAAACGGTATTATTTTGCAAGTAATCGAGATGCATGCATTGTTAAGTTGTTTAAGAGCATAACTGTGTTGCTGTGAGCACGTGTTTGTGTTGAATTTTTGCTTATCTGACGATATTACTTCCATAATCGAGTCTGTAAAACCTTTAGATGTCTAGTTAGATCAAGTGCAAATAGCGAAGTTTGTTAATCATAAAAGTCAAGTACTTACAGGACTGAATCGAATTGTGTTTATTTCATATATTCCAGTATTTAAAACTATACACGAAATTGTAAAACTTTTGCTTGGCTTGTTTAAATTACTTATACTGGGTTAGTGGTAATACTCCAAGTAAGTCATCGTTGATCTAATGTTTCCAGTCAAAAATCAAAACGAGTATGTTTCCTTGTCCAACGTTATCTTCTCAGTTGAATAGCAATCCCCCCTGTTTAGGCTAAACTTTCGGTCGTCTCATCAGAGTTCCTCCCTGTGTAGGCTATAACTTTCGGGCGTCTCATCAAAGTTCCTCCCTGTTTAGGCTATAACTTTCGGGCGTCTCATCAGAATTCCGTTCGGGAGTGGACTTTTCTCATACGATACTAGAAAAAGAAAAACTGCGAGTTGTCTGAGATACAGCTTGCACGATTTGCTAGTAGCTTCGCAAGAAAGAATTCATCTGATGCGCGGCTCTTGAACGGATGTATTTGGTTTTGATGGCGATTGATTTCGATGCCCATTTCAGTACCGATGATTTACGTCATATCTTTCTAAGTCTTCACAATTTTACATTGCACCTACTTCGTCCATTTCGAAAAATATTACGCAAAGACCAACATTATATTTCCTTTTCAAAATTCGAACACAATGCTTCTCGTAGATGAAGCAGTGATAGAAGAATTTTGGGGTTATCTTCCATGTAATAGCTCGGCCGTAGATTTTCCACTTGGTCTAGACGTCGTCCATAAGATCATTATCATAAATACATGTTATATCTTCAACATTCTGCTTTTTATCGCAATCGAGATTTGATCCTGCTGGTAGCTTGGACAATGCATCAGTTTTTCCATGTTTCTCTGTTGATTTATCACCATCATTGGATGGATCGTAAAGAGCAACTAATGGCTTCTGTTCAGTAACAAAAAGGAATTCGCCACCATACAAGTATTGGTCAAATTTCACATGCTCAAAGATGATAGAAAACGCCTTTGTTCAATCTGACTGTAACACTTCTTTACTTTTGCCACAGCTTTTCGAGCTCCCTATTGTCTACAATTTGTAAAATAAAACAGCACCTATTCCATAAGATGGACCATCGTATGCCATAAAGATTGTCATCAACGTGAGATAATTTGGTGTGTTCTCCGTTCTCGAGTCTGCTGAAAGACTACTCCTTTTCGTTTAGGTTCATTTAATGGCGCAGCGTTTTGAAAAAAGCACCTTATAAATTTGGTATAGTAGTTAAAATTCTTAGGTAAGCTTCTACTTTAAGTTTTTTTCGGAACAGGGTGTTTCCTTATAAGTTAGATTCTCTCATCGAATGATGTGGCCCAAATATTGGTTTTCTGATTGAATAAAACTGCACTTATACAGCTTACACCGCAATCCAGATTTTTTTATTTAATATAATAATTATTTAAGTGTTTCCAGGTCTAAGTTTCACATTTCATTCGATACACATACAGTTACTCACCAAATTAAACGTACAGGCAGCCAAAAAACGTATTTCATTGCAATTAACATGTTAAAAAATAATTGAATTTGATCACGGTTCCCTTCTAGTCTATAAATCAGCATAGACAACGTATATCATTTCTACAGCATCGAAGCCGAGCATATTGAAACGGGAAACTTCGATCGTTTTGCGGAATCAGCCTCCGAAAGCAGAATCAAATTGGAAATGTTTTTGCGGGATGATTAAAATTTAACAACTTTTTTATTAACATTAAAAATTTTAATCTACATTGAAAATTCTATTTTGACAAAGTGGTTTCGAAAGTATGCACTGCTTCTCATCAGACACCAGCACACAGTGCATACTTGACTGGCATGACCACTTGCAGGTGGAAATCATTACATTTTTATTTATGCTAGTTGTGACAAATTTTAACATCTCCGACTTATATCCATGGATATAATTTTACTTAGTAAAGGTAATTGAATTTGATCACGGTTCCCTTCTAGTCTATAAATCAGCATAGACAACGTATATCATTTCTACAGCATCGAAGCCGAGCATATTGAAACGGGAAACTTCGATCGTTTTGCGGAATCAGCCTCCGAAAGCAGAATCAAATTGGAAATGTTTTTGCGGGATGATTAAAATTGAACTGAATGTGGTTTGTAGAAATACACAACGTGCATTGGATCTGATTGACAGTTGGTGTTCGAGGTACGGCCTAACAGTGAATCCTGCTAAAGCGGAACTTGTTTTGTTTATTAAAATTATATCCATGGATATAAGTCGGAGATGTTAAAATTTGTCACAACTAGCATAAATAAAAATGTAATGATTTCCACCTGCAAGTGGTCATGCCAGTCAAGTATGCACTGTGTGCTGGTGTCTGATGAGAAGCAGTGCATACTTTCGAAACCACTTTGTCAAAATAGAATTTTCAATGTAGATTAAAATTTTTAATGTTAATAAAAAAGTTGTTAAATTTTAATCATCCCGCAAAAACATTTCCAATATGTTAAAAAATGTTTTTATTAAAAATCTTTCTGTAAATAAAGTGTTTACCGTATTTCAAGGAATGCTTGCAAAGCAAACAAATAAAAATTATTTTTTCTTAGATTATTATATTAAAACAAAAATACCATTAAAATAATAATTCACAAAATTGAGCGTACACTTCACAAAATATTATAGAAAAATCCAAAAAAAAAACACTCATACTTAATACTTTGTATGACCTATTTTTACATCTATAACAGCTTTTAGCCGCCGGGAAATTGATTCTACCAACTTTTTTGTATAAAAAGAAGGAATGTTTTCCCAAACTTCCCGTATCTTGTGTTTCAACTCATGTTTGTTCGTAGGATTCATACTTTTCAGGCGGTTCTTTATTTCATGCCATAGATACTCGATCGGATTGAGATCTGGGGACTATGGTGGAGTTTTTAGTTGTTTTGGGACATTGTACAAAAGCCATTCACAAACTATGGGAAGTATGCTTCGGGTCATTATCCTGTTGAATATAGAATTCCGAAGATAAATTCAGTTTTTGTGCTGATTGATGCAGATTCCGTTTTAGTATATCGAGGTATTTCATTTTGTCCATAATCGATTCAATAAATTCCAAATTCCCGGTTCCATTTGCAGCCATAGAGCCCCACAGCATAAAACTACCACCCCCCATGCTTCACAGTTGGACTAAGATTTTTCTTCTTGAGTTCCGTGTTAGGTTCTCTCCATACTATTTGCTCCACGTCAGAGCCAAATAAATTAATTTTTGTTTCATCTGTGAAAATGACGCACTCCCAAAAGCTGTGAGGCCAATTTACATATGTTTTCGCAAACTCCAAACGTTTTCTTTGATTTGCTACAGATATGAATAGCTTTTTCCGAGCAGCTCTTCCATTCAAATTATTTCGACGCGAAACGCGACGAACCGTTTCTGTCGAAACTGCTTTTTTAAGAGTCGTGAGCACTTCTGCAGTCAATTTCGGAACCTTTGTTTTAGAATTTGCCCTTACCTTGCGAACAATGAGCCGTTCATCATGTTGTGAAAGAATTTTCTTTCTTCCTCTTCCAGGCCTGTTCTTTAAGGTTCCTTCGTATTTCCACTTATTTATAATTTTTTGAATTGTAGAATGTGTCCGCCCTATCTCCCGAAATGATTTACCCTTGCGGTACAGCTTAACAATAAGCTCTCTAGTCGAAATATCTGTTTGCTTTCGCTTAGCTCCCATTTTCACAATTAACAATAGAACTCTAAACAATTATCTAATAATTCACTTCCAAATCACAAGAAAATTTAACGAACTCTGCATGCTAGGAATTGAACTTAGCGGTATATTTTAACGCGATACAAATTCCAGGAATTAGATCAGTGAGTCCATGGTTTTTCCAAGTGTACGCTCAATTTTGTGTTTGTGAAATTTCAGTGATACCTGGTTAAAAAACTGAATTATGTTATTTTATTTTGTTTGTGTTTAGTTGAATAAGCTCAGCAAAGGACAAATTTTAGAAATATAAACATATTTTTACGGCAAACTTTTGTTATTACCTTTACTTCTGAGGAAGTGTAGTTTTTATATGGGTGTTCGCTCAATTTTGTGAGTAACTGTACATCATCAATATATTTAAAAAGTCCGAATGGAGTACTAATAATCATAGACTGTTTTCAAACTTCATCCAATTATATATATTTCGAAAAATGCCTCTGAGAAATCAATTTTTCAAAAGAATTTCCCTCTCTAATGCTTGCAAAACAATTCAGCAGCACGGGGAACCCGATATTGATCAGTCTTCAATTGAGAACTCACGGTTGTCTTAAAATCACCACAAATTCTAATTGATCCATTCGGTTTTAGTACTATTATGATTGGCGAAGCTCATTGACTGTATTGCATAGGTTTAATCACACCCGTGTTGTTCCATCGTTCCAGTTTGTCCTTCACGACGCCGATCATTGCAAGAGGTATTACTCGACTTTCAAAAATGTACTTGATTTGTGTTGTGTAGGCCCAAATCACTGTTATAAATTTCCTTATATTTATTAGACAAATCACCTTGTAAACTATTCTTGTTTCGTATGGAAGTATTTTTTTTATTTGTGATACTATTTGAAAATTGAATTTTATTAAGTGATATTGAACAGATGCACCGTTTCTCATTAGACATCAGCTTAAAGGGCATATCTGACTGATGAAATCACTAATAATATCCTACCTCCGTATAAGTGACTCAATCAGAGTTCATAAGGACTGTATACATCCTTCACCGAAATTTTTATCGTATTGTCTTCTTGTGCCTGCTTTATGAAATTAGTGAGGATATCTATTGATTCCTCTAAGTTGCTGGCCGTTTCGAGTGTTTCTAGCAGTGAGGTACTAGAAGTGGAGATGACATCGACGGTATAACTTTCCACCATTAGCCCCTTCAATTCTCTCGCGCACAAAGCATATTAATGCAGCATTTCCGCTGTTTTCCTCTAAATGTCAAATTGGAGGGGAACTACTTGGATTTGACCAGATTTGACGTTTAGTGGACAAAAAATTACTACCATCCCCTTCAATGTAAATCTTATGGGTATGTCCACCCCATTTCTACTACCTAACTGGTTTCTAGGGTGACTACTTCTGCCGGCGCAACTCGGAAAGCTTCACAGTGGGTGATTTTTGTCTCTCTTATGGGGTCGTCAATGTAGATGTTCTTTATTCGAAATAGGACCGGCCTGTGGTCAGATAACAGTTGATATGCACATGTTGTTAAGTGCGTGTGAGATCCCTATGTCTAGAGCGTAGCTGTTTAATGGGCCGAAGTGCATAGGCTCATTGGCGATATGCAGCTTTGATTGTCTATCTGTGATGTAATTCTTTAGCTCGATCCCGGCTTTGTTACTTCTCTCAGCGCCCCAACGGCGGTTGTAGACATTGAGATCTCCCGCAAGGACGACTGTGCCTTCATGATCGAGGAGTGCACGGAGGTCTTCAATAAACACCTGTGATCTTGGTGGCCGGTACGCTGACACCAATACTAACTGGAGGAAGCTAGTTTGCACTTTTATAGTAGTGGCTTCCATTCCCCTGAAGCTGGGAATACTCGTAGAATGAAGACGATGGGTGATGTTTCTTCTCACGAGAATTGCAGTGCATCCTCCCCTCCCAGTATAGGATGTAGTTGGGGATCCGGAGGTGGTCGCCGGGTTTCACGAAAGTTTCCTGTAGTAGCATATTAATTTTGAAATCGATTAAAAATTTTATCAGCTCGCCCTTTTTGGGCAGTAAGGAATTTTCATTCCACGTGAGAATTGAAACCTGGGTAGTGGGGCTCATTTGCGTGTAATTGGTGGGATGGTTGGTGAATTATAACATACTTTGAACCATTTTCGCCATCATGTCTGTCATTATTGTATGTAGTTGTTTGAGTTTGGAGTTTGGGAGTTTGATGGAGGTTTGGTTGTGGTTGAGATAGAGGTTTGGGGAGAAGTAGGGTTTCCACTTGCCACTTGTGCAAATCATTTCTCCAAGTTCTTTGGGTTGCGCGGTGCAGCCCCCCTAGCTTGCAGGATGTTCGCCTCGGCAGTTAACACACTTTGGATTTTCTTCTCTCGACTTTTTGCAGTCTGAGAAGTGGTGGAGTCCGTCGCATTTAACGCATCGACTGAATTTGTAGTTCTTTTCCTACTGCTAATACAAGTTAGTTTGCATAAATAAGCTTGGCGCAACATATTTTGTCTTAAGTTCCAGTACTCGCTCCTGAAATAAATTTTGGACCGTTTTCTCAGGTACCCTGTCTTTGCGCCTGAATCGATATGATGTTAACGGTTTATTCCTACATTGGTTTTATTGCAACTGTATATTGATTTACTGGTGTTTCTACTTACTTTGCTGATGTATACCTGTAAAAAACTGCAGGATAAATTAAACACTCGATATTTTTGTGACTCTTTTCTTTATTTGTTTATGAACAACACACGCTTCGATCATCTCCTTGTAGGATGCTCACGCTATGGCCTGCGATTACTCCGTCATTCTCCAGTCCCGCCAAACCGGTTTCGCATGATATCCTCGCTTGTGTCTTCTTCTTCATCGTCCTTCAGCGTGACAGCCTTTTTTTTAGCTGTTGGGCTGCCGGTTTGTGTTTTCGCCAATTGCTCTGGACAATACCTTTGCACAAATAGCCGGCGTGGTGCAACTATGAAATTCGTCAATCGGTTCTTAATTGGAGTATATCCAAGTATACCATATATGTTGAATATATATTGAAGCATAGTTGAATTGAATTTAGCATAATATAATAATTTTCAACAACACTAATGCCAAAAAATGTTCCAATATTGACCAGAAACAGTGTTTGTACAAAAGTATTTTTTCTAGGTATGTTCATGCTACTTGGTTAAAAATATTACAGGATCTATAGAGAATAACTTCTATGCAAATACTCACATAGTTGAACAAGGAAAATGAACTTTAAATAAGATATATTTGATATTATTTCAAAATTAAAACAAATTGTCAATACATTCCCCATTGTCTTCAGAATTTTAGTTCGAAATCGAGTAATGGCGGCGCGCCAAACGGATTTCAGCTGCTGGTGGAAGTCCTGCCGTCGGTTCAGATGGTCGGAACCATAAAAGTGAAACATAATCTTATTTAATATACTTTAGTCCATGGCCCCTACCAGAAGTGTGAAAAGAAAATGAAAAAGTAATGCAGTTTTGAAAAAGAAAAACGATTTTTTAATTTTTTTGGCTACAGATTGTTATATAAAATGAAAGATTGTTAATATTTTTTAATGATTCTGCTACCAGCCAGGAACAAGCCTTTGATACCCAACTGTAAAAAATTTTGTGATAATTCCTTAACCCGTCTGCCTTCAATCACTTCCACCAGCTCAACAAATGCGGTTCAGCGCGCCGGGCTGTGGCGGCTCAGCGCGCTCGAACACGCCCCCTATTTTAAGAGATAACTTTCGTAATTCATGTATCTATCTATCTACCATGTATCTATCTATCCGTATGTATCTATCCAAAAATGCAAAGACAAAAAATTCGATTGTTTTTGCCGCACAAGATAGAAACTTGCCTTCAGATAATTTCACTTTCCACGTCAATAATCGAACCTCTACTATCTATGTATATTTATTACTGTCTGTATCTATTCTATCTATAGTCTGCCTATATCTATACTATTTATTATTTTTACTATATTCGTACTATCTATACTATTTCATTTATCGTGTTTTTTTATTATTTACGAACTTGTCTTTTAAAGTAACACATATTTTAGAGCTGCAAATATCAAGATAGCTCTAGTTAGTTATCTTTTGCTAATTAAGTACAGTTAAGTTTTTGACATCCTTTTTTCAAAGTATAGTTCATCTAATTTATTACGGTTAAAAATATTTCGTTGAATGTTACTTATTTCCATAAACAAAAAGCGCCATCTGAGCACAGAAAATTACGATTTTTGCTATTTTTATCTTGAAAATTTTGCAATTCCAGTTATTCCATCCATTATCGCTAATTGGCAACAGATTGCTCTCGTTTATTATCAATTCTTCTTATCTTGAAAAATTCAGAAAATTATTCACGGATTTACTTTTATTAATTATTTTTTCAGTATAATCTAAATAGAACTTATTTCAATATTTCCAGGAAAACAAATATCGTAAAAAAAAACTATGTCACATGATAGGAACCAATACGTTTTACCCAACTCGCAACCGATTGGTGACTTGGACTGCCGTGAAGCATTCGCAAATTTAACCGACAAGGAAAAGTTTTATGCTCATTACTTTAGCAAAGTAATGACCGATTAAATAACCTAGAATATAAACTATTCATGTTACATAATTTCAGGCTTCGAACTATGGAGGTCTAATCGCTGTCATTCAATCAAGTCCCGAAGCCCCATTGATTTTCTCTCTGCTTCATCGGATTTTCTTAGCGGAACCTATAAAGGACTTAAAGGAAAAAGTCCTTCGTAATGGTATCACTGAGGACGAATTTACGGTAAGTGCCAGTCATTGGATATGTTTCGAAAGACTCTAAGATTCATTTGTTTCAATAGGCATTCCTCGTGTACGCTTGTGGTGTGTTTGCAAATGCTGGTAACTATAAAGGAATGGGTGATAGCAAAATTATTCCAAACATAGACGAGTGTAAATTCGATATTATTATCCAACAATCAAAAGCTCTTGCAGACGGCAAAATCCAAGCTATATTGGAGAAATGCCGAGATCGTATTCACGTGCTGAACGATTCGAATCTAGTGTTCGGATTCCCGCCAAATGGCATAACAACCTATTGGTCAGGCAATTGTACGAAAGAAGATTCCGAACTCGTTAACGAGTGGATGACGAACAAGAGAATCGAGCCTTACATTTGTCGAACTTTTAAGACTATTGAAGATGATAAGACTGTTTATGATATACGTCTGGCATCGATCAACTCCGACCAGCAGGACGGTATTACTATGCCAGAGGAAAAATTCAAGGACAATATATTCCGTGTTACGCGCGGTGATTATTCGCAGTTGCTCAAGCTGGTCAATGAGAACTTAGAAGAAGCGAAAAAGTATGCCGCTAATGAAAATCAGGAAAATATGATTGATCACTATGTCAATAGCTTTATGGAGGGCAGTTTGGATGAGCACAAAGAAGGTTCGAGGTGAGGACAATAGTTTTCTCTTATATTGTTTGTATTTAACACTGAACGAATTCATTAGATGGTGGATCAAGGACAAAGGACCAGTAATCGAAACCTATATCGGTTTTATCGAAACCTATCGCGATCCAGCTGGCGGGCGAGCTGAATTCGAAGGTTTCGTAGCTATGGTCAATAAAGAGTCTTCGGCCAAATTCACTAGGCTTGTCGAGAAAGCCGAAAGTCTTCTGAAACTTTTGCCGTGGAAACCACAGTTTGAAAAAGATTCGTATCTACGACCCGATTTCACATCGCTTGATATTCTTACGTTCGCAGGAAGTGGAGTACCAGCTGGCATTAACATTCCAAACTGTAATTTCTGATTTTTCTGGTTGAAATCTTTGTTTGTAACTGTTTTCGAATTGCAGATGATGAGATTCGTCAGGATGAAGGTTTTAAAAATGTTTCGCTTGGTAATGTTTTGGCCAATATCAATAAGAAAGATCCGATTCCTTTTCTATCGGATGCAGATCAAACTTTATTGAAAGAATATAAAGTTAAATCGTTCGAGGTAAGATGCATGATTGACGAAATAAACTGAAAATATAATCATTCATTTCATTTTCACTCCAGGTTCAAGTCGGTTTACACGAACTTCTTGGTCATGGTAGCGGTAAACTGTTTCGAGTTGACGAGAGTGGTGAATTTAACTTTGATCGCGAGAATACAATTAATCCATTAACCGGAAAGCCTATTGAATCTTGGTACGAACCAGGTGATACTTATGATACCAAATTTTCTTCGATGGGTTCGTCATATGAAGAGTGCCGTGCAGAAGCAGTCGGCCTTTACCTGAGTTTGCAAAAAGAAGTTTTGGAAATCTTCGGTTACACCGACGAAACGGAAGTGAGTGACATCATTTACATAAATTGGATGAATCTGATATGGAACGGCATGGGTGTGGCTTTAGAGATGTACAATCCGCAATCGAAACAATGGATGCAAGCTCACAGTCGCGCCCGTTATGTAATCATGCGTGTATTGGTCGAAGCTGGCGATGGTTTCATTGATATCAAAGAGACTGAAGAGGGTAAGAACTTATTGCTTACGATTGATCGCAGTAAAATATTTACTGTTGGTTGTAAGGCAATTGAAAATTTTTTGCTCAAGTTACAAGTCTATAAGTCAACGGCTGATGTGACTGCGGCTACGAAAATGTACGATCATTATTCGGAAGTGAGCAACGACGGTGATTATCCGTGGGCCAAGTGGCGTGATATTGTTTTATTACATAAGAAACCTAGAATTATTTTGGTTCAGGCGAATACTGAAGTAAAGATTGATAAAGTTGAGTTGCTCACGTACGATGCAACACACGAAGGTTATATTCAATCTTGGATTGATAGGTTTCCGGACACTAAAATTGATGATATACTTGAAGAAATTTACGAGCAAAATAGGAAATATTTTGAAGTGTAGCTAGTATAAAAGTTATTGCGGCAAGCGAATATGTAACGAAACGTTAGTATTGGTAATCGGAAGATGATTTTTAAACAGTCTCTAAAGAAGTGAGTACATTTGTATTTTTTATGTGTAAAAATGAAATAACGGCAATTTATTATTTTGAATGTTCTCGCGCTCGAATCATATTTTCAACAAGTTTAACATCATTTGTTTTTATAAATTTATTGAATATTTGGAGAGAAATAATTTGATTCAGAGTCCGCGACTTTGTGAGGTAATGTGTAGATCAATCTATGCTTGACTTTAAATGATGAGACTTGACCTTAATCTCTGAGTTGACTTAAATATTGAGACATTAGACTTTAAATAGTGAGTACGCAAATATGCGTTAATAAGTGTGGAAAGTAAGAAAATATCCATTTGGTCAATGAAATAGTTGGAGAAATGATTTTCATTAAATCGTCAGTTCATTCAAAACGTATTCTAATGAAAGTAAATCCCTTAGAGTTTTTTTTTTTTTAATGGGACGGTTTCGCGCTCTAGTTACTTGGCCAATGCTGAACACACCAGCGTTCACAGTTTACTAAGAATCATTTTGATTAACCGTTAATTAACTAACCGTGAAAATAGTCTAACTTCGTACATAGATATTCAAATTCAACGGGCGCCGCGATTCTTTACTTAAATTCCTATTCTAAGTACCTGACTTCAAGCCTTTACATAGATTAATTTAACCTACTTACTCAGCTTATTATTCTTTCCATTCGATATTACCACCGTCAGCCTTCTTCGCACTCTCCTTTCGACGCAACGATGCACACTCCTTTGTGATTCCGCCGAATTTTTATACCGGCCAGTTTAATTCCGCCAACCTGATTTCGCCAATAATAAAATGAATAACCGACTCATCTCCAATTTTGAATCCAAAAAAAAAACAACTGCCGATTTTCATCTTTTTCCTTCTCCGGTCCCGCCAAATGCAAATTCTAAGAAAAAAAGTTTTGTTGGTTTTAATTCGTAATCGATGACCAGATCACAAGCGATTCTTACCCTGTGCGCAATCAAAAAGAGCGATCCATGTCATGATCGCCTCACAAGAAACCTCTGGTTCAACTTGAAAATCCCGCTTCGACGGGATTTTGGAGAAACGTTTTCCCAAGTATCTAAATGCAGCAATGCACTTGAAGTGGGTTTAAATTTCTTATTTGGTTTTTATCTTTTATTTCATTACTTATTTCTTTCGATGCCAGAAGAATTTGTGAGATTGTTGCGGAAGGTACGAATTCGACTTCCACATTAGACTTGATTTCGAAAAAAAATTCCGAAGTTTTTTGTGCTCGGAACGTTCGATAATCCACACTAGTTACCGGTTGTAGAATTTGAGGTGGTTTATCGACTACGACCTTTGCACTCAACGCTAGATGATTTTCAAGTTCCTTCGCACCATTTGATAATCTCTTAATGGTATACTTGTCCAAATTTATTCTGTCTTCCTCGTCATCATTGACATAAATGACCTCTTGGCAGCTTTGTTTTGGATATGACCTGGCCGTTTGGACAATTGTTTCTGCTGGAGAATCACTTATGTGAATGACAGGTGTATCCACGGCAGTTTGCGTGGGGTTTTGCGGTGACTCCCTGTGCAAATGATACAACGCCGCGTTGCCGTTCGTATCGACGACATCCTCGAATGGCCACCAACCGATCCCTATCTTGTCGACCTCTGAAAGCACCACGTTCATGTTCCCACAGCATTCGATATTGACAAAGGTTCCGTTGGTGAAAAATTCCACAACTCTCACAACTCCAGTTTCATCCACTTCAAAGCTGCAATGCTTTCTTGAACAATAACTCGATTCCAATTCTATCGCACAATTTTGTCTCCTGCAGTGGCCCCTTGATTCTAAAGTATTTTCCGGCCACTGCAAACTTCTTCTAAATACCAGCTCATTCTTTGTGCTACTAAATTGCGTAATTCACAACTTGCAGCTTAACTGCAAACACACAGTAACTCAACCGGTTTTTTGTATACTGAATTTTAACGGGGATAAGGTTGGCTTATCATTTATTCGGTGAAAACCATCGTTTTTTTTAATTTTTAATTTTTTTCTTTTTTTCTTCCTTCCACTCTCTCCATCACTCACTCTATCAGTGTGCACAGTCCATGTGCACCATATTTACCCTCCAGTAAGTTTTTCATAGTGCTTCCCAGACAACTAGTTTGTTGGTATAATGGACAGCAGAATTCTTATCAATATGATAGACTCACTTTTATTGACTTATGATTGTCTTCATTGACTTGTGTCCAGAGAAAATTATACAAAAAACTTTAGTGTTAATCGTCATTGTGGGTTGTTAATTTTTTATGTGCAATTTATAATTTTTTTTGAATGTCACGATATGGCTTGAGCTCTTTAGCGGATCTGGCAATGTATTGTAGAAAGCTATAGCCTGTTGTATTGGATCCATCTTTAATCTATGCATTATTGGTTTACAAAATAAAAGGTTACTGGCTGATCTTGTTTCCCTGCTAGTTAACTTTCCAACAGTCCGGCCATTTTAGCCCGTTGTTAATAATTTGGTATATTATTTTTCGCTACCAGACAGCCGTTTGAAATTGAATCCCAAAGCAACTAAGCAGAATAAGAAAATCGATTAAGCAATTCAAAATGGTCCTACCAAACAAAAACAACAAAGTTCTTCGATACTAAACAACCGTTAATTTTTTTGTTGGATGTTCCTATTTCTCAAGAACAGGTTTGGCTTTTAACCAGCGGTAGTGACCATCGGGTGTGAGCCCAACATCAGTCCAGCACGTATCGGCCGTAGCCACTTTTGGTCTTGTTGGGCCAATATGTATTTCCTACATTAAAATCCTTATGAATTTTCTTATAAGAAACCGAGCATGACCACGGTTCAACGCCATTCTGAAAATCAAGAACTGTCAAAATATTGCCAGGCAGATGGCCAAGCAAATGGCATACCATATTGAGTGCGTTTATGCCGTAGCCAAATTAGCGAGCTCTGCTTATTTAGCAGCGGTATAAACCACTTTTAAATTAGCCGAGCTTGCTATTTTGGCTACGCTACCTTAGCGCTGCTAAAATTTAGCGCGGTTATAAGTGTGAAGGTAGCTGTGGTATAAACACTATAACAGTCATAAATAGGATTTTTAGTTTCGAGTGACATTCGCAATCTGGAATCCTTGGTGCAAGGGTGTTTTTGTTCTTAGTATTGAGCTTCTTTCAGATATTACGCCATTTTTGCTTTGGTTAATAAGCTGTACGGTGTAAACGCTACTACTATAGCAGCGCCAGTTTGGCAACGCTATTTTAGCTACGGCACAAACAAGGCCATTGCCTACCATTTATGGCATGTCATCAAATATGACATACCATAATCGGCCTCCATTAGCAATTTAACACGTTCCCTGTCCGCTGAACCACGTGTGGCTCAGGAAACGAGCTTTTGGAATGCACAGCTACGTTTATGAGCCATATGTGGCTCAGCGGAAATGGTCTTATTAGATGCCAATGTATTATTATTCTTATTGTTATACCTACAACTTGTATTGAGAAAAACCAAAACATTAACCTGAATCACATATGGTTCATGAGCGTTCAGCGACTAAAAAGTCTGTGAACGCTCCTGAACCATATGTGTTTCAGGTAAGAATCACCTACTTCTATTTTGTCTATCAATATTTTTCTATGCTTGGGGTGTTTATAGAATCATATAAGAACAAATTTCAGCAAAAAATAATTTGAACTTGCGGAGCGATTTCGTTGTTTTGTTCAGGACAGGGAACGTGTTAAAATGTTATGCCATGGGAAATTGCTAATGGAGGCGGCCTGTAACGATTCATGAATGAGTTAGAAAACATGCGGTTTTTTTTATGATTCGCATAAACTTTCTTTCTACATTTTTGTCACTTTTAAGTTAACATCGGACTCGAAAACTGTATACTCTATTACATCATTCTGCAAAATTTCAAAAAACCTATATTTTGTGGAAGTATGTTAAAATCAATATTGAAAAATGCACTCTCCATATATCTCCAGTACAAATCAAAACAACAAAGTGAACAGCACTCGCCAGAAACCTGAATATAGAAAATTTCCCTGTTTCCACACGCTTCAATTAGGCAAACGGTGAATTTCAGAAGCCGCCACATTGGAATTCCCTTATGCCGCGTTTACATTCTCGCCGAGGAATGGCAAATGTTGACAAGGTGAGTGTGTAAACGGTCTCTTTGTCTAGTCTCGGCTGTGTTTTTCATGGCAAGCACGAGTGTGTAAATGGCTTGCTCGTCAGCTCTTGTTTGTTTTACGAAGGGATAATGATCCTTTTATTGCTGTGCCTGAGTGTTTATGACCGTCTCGTCCTAGCTCGAAGCCGCTGGAAGCGAAGTCGGTTTTATGTACCGAGTTAAAGGGATTCGAGAGGGTAGCGAATGCTCATTTACATTTTCGAATTTTTCCCTGGGACTTCAAACATATCCTTGCGTGGCACAGATTGAAATAACTCAACGCACACCAGGCAGTTGCAATAGTCACAACCTATATCTCAGCCATCGTTCACTGAACTGAACAAAACAGCTCACAACTGTCGAAAGATGCATGGTGCAATATCCTAAGTAAACAATTCACCCTATGTCTTGCTGAGTCTTGTCCAAAGTCTTGCCGAGTGCCCTCACGAGACGTTGGTCCGTATGTGTAAACGCGGCATTACATGTATACGCTTCGACGAAGTGAACTGCACTCGCCAGAAGCCGACATATTAGAAATTTTCCTGTTTGTACACGCTCCTGCGAAATGAACAGCTTCAGAAGTCACCATGTAAGAAATTTCTCTGCATGGAAACGCCCATACCAAATGAACACCAATTATAAAAGGCCGCTTGGGGAAATCTTCCTACATGTACATGCTCGCACGGTATGAACAGCGTCCGTCAGAATCTGCCATTTTGGAAATCTGACTACACGGACGTGCTGACACGAAGCAAGCAGCGTTCGTCAGAAGCCGTCATATCGGAAACCTCCGTGCATGCACAGCACATGCTCGGACGAAGTGAACAGCAGTAGTCAGAAGGCGCCATATTGAAAATGTCCGTGTGCGTGTACAGAACTATCGTGTACAGACAAATAAAATGACACTTAGCGAAAGTTCAACGAATCGGGTACATTCCAAATCCCGATTTGAGAAGTCGTGTAAAATGGCTCAATGCTATCTCCATTTTCAAAGCGAAAGCAACTTTCAAGTAACTTTTCACGCTAAGAAGTGAGTACGACTTTTGAAAAATTTCAGGCTAAATTTCGCCGAAGCAATTTTCAAATTTGGTATGAAAAATTCTCGTGAAACCGAAGAATATTGAGCTTTAGTGAAAAAATCATCTTCCCAAATGAAAAATCTTGATTCCAGGCAAAAACAAAAACTCTAGCGCACAGGAACCGCTAGAACCAATAATGTTTTGTCACGCAGCCATAATCGATGATGACTTCATCGAAAGTTGCAGCGATAGAAATATGTTTGGGGCTGCCATCCAAAAAATTTTTAGAATTTGAAAAATCGAAACTTTGGTTACGTTCTTTAATGGTAATGTTCGAAAAGTGCTGCCAGCATTGAACATTTTCATTATTTACGTTATAGATGATGCCAAAGTGGAGGAAAAGATAAGTGGGTGAACTCCTTCCATTTTCCAAAAAAAAAAAAACACTTTTCGGTAGGTATCACCGCTAGCGAAACAAATAAATTAGAAATTTGGCAAATTCTGACGCTTCGAAAATTTCGGCCGTCGGCATTGTGGGCATTACCATACAAAACAGTGCATTCTAATTTTCCGCTCCGCCCAGTGCGAAAAATCGTTGTATTGTGATTCAGGCAATATACGGAGTCCGCATGCTGGTTAGGAACTAACTTCTTACGCTGTGTCGATGCTGTCGAGAAATTATTTTTGTTGCTTTTGGGTAACAAATGATTGATATGATACTACAAAATAGTGTAGTACGTCTTCCACATTTTTTGGTCACTCAAAGACAATTTCTTCGAAAATCAGTTTTCTAGCGGTTCTGATGTGCTAGAGTTTTTTTTATTGTCACTGCAAGATCATTGATCAAGCTCGCATAGGGTAGTGATAGTGGGCTCCTATTGTGTGGGGTCCCCGGCTCGAATCCAGGTTCGGGCCGTGCATCGAGCTTCGAGTTCACCTAGCTCTGAATAGGTAGCTGACTTAAGGGGAATAGCCACTGTGACAGCCGAAAAAATATGTGATTTTCGGGAATTTTTTTTGACCGGGATAACAAAGGAATTTCGGGATCAGGTTTTTTTTACTGACATTAATATTAAAATCGATTTGGCCTGAAATTCCTATTTCCATCAAAAAAATTCAGTGACTATTTCTCGAGAACGCGCCATCCAGTTGAACTTTCCGGATACATTTGTGTATATGCAGAATAGGTCCAGGTCTCACCAAACGTTAATTATTTTTAACCCTTTGGCGCCGGCGGTCATTTTAGTGATATTTTAGATAGATTCTATTAAAAATAGGTTTACAAGAAGTCGATTTACAAGATTAAGCCTGCAGCTGTAGATAAAGATAATTACAGTGTATGAACTAAAATTAAACTAAATGACAGGTGTCACGTACCAACGAGGACTAAATTCGACCTGACCGAATTTTAGGACTAAATTCACTTAGTCTGCGCTATAGGTCAGGTCACATTTGGTCCAACCGCTGTAAACCCTATCAATGTTTAAATTTTCTAACGTCTGGACATTTTTTGGATGGCAGCCCCAAACACCTTTCTATCGCTGTAACTTTCGATGAAGTTATCGAAATTAATTTGGCTTGGGTCTATTATTATTTAGGGTGTCCTTAAGTAGCTAGTGGTAGAATACACACTAAAAATCTGCACAAATCCTCTACTGTTCTTCGAACATTCGTGTTTCTAGCGGTTCGGATAAGTTAGGGTTTTTATAGCTTTTAATGTTACTTTTTAAAGATATTCAAATCTAATATTTTTCGATGCGATATCACCATAAAAGTATTGATATGAGGAAGAAAATATCGAACAGTTTCGATTCTAGTGCAATTTTACGTGGTATCAAACGAAAGTGTCGATACGGTACTTATATCAGTACTTTCATCGTGTCCCTACCTGCCGTTAGGTCAGTCCACGATTTCTAGCGACCTGACCTAAAATAGATTGTGGACTATATCGGCGTAAACGCCACCGACCTAATAATTGATTTATCCGCAACCATTAAAAATATATGTATGTTGAATAGAAGCTCGCATCTCTCTCGTTAGACGCAAGATCATTGAAATAAACATGTTTATGAAACAATGAAAACAGCAATAAGAATTGAATTGACGCCTTCACTTTCAGCTTGTTATTACAGAATGTGCCGTCAGATCAAGTCGAGCCTGTCCGAATCAGTGAGGTAGTAGAAATGGAGTGGACATGCCCATAAGATTTACATTGAAGGGGATGGTAGTAATTTTTTTTCCGTTCATTGTCAAATCTGGCCAAATCCAAGTGACAATGAACGGAATTGCTGCTTTAGCATGTTATACCGTCGATGTCATCTCCACTTCCTCACTGGTAGGAATTCAGTTATCTATGCCTTGCCATTTCTCTCCTGTATAACAGTTGACGATGTCACGTTCTGATTTGACTTTTCTATGGCTTGATGGTGTTTTGAGGCAATATTACGAAGTAAAGCCATAGATTTCGGACACTTCGTCTTGGTTTTGCTTCAAACTGTTAGAATAGCTCAGCTATTCTGCTGACGTCACAATCTGTCATAACAAGCTGAAGATGAGGACGAAGACGTGAATTCGGAAAGGCCCCGAGTGTTAGTAGTAATGAGGGAAAACTATGGGACTAAGGGTAAATTTGGTAGCATTTTCTTCCGCGATCAGAAAATGTTCGGAATATGCACTAGCCATATGTACACGATTTTAACAAGTAAGACTCAAAAGCTCGCAGCCTCAGAACAGAGAGATTTAAGGAAGTGAAACAAGCGTGTGCATACAGCTCACAGCTTATTTG
This sequence comes from Nemotelus pantherinus, assembly GCA_963978885.1. Classification (NCBI taxonomy): domain Eukaryota; kingdom Metazoa; phylum Arthropoda; class Insecta; order Diptera; family Stratiomyidae; genus Nemotelus; species Nemotelus pantherinus. Next base: position 22,341,013 of record OZ022265.1, read on the forward strand.
ATACAGTGCTTCTTTAAAAATTTAAGTTGCAATAACTCAGAACATAATAACAATATAAAAAAAAGTCTAGCGCATCAGAACCGCTTGAAAACTAATTTTCTAAGAAATTGTCTTTGAGTGACAAAAAAATGTGGAAAGACATAATACACTTTTTTGTAGAATCATATCAACCATTCCTTATCCAGAGCAACAAAACTCAATACAAATGATGAAAATTTTCAGTGCTGGCAACACTTTCACAACGAAGCAGCAATAAGTTTACCATAATAAGCTCATACTTAAATCGATTATCCTTTGAATTTCGTTCTGATCGGAGGATTTCATCGAAAGTCTGAGCGGTTAAACTTTGTTTGAGGCTGCCATCCGAAAAATGTTCAAAATAAAATGTGAAAATGGTAAAGGTGAAAATAATTTTAGACTTACCACCCTCGAAACTTTGCAAATTTTTAAAGCGTTAATATTTGTTGTTAATTTTCATTGCAGGATCATTCTCAATTGCAAATCTAATGACATAATCGCTCAGTAAAAAAAATTCCACAAACTTACAAAAATGGTCATAGCTGGCAGCCCTTTCATGATTTTTGTACGAAATTCCTACGACATTTGGTCTAGATTGAGATCCATTTACTGTATGAACTTCGTTTTGATTTCTACACTGGACCGGAAGTTATAGGGAAAAAAGCTTTATTTTGCTGAGCAAATTTGCAAGATTTATGAGACAAAAATCACCACAGCTGCCATCCCTATACTAATTTTTCAACCAAATTTTCACCAAATGTTACATAGAGTAACATCCAAGTACTGTGTAAAAATTGTTAAAATCTGATGGCTGAATCGGAAGTTATAGGCCAAAAAGGTGTTTTTTTTCTGTTATTTTTCAAGTTGGTACCACTGCCACAGGGTTGCCCGCATTTCAAAATCACTTCTATCAGACCTGGTCCTAGTTAATACCATGTCCTGTAAATTTCATTATGATCGGATTATCCGGTCGTCAATTCTCGTGAACAGAACTTTCGAGTGCTGAAAATAGAGGTAATTTGGTGATGGGTTGCCGTTCTTATGCAAATCGGAATTTTGAAAATTTTATCTTGAGATGAAGGACAAAGGATAAAATTTATCAAACATTTGAAATTTTTGTCAAAAATCAAAAAATTTTCAGGAAGGTCAATGATTTGAAGGATTTTTTTTCAGTAGCCTGCAACAGCTACAGGGTTACCCGCTTTATGCTGAAAATCTATATGTGCCAAATTTTAGTCAACATCAATACGCTCTGTAATTTTCACGATGATCCATTGTTTTTCTTACAAGTAATGACAAATCAAAATTTGAAAAAAAAATCCTTGCCTACTTTTAGGCACCCTGCACCCACACACGGCTCAAAATTTCCAATTCTTTATCATAGACAAGCTTAGAACATAATTAGTTTTCATTCCCAATACTTTTCTTTAACAAAAATTTACACTGCTTGGAAATATAGGAGTTCCTCAAAATTCACTAAAACGCTCGCCGCCGCCAAAAGGTTTAGGATATCTGAATCTGAGAAAGTCATGGACCTACCTACTATATACATCTACGTTCTCCGAAAATTTCAGCTCAACTCCAGAGATGATCTCCCTTAATCATTTTGCTGATATAATATATACATATATATATAAAGAAATATGAATTTTCGGCGAAACGAGTTAAATACTAATTTTCTTCGAAAATTAGTAAAAAATATAAATGCCATTTTGAAGAAAAATGTTTGCTGTTTATTAAACAAGTTTATATTTCTTACAAAGTTGCTGTTTTACATCTTAAAAAACAAGAACCAAAAGTAATAACAAATTTCATATCAAAGCTTATTTGATACAGTTTGATTAAACATTAAAATTATTGTGAATTGTAAGGTTTCCAGTTAATTTCAATACTTCGTATGATAGCCCTTAGCATTAAGAAGACCTGGGGGCCTATTATGAACCAAAATCTGAAAGCGGAATTCATACGATATCGTATTTTCGTATTATAATTTGCTATTTGCACGGGAATCCGCCAACTTCGGATTGTAAATTCCGAAGGCGAGTTGCCTAATCCGAGAGCTCATTTGTTGGCGGATTCTGGCGGATTTTTATTAAATTTCAATCCCTATTTTTGTTATTTCCGACTGACCATACTTAAGCAAAGCAAAATAAACTGCCATAGAGTCAATGTTAGCAAGAAACATTGAAACTCGTCCATTTTTTTAAAAATTTAAATAGGTATTTTGACGCTTGATTGGAAATATGTTGGAAATCTGGAATCGATTTAACCCATTCGAGTGAAGCTGTCTGCAGTTTAAAATGGAAATTAAGTTCCGATTTCGGAATAGATCATAATACGAAATTCCGACCATTGGCGAGTTGGAACATTTTACTAATTCCGATTTCAGATTTTGATTCATAATAGGCCCCCTGGAGTCTATTCGGCATTGAGTTACGAGTTTTTGTGTGATGTCAGGAGTAATTTTTTGCCATTCCTCTAGCAGTGCTTTCTTCTCGTCTTGTTTATTAGAAATCTGGTGTTTTCTAATGTTGTTATCCAACAAAGCCCACAGATTCTCAATGACGTTCATATCTGGTAACTCTGCCGGCGGAGACATCCAATGAGGGCAATCCCAAATTAGCCAGACTGCACAATTCCCGATTTGTGCTTTGGATCGTTATCTTGATAGAACCGAAATTGGTTACGAACACCCAGTTTTTCAGCACTTTGCAGCAAATTGTTTTTGAGCACATCGAAGTATATACTTTGTTTTGTCCATTGTTTCCTCAATAAATTCTAAATTTCCGACTCCGGCTGCGGAAATGCAGGCCCAGCCCATCACATTGCCACCACCATGCTTCACAATAGCTTTGAGGTTCTCCTTGTTTAGCTCAGTGTTTGCCTTGCGACAGACATATGACATTCCGTCGGAGCCAGAAATCCTAAACTTGGACTCTTCCGCAAATATAATCGTATTCCCGAACGCGGACGGCTTTCACACATGGTCTTTGCCAAAGGCAAACCGGCTTATTGTATTTTTTGGAAATGAATGGCTTCCTACGAGCTACTCGCCCCTTAAAATCATGGTCGCGAGGCACTCATCAGACGCTTTCAGCACTACATGACTTCCCTAATTCACGATGAACCTCAGTAACTAATTTTGGGGTGGAAATCGTTGGGTTTGCTTTCACTTTTCTTACAATGTATCGTTCCTCCGATATGGTGAAGATTTTGTTTGGCGCATTTCTGCCCTTAATTTCTACCCGATTTTCGTGTACAAAGCGCTCAATTATGTGCTGCACTGTGGAGGCACTTATATTCACAATTTCAGCAATTTTTCAAACACTTTTTCCTTTTTTAAAGTGGTTTAATACCAATTCGTGCTGTTCAATTGTGGTGTGACGACCCATTTTACAACAACTACTCAATTTTGGCACTTCAGCTTGCAAGATCTTGCTCAAAATTACCTAAACCTATGTCTTAGCACAGTCAAAAATTCAAAAACAAAAACAACACAGTTTAATGGCGCGATAAATAGAAGTTTATTCGCATTGAAGTGTCTGTATCAAATAAGGCCAATGACACAGTTGGCGGTTCCACCGAAGCGTTTAACGCTTCGATTTGGCGCGTCGGTTGACACACACAGCGGTTTTCAGAAGCGTTTATCGAATCGGTTCAGTTACAAATTACGTCGGAGTATCAAATAGATGCGTGTGAAAAAAGTAGTGTATACCACATATGTATATAGATGTATGTACAAAGTGATTCTAATTGCCTACTTTTAGGCCAATGACAAACACTGCGGTTCCAGCGAGGCGTTTCCCGAGAGGAAAACCGAGTCGGTATAGTCGTCCATTACTTTTGCATTGTGATGACACACATCGCGCTGCGGACCGCCTCTCTGTTTCGGAACCGAGTCGGTAAACGAGAGAAATGACCCACCGACTCGGTTCTTCGAGCGTTTTTCGATTTGTTCATTGCTGCGTAGTACGATCGAGCTGGATGCATTGATAAATGCATCGGATAGGGGAAGGAAAATCTGATAAGAAAATTGATTTTTGAAAAATGGTTAGGATACATTATTGGAAAATGAAACATTTGCATGCGCTTGGTTTCTAAAAGTAGGCAATTACAGATTTTCAAAGAAAATTAGTATTAGAATCACTTTGCACAAAATGAATATGCATATATATACATATATATGTATATACATATACATACATATGTATGTATACACGACTACTTTTTTCGCGAGCATCTATATGATACTCCGACGTAATTTGTAACTGAACCGACTCGATAAACGCTTCTGAAGACCGCTGTATGTGTCAGCCGATGCGCCAAACCGAAGCGTTAAACGCTTCGGTGAAACCGAAGTGTCTGTCATTGGCCTTAGAAACCAAATGCCCACAAATGTTTCATTTTCCAATACTGTATCCTAACCATTCTTCAAAAATCAATTTTCTTATCAGATTTGCATTCCCATATTCCATACATTCATCAATACATCCTGAAAATTTCAGCTCGATCGGACTACGCAGGAATGAACAAATCGAAAAACG